>CAWUFW010006524.1:0-575000 GCA_963921515.1 Calotriton arnoldi | reverse complement strand
CCCGGGGTGCAGGAGCCCCCCGTCCTGCAAGCCAGCCGAGGGTCCGGGTGCTGGGGATGGGGGTCCACCGGGGCCCGGGGAGGCTCTCCCCGGTGTGGCTAGGGTTCGGAAGCTGGGACCGGGCCCGGGGCTCGTGCCCCGTCCCAGGGTCCCAGGGTGTGGGAGCCCCCAATCCTGCAAGCCTGCTGAGGGTCCGGGCGCTGGGGACGGGGGTCCACCGGGGCCCATGGAGGCTCTCCCCGGCCTGGCTAGGGTGCGGAAGCTGGGACCGGGCCCGGGGCTTGTGCCCTGTCCCAGGGTCCCAGGGTGCGGGAGCCCCCAATCCTGCAAGCCTGCCGAGGGTCCGTGTGCTGGGGATGGGGGTCCACCGGGGCCCGGGGAGGCTCTCCCTTGCCTGGCTAGAGTTCGGAAGCTGGGACCGGGCCCGGGGCTTGTGCTCTGTCCGCTGGGCCCCGGGGTGCGGGAGCCCCCCATCCTGCAAGCCAGCCGAGGGTCCGGGCGCTGGGGACGGGGGTCCACCGGGGCCCGGGTAGGCTCTCCCCGGTGTGGCTAGGGTTCGGAAGCTGGGACCGGGCCCGGGGCTCGTGCTCCGTCCCAGGGTGCGGGAGCCTCCAATCCTGCAAGCCTGCTGAGGGTCCGGGCGCTGGGGTGGGGACGGGGGTCCACCTGGGCCCGGGGAGGCTCTCCCCGGCCTGGCTAGGGTTCGGAAGCTGGGACCGGGCCCGGGGCTCGTGCTTCGTCCTGCAAATTCCTGATTTTAGAGATCGCCTCACACCAAAATGAAAAATCACCACCATCCAACCTTATTTCCTATCAGTGTAGCACCTTCCTTGCATTCTTGTGCTCAGTTATAAGCCCCGAGGCCTCATTTGCGCGCTACAATACACCGAATTTCAAGGGCAAAGAAGTAATACATTGATAAAGGAAGATAAGAGTTTGTCTCTATTGCACCTACTTGAGAAAAAGGGGGGTTGGTAGGAGGACATGACGGAAAATATTTGTCATTTTGGGGCACATGTGCCAAAAAGGGGGGCCACTTTTCTCCTCTGTTTTTCCAAGTGGAAATAAACTTATCAAATGAAAATAAAAAACCTGTTTGCACATTTACCACCATGGGATACTTTGAAAGCATTGGCAGGATTTGAACCCTTGTCCTGTGTGCGCCTGTGCCATCAGAGGTACAAGACTTACCATTGAGCTAGAGCTTCTTGATGTTCTAGACCCTTGCAGTAGTAACTATAAGCCACATACAGGCCCTGGTGTCATTGCCTGTGGATTTCATTACACATGAAAAGGATGACCATGATATAGGGTCGATTTGATAAGATACTAAAAGGGAAGCCAGTGTGGTGTTGTAGGGATATAGACAATATTAAAAGCACACAAATTTCTCCAGTGCAGCTGCATTTTGTGTTATGTCTAAGTGCGAGGGGCTGACCAGATCAGCAAGAACAAGGGACGTTGTTTTTCAACCTTGTACATGATGTGCAGACGAAACCCACAGGAGAAAAGGTGAAATGCAAAAAGGAAGACAGTTCTAATATAGCCGGGCACAAGCAGAGGCTGGAAAAACAAAGTCACAGAGTAACGTATGCAAAAAAGGCATCATGGCTGCCGTGCCTAAGCTAACTTAGCAATGTAGACAGGGAGGCCACAAACCACACGACACCCTCCCCTGGTCAGTCCATTGGCGAAGACATAGGACAAAAACAGAGTTCAAATAGATGGAGCAGAATGCAAACGTCTATTCATGAATAGTTCTCAATAAAGGACAGTGAATGGAACAAAAATTTAGAAGAAAAAATGCCACATAGGGATAAAAAATATAGGAAAAAAAAAAATCCCAGGCAGCCCGGACGCTGAAAGCGGAGGCCGTCTAATCCAAGAGAGTGTAAGCGCAGAAAAGGGCCACACTTTCCAAGAGGACATCGTTGGAATCGTCCGAAAAAAGAGACGCCATCCAGTTCAGCAAATCAAAACTACATTCATGCTCCTCACAAGATGGAGCATCGATCAGCAATGCGGGACAACTTGCGTGATACTCTACGTAACTTTGTCGTAGGAGATCCTGAGCAGCAGCCCAGATATCCCATTGCGCCAAAACTCCAAGTGCGGCAGCAACCGACATCCATTCTGCGCCGGAACAGTCCCGTTCATGGGCCACTAAGGGGCCCATTAACTGGCTAAAATCCGGATCCAACAGAGAAGTATTGGAGAGGCAAACATCCAAGGACCAGGAGAAAGGACATCGTAAACACAACATCACAGGTTGCATGCAAGTGAAATACGCAAAGCGGAAAGAAAGTCTGTAGGACACACCAAGAGTCGCCAGTGGCAAAACACCGAAGCTAGTGAGCATGCGCTCACGGAGCATCCGAAGTCGACCGTGGGCGAGGAGATCCCCAGGAAGTGCAGCCATTGCGCAGTAAACAAATTAAAAGCAATACTCCAGCAGCTAAGGCGAGGATCAACGGGAAGCCGCCAAAGACGCTGGAAAATATAGAATGAATAAAAGCCGGGATTACTCCAAATATAGTCTGAAAGGAGGTAACAAGGCCAGAGCCCACAACTTTAAAAATGTGCACAAGACCTTCGGTATTAGATGCATTAAAAATCCGGTGAATCAGCTCACCGAAATGTTGTGGGAGGTTTGTGTTCAAAAGGGCCTGTATCTCACTGTGGGTACTAGCCACCTGGAGAATGAATGTTTCTCGTGCAGACGTGAGCATAACCTCCTGGTTCAATAATAGCGCCTTTATTCTGCTCAATTTATTGAAATCTGCCTTCAAAGTCGGAATGGAAGGCCAAATGGAACTATCTATTATGTCATGCGGGGGAGGAAAAAGGACATTTTTGCAACACACAACCCGGTGGGAAACTGTTACAATGTAGGGGATGCCAGCCAGCATCCCACAGCAGTTCTGATTATTCAGTAGGAGATAGCTACCATTTGCAAGCACAGTAAAGGTAGGTGTTATAGCAGGAGCAAGAATGCCCTTTAAAACACAAGCAAGATTCGGAGCCGAAACGTTACAAGCCCCGTGCAATTTAATGTTTTTACAAATCAGGGAATGACCCACAGTAGAATCGCATGACTCTCCTGTGAGAAAACCTCTTTCCCGTCCCTAAGACATCGGTACAGGAAAGGCAGGGACCAAAGTTCATGCAAGAAGGCACATTCCGCCACAGAGAATGGTAAGGGCTCTATTTTTTCGATATGTAAGAGAGTGTATGTTGCATCTTTCATGGACATGAATTGCTGTCTTTCAGTTAAATTAAACGGCAAGAATAAGGCAGAGGTGTTCAAAAAATGCCAAGGAACTTTACCCATTTTAAGTGTTTGCAAAGTCCATGCAAACTGCATTAGTGAACGCAATTGATTCTGACCATGATATAACACAGACACATTATCTTGTACAATATCAACAACAGAGGAAACAATATTCTCTAGTGTGAAAATGCGGGAAGACAGGGTATTAATACTATTGTCAACAACAGCAAGCACTTTTTCTAGATTTGCTTGATCGATTTCCCGAAGACGGGAAGCAGCTTCAATTTGCGAAAGCTTCCAGAGTTCATTGTACGTTTCATAAATGAATCTCTTAGGTCGAGGGCCACGAGGCCCCAGAACAAAATCGGACAGATCAATGTTGCCTGAGAGAAGGGACAAATGTTGTTTCACAGAATCTAATGAGGAGTGCCGCAACCACTGTTTACACAATTTACCAACTGAATATGTTGTAACAGTACGAGAGTCAGAAAACCTCGGATCTGGCCTATCCTGTTTGTAACCAGGAGCTGAGTCGTGAAAACGCAGTTGGCATGCATTTAATGCTATGGGCCAAGCCAACCATGGTGACTGAACAATCATAGATACATTAAACGAATTGTTTTGAAACAAAGCTTGCAAAGCTGCTAGGGAAATATTAAAACGCAAGCTCTCGTTGGGAGCGGAAGACAATACAGGAATGGAAGGTGCATTTAATTGTTTGGAAGTAGCCAAACCCCAACACGTTGTTTGATAGATTGTATGATTTAAAAATAAAATTTGGGCCGGAATTAGGCAAGCACGGTGCAAGGCTTCCGTGCCTTGTACCTGCCACGATTTGGTGCCCCAGATAGATTTTAAATCAATGTTGTCCTGCCAGTATTCATAACCACCCACCGCCAATGCGTTCAAAAAAGAACCGGAATATAGCAATTTCGTGTGGGTCAACATGATCTTCTGAGTGGACGAAGTGTTTAATTTGAAATAATAGGACCCAGGGTTTGATCTATTAAAGTACGTAAAATAAGTAAACTTACTTTTAAGGGTGTGGGAGCTACCTGGCATAGGGGCTGGACAATGTTCCCATTGTGTGTAATTAAAAGTACCTCTAAGTGTACTTGGCTTATGGAGAAAGTGGTTGCCCCAATGCTGGTAACAATATAAATCAGCATAACTTGCAGAATTTAAATACAGATCTTCAGCATTAAAAGCAGCATAATATTTAAATCACTAAACAACGATTCAACGGCATGCACATCCCAATCGTCAGAATGAATATTACTTTTAACAACATCACCCATTGAAACACGTAAGACATTTGGTACATTAATAATCTCGGTTGGTCCATGAATTTGGAAATGTACTGCATCCCATACGATGCCATCAGCGACTGGGAAAGCTGAAATGTTCACAAATGTGTGGTCACGCTTCATGATGTGAGAAGAAGAGTGCGGAGCCAAAGTTCCAGCGACACAGTTCACTGCAGAGCGTTCTGGTAAATAGTGACCATTTATGAGCAAGAAAAAAACTGTCACAAAACCAATGGACATGAAGAGGAAAATGAGGAACAGCACCAACCAAATGTATGTCCATGGGGGGGACCAAAAAATTGTCTCGGAACCAGGAGATAAAAATACTGAATTTGGACGGGATCAGTGATGAGGTGGAATCCGAATCAAAAGAATAACGGGTTGGGCTCATCGGTGTTGTTGGTAAATGAGCCACCGACTCGTTGGCTGGGTACGTTGGCTGGGTATGTATACTCGGTCTCCTCGTTGCAGGAAGAAACCGGGCAGTCGAGCAGGCGATCAGGCAAATTGACCATCTCAATGGCAACATCAGTGACCGTTCGGGCTGGAGGGCCACAAACATGTGTCCTAGAAATGGCTGGACAGGAGACCGCTGGTGTAACACTATTCAGGATCGGCCAGATGTTGTAGCTTGACATTTTCCACTGAGATGTATCTGTTGTCTTTGCGACCAGGAAGTGGTGGTAGGATTACTGTACGAGTACCCTTCAAGCCAAGGACCGGAACCGGTGCACGATAAGAGGAGCCAAATTCTTTCTTGTTCTCCACCTTCTCTCGGACCAGATCTCCAACTTTCGGAAGCCAGCCGGCAACCGGAATCTGCAGTGCAGCGTCAGTGGCTGAAGGTAAATGTTCGTTTGCAAGTTTGTCACGGGGTTCTTGTAAGTCCTACAACATAGTAGAATGGTTATCTACATCAAAAATAGCAGCACTCGCCGCCATGTCTAGACCATCAAGGTCTGGCACAAACATTTGGATGCCAAAGAGCATTTCGTATGGGGTCCGCCCACCCAGAGATCTTCTAGGGAGATTATTAAGTGCACGTTGTACGCTATACAAGTGGGCCAGCCAGTTCCTGCCAGTACCTAAGACTCTAGCTGTCAAGGATTGCTTTAAGTCACGGTTCATTCGCTCCACAATTGAATTACCCTCAAGTCTATATGGAGACGAAAATTGCACCCGCACCCCCAGTGACCCCATTGCGTCCTTGTACACCGTAGAGGCGAACGCTGGACCTTGGTCAGAATGGAAGGTGCCACAGGCAAAAATTCCCACAAAGACACGCAAATCCCTTATGACATTTCGAGCGTCAGCACTCCGTTGTGGCCAAACCCAGATGAAACGTGTGCACGAGTCCACTGCAACTAAGATGTATTTATATGCAGTGTCAGAAGAAAATGGACCGCAGTGATCTAGGTAAACACACCCAAAAGGTTTGTTAGAAATGCAGATCTGTGTTTGTGGTGGGCGTGTAACCGTTGAAGGCTTAATTTGCTGACAAACGTCCCAAGAAAGCACATAAGTACGGGTCTGTTTATATAAACCACGCCACCAGTAACGCTGCTGCAAGATGGAAACAGTCGCAGATACACCAGCATGGGCCGAAGCCAAGCCTTCGTGTGCGGCCGTTATCAAGGAAGGTCTGCGGTCCGCGTTGGGAATCAGCCGATCACCAACATCTGGAATTCTTATGTAAGGAACTTGTTCGGGATTTAACTGATAAGAGTACTTGGAAGGGAAACCCCGTGGGTAATTAGTACCTTCCTTTGTTGCAGCAATAGCTGCCAGAATATCATTATCTATTTTAGTCATGGATCTTGTAACTGCTGCTACTGAGCACGTGGCTACTGCTGATTTGGCAGCTTCATCTGCCAAACTGTTACCAACAGCGTGAGCGCCCACACGCTGGTGGCCAAGAGTGTGAATCACCTGTGTGAGAGGCAAACGTTGTTTAAGATCTGCCACTCGAACCCAAAGCATCTTATGCTTAATTGTACTGCCCTTAGCATCTCTATAGTCGTTTTATGACCAAAAGAATAAGTTGTCATTGAAAGATTGAACACAGTAGTAAGAATCGCATACAATAAGAGTCGTCATGTCTGGATTTGCGAACTCAAGTGCAAGCACCAAAGCACGCAGCTCGGCCAATTGTGCAGTACTGTCTCCAAGTGCCTGTGTGTGCACTACAGTTGATTTAAACTCACCGTTCACCATTTTACCTGCCACAATCGCGCACGCTGCTGAATAAGCATGCTTAGAACCTGTGGCCGGCTGCGCGGAACCATCTGTGTAAATGATACACTGGTATTCCTCAAGCGGCAGCAAAGACAGAGGAGGAGGATGAACAAATTCATACTGCAAGTACTCCTGTGTCTGAAGAGAGGCATCAAAGATGAAGGTGACATCCGGAGACGTCAAAGATGTAGCCCATTGTATCCAACGGGGGTGCAAAGCCTTAGAGTTCGGTACACTCGCTTTCATCACTGCCTCAAGGGCAGGATATGGTGTTACCACCAGAATGGGTTTTCCCTGTGCCAGTGCGCGTTCCTTTAGAATCGCCATTTGCACTGCAGTCAAAACTTTTTCCACAGAAGAAAAGCGCAACTCCGCTGAAGTGTAAAGATGTGACTTGTATGCAATCGGTACTGTGTCACCTTCGTTAACCCCTTCCCTGCGCGGCCGATTTTCGCCCTGTGCGAGGCGTTGCATTAAGCGGACGGGTTCATGACGAGCTCAGCTCGTCATGCGCACACGAGCACTGCGCAGCATGACGAGCTGAGCTCGTCATGAGCATGGAAGGGGTTAAAAGTTAAGTACGTGAAACCCACTGCTCCTGGCACAATTCTAATCACCAGGTTTGTGTGGTTATCACGAGTCAACAAGAATTTAGATTCAAGTAGATCAGACTGCAAAGAGTGCAGGATAGAGGAATGCTCAGGAAGCCAGCATGACTTCGAAAAGTTGGGCTGTATCAAGGCATATAGAGGCTTGATACGCTGGGCATATTCGGGAATGTAAGTACGCCCGAAGTTCAGAAAGCCCAGTAACGACTGAAGCTTCTTCAGTGTGGTTGGATTGCGCAAAAGTGCGCACTTCTCCAAGAAATGGGGAGCTAAGCCCCTACCTTCATTGTTGAGCTCATAGACCAAAAACAAAACGGTAAATTCAGCAATGTGAGATTTGGCAAAATTAAATTTGTATCCCAAGGCTGCAAATTCAAGAATAATGCGGTCCACACGTGAAAGATGCGGCCATAATTCGTCGTCTGTCAGATAGATATCGTCGACATACGAACACGCATCTGGGTCTATGCTGTCCAACAAAGAGACAACACGGGCGGCAAAGACAGCCGGGCTGTTCTTGTAGCCCATGGGCAAACGCCGAAATTTGATTTGTTTTCCATCGGAAGTGAAAGCACTCCATTGGCTGCACTCCGGGGACAAGTTATGCGTGTAAAATCCATTGGATAGGTCAAGTGTCGTTTTATATTTTTTACGAACAAGACTGTCTACAAGCGCAGAACTGTGGGTATTTTGTACCGCAAAGGTCCGACAATGAGAGTTCAAATGTCGGTAATCCAAAACTAGACGGTATGATCCATCGGATTTAGAAACCGCAAAAAGGGGATTATTCATCGGTGAGACGCATGTTTCAATTACTCCTTGATATTCTAACTGTGTCAGAATGTCTGAAACGGGACCTTTAGCTTCCCGCCGGATGGGATATTGGGGTTGAGGCTGCGACAGCGACCGCAAGGGAATATCATGGGGTGGAGAGTCTTCATCCCAGCCCACGTGGTTACGGTATAGCGCAGGAGCCAGGGCTCCAGCCCACTCAGCTGCGAGAGCCTCCGCTTTGTCCTTGGGGACATGACGAGAAAAGCTCGGAAGGATTACCTCCTCCCCTCTACGAGCAGCAAGTACGAATGGGGGCGGCCAATCCGCCTCTGCCAACAAAATGTCGTATGAAGAGGTCAGATTTTCCCAAAAATCCCTTTAATTACACGCTCAATATCACCTTCAATTTGAATGACAATGTTAAATAGTCTATCATGGGGTGCCGCTCTGGTGTCAGCTGACTCGACAGTAATGAATGTGTCAGTTGCTGTCGCCTCTACATGAGGACGTAGTGCCTCCCGCACTATGGTAACTTCCGTGGCGCTATCTAGGAGCGTCACTGTCCACGTCCAATTCAGGAGTCTCGTTCTCACCGTCTGTGGCATATCTCGCTGTTAATGCTGCAACTTTTTTCTTCTGAAACTGTGGGCGAGAGCGTTGAAAATCGTCTGGTTTCCCTCGAACTTGTTGTCGAGGTTGGTCTCGTCCCTGTGGAGCCTCACGACCCCTTCCTCTATCCTGGCGATCTCCTCCACCAGTCTGGGAGGTCGATGGTGCCTGTGGAGAACGAGGAGAACGGGTTTCAGGGACTTGAAATCTATCTGGAGATTTAATTCTTGCCCTGTCTCGCAAATCATAAGTGCGTTCAGAAGATACGGAAACCGGGGACGCGCCACGCGACCCTGTTTTTTTCTGTTGTTTACCCTGTTTCTTCAACCTCCGGCTCTCTTTAGTAAAGAACGGTTTCTCATCTTTCTCAGACTGAGTTTTTTGTTGTGGTTGAGTTTGAGTTTGCGTTTTAGCAAAAATCTTAACCCCCAAACTATTGCGGCCAATGGTTTTGTAAGCCTGTGCAATAATTTTCGGTAATTCGCGTGGCTTGTCCGGTTCTGGGACTAAAGCCAAAGCATTAGCCACTTGAAAGTTAACTGCATCGTCCTTGACGTTCGCAAGGATTAGGTCAGCCACTACATCGAACACTCCCACCAGTCTCATCCCTAATTCCACAGCCGCTTCAGGGCCATGCTCATCTTGCACTCGTTTAATTACAAAGGGGAGAACCGTCATGGAAGGAGTGCCGAAACACTTTGCATATACTGCTGCGAATACCTTACCCCAGTTGTTGCATTCTGCCAACTCGGGGATTAAGTCCTTCGGCAAACTAATAGCTAAAATCCTGTGTTTTTCCACAGGAATAGTATTGGGAAAAACTGCCTCCAGCTGGTCAAATTTTTCTGCAAGCCAATAAGGCAAATCATCCTTATTTTGTGGGCGCTTGCCCATCACCGAATTAACCATGACGGGACTTATGGTTACACTGCCTGGTCCAGCTGGATGCACCGCAACTCCAGGAGGGGCTCCCTGGACGTTGCCTGTAGCATATTGTACTAAAGCTCTGTGAACGCGTATCAAAGACGTATGCAATGCACGCAGTTCATCAAACGCAAGCGTCAAATAACGTGGATGTGGAGTATACCCGGCCAAGACTGGCCAAGTGGCCCCATCTATTGATAGGGGGCCTAAACGAACCGGGGACACCGGATGTAGGAGAGCGCCATTAAACCAAATACGGTGTTGCCACGCCGTAAGTGGTACTTCAAGGGCCTGATAAGGCCGATAAGCATTGGGTAAGGCAGTGGGAGCGTACTCATGAAACAAATTGTCCGCTCCGTCCACTGCCGGAAAAGTGACCCAAGAGTAAAACACCTCAAAGTGGTGAGCTGGGTCAGCCTGCACCACAAAGATGAGTGCGACACCCGCGTCTGGCAATCCATAAGCCTGTAAATGGGCCCGGAGCGCTGCACGGCTATGTGCCGGTATATTTACATCCGCCATGAAGACTGGGGATGTTCGACAACCTAATATGAGGCAGCACAATATAGGGTTTACTTAAACACCTTTTAATAACTTCAAGCTTCAAAGAACCTATAAAAACTTCAATATAGGAGGTATCCCCGTCACACACGTTTCCGGAAGCGTATGCGAAGGGTGTTGTGGACAAGCACAAGCACTACTCAAGCGTCTCGCAGATAAGAAGCCCCACTACGTTGGTTGCGCCATGTTGTAGGGATTCTGCACATACACAGAGCTATGCACAGGATAATAGGACCTCGGAGTATAGTGGTGAACCAAACATACACCTTAGTACCCACAATCCCAATCCGACTAGCCGTAGCGTCTCATTCGCAGCAAAGCTACCAATGATTAGACAACCCAGAACACGGTCTCTCTCGACTCGCGGAAGCAAGAACACCCTTTCATAACTCACTCATACTTGTCCACAACGTGCGTAATAAGAGACACAGTATAGTTTAAAATGTTTATTTCAACTAACGTGCTCTAAGATACAGTACACGTGCCAGTACTATCAGCATAATGCATAATGATAAAATAATAAGCATAGTTACAATTCCATAGAATACAAACGGGGAAAGCATTTCATAAAGCAGTGGATATATGGCTAAATGGCCTTACCACCCTCCCCGTGCTAGGAACTAGTTTATTATAAAAATAGAAGACCTCTGGGCTTTGTCAGGCGGACCCTCATACCTCAATCTCTAGATGCAAGATTTACATCATCAGACAATCACAGCTCTTCTCTCTGGAAAGGTTTTTCTCCGAGTGTCCCAAACCGCGAAATCACAATATTAAAAGCACACGAATTTCTCCAGTGCAGCTGCATTTTGTGTTATGTCTAAGTGCGAGTGGCTGACCAGATCAGCAAGAACAAGGGACATTGTTTTTCGACCTTGTACATGATGTGCAGACGAAACCCACAGGGAACAGGAGAAAAGGTGAAATGCAAAAAGGCAGACAGTTCTAATATAGCCGGGCACAAGCAGAGGCTGGAAAAACAAAGTCACAGAGTAACGTGTGCAAAAAAGGCATCATGGCTGCCGGGCCTAAGCTAGCTTAGCAATGTAGACAGGGAGGACACAAACCACACGACAGTGGTCCAGTGGGTAAGTTCCTGACTTCCTCTCAGACAACCAGGGTTCAAATCCCGAGATCGGCACCAGGTGATGGATGATGGCGCAGCAGAGGTAAGTTGGAGGTAGGCCTGCCTGGTAAGAAAAATGTGTGCGTGCGCGCGCGCTGTGTAAGAGTGGAGTCATGGCTGGTGAATGGTGATTGCAGAGTAGTTGGTAAGTAGCATGGGTCTGGTGAGAGCAAGGGGCGGGATCAGTGACAGGTGAAAGAAGGGGAACAGGTGTTAAGTGAGTTGGAGTGTAGGGTGGGTGGACTCCGAGGATAGGGGGAGTGCAAGGGTAGGTGGGTGGAATACCAGGGACGAATAAGGGGGGGATATAGAGGGAGTTGGAGCCTGTGACAGAGAAGAGATGTCAGAGCAGAGTGGGGCTAGTTGTGATCACTCATGCAGTGGTTCAGTAGCCCACATTAGGGGTGATTAATTACACTGGGGAACACTATTTTTTTTTACTGCATCCCAACTACACTATCTGATTTGGGGGATGGCAGTCGAATTTGGGGGAGCAGTATTAAAAGGGGTTTGGGGGTGCATTATGAAGGGTGATGGGGACACAGAATGACATGCCTTCTGGGTAATTATGGGGTACCTTCCAAACATACCCCCTTCTCCACAAATACAGGCCAGTCATTCCTCATTCCTCATTCACTCAGTCATCTCAGTCCTCCACTCCATATGCCCTTCAAGACCAACATGAACAAGAGGTATGTCAGCAAGCAGAAGAAAAGCCTCAGTGTGCTCTTATGTTCATACTGCTGCCCTCTAGTAACACTACATGGCAATTGCAGCATAATAATTGGACTGAGAAGAGGGCTGTCCTATGCAAATAATGTCCTCCCATGCTTACTTTCTTCTGAGATGGTGGACGGCTTGCGCTGTGATACATCCTACAACATGTGCTCTTCAGCCGATTTCAAAAGCAGCCTATCTTAGGCTAAGGATTTTGCCACTCGAAAGTTTCACATGGGGACATCACCCTCATTTAGCAGGGCCCCAAATTGCCTGCAGTCATCCTTAATGCAGAACAAGGGCGTTCAAGGGCGTTCGAGGGTGTCCTTAAAAGGATGGAAGGGGTGTTTAAAGCCCCAGCCAAGCCCATACAAGCCCCGCCCCATGTTCTACTGTAATGCTCCATCTCTTCACCTGCTGCAGCAGGCATGATTCAGACCTGCTGAAGCAAAGGCCTGACTCTGCCCTTTTCTGCCTCTTGAAGAAAACAACCTTTCTAGCTTCTTATTGCACCTAATAAAGGGAGTTTCACTTGCCTCAAACTTTACCCAACATTTCATTAGCCATAGTTCATACTTCATCTTTATTCATAGCCAATCTCACAGGCACCAAACCCCTGATTTTAGAGATCGCCTCACACCAAAATGAAAAATCACCACCATCCAACCTTATTTCCTATCAGTGTAGCACCTTCCTTGCATTCTTGTGCTCAGTTATAAGCCCCGAGGCCTCATTTGCGCGCTACAATACACCGAATTTCAAGGGCAAAGAATTAATACATTGATAAAGGAAGATAAGGCTTTGTCTCTATTGCACCTACTTGAGAAAAAGGGGGTTGGTAGGAGGTCATGACGGAAAATATTTGTCATTTTGGGGCACAAGTGCCAAAAAGAGGGGCCACTTTTCTCCTCTGTTTTTACAAGTGGAAATAAACTTAGCAAATGAAAATAAAAGCCACCTTTTCACATTTAGATGCTTTGAAAGCATTGGCAGGATTTGTACCCTTGTCCTGTGTGATCATGTGCCATCTGAGGCACAAGACTTGCCATTGAGCTATAGCTCCTTGGTGTTCTAGACCCTTGCAGTAGTAACTATAAGCCACATACAGGCCCTGGTGTCATTGTCTGTGGATTTCATTACACATGAAAAGGATGACCATGATATAGGGACGATTTGATAAGATACTAAAAGGGAAGCCAGTGTGGTCCAGTGGGTAAGTTCCTGACTTCCACCCAGACAACCAGTTTTCGAATCCCAGGATCAGCACCAGATGATGGATGATGGAGCAGCAGAGGTAAGTTGGAGGTAGGCCTGCCTGGTAAGAAAAATGTGTCTGTGCGTGTGCTGTGTAAGAGTGGAGTCATGGCTGGTGAATGGTGATTGCAGAGTAGTTGGTAAGTAGCATGGGTCTGGTGAGAGCAGAGCAAGTGAATTGTAGTGTAGGGTGAGTGGACTCAGGGGATAGGTGTAGGGGTAGTGCAAGGGTAGGTAGGTGGGTGGGATACCAGGGACAAAGAAGGGGGGATATAGAGGGAGGTGGAGCCTGGGACAGAGAAGAGATGTCAGAGTGGGGCCAGTTGTGGTCACTCATGCAGTGGTTCACTAACCCACATTAGGGGTGATTAATTACACTGGGGAACACTATTTTTTTTTTACTGCAGCCAAACTACATTATCTGATTTGGGGGGTGGCAGTCGAATTTGGGGGAGCAGTATTAAAAGGGGTTTGGGGGTGCATTATGAAGGGTGATGGGGACACAGAATGACATGCCTTCTGGGTAATATTGGGGTACCTTCCAAACATACCCCCTTCTCCACAAATACAGGCCAGCCATTCCTCATTCCTCATTCACTCAGTCATCTCAGTCCTCCACTCCATCTGCCCTGCAAGACCAACATGAACAAGAGGTATGTCAGCAAGCAGAAGAAAAGCCTCAGTGTGCTCTTATGTTCATACTGCTGCCCTCTAGTAACACTACATGGCAATTGCAGCATAATATTTGGACTGAGAAGAGGGCTGTCCTATGCAAATAATGTCCTCCCATGCTTACTTTCTTCTGAGATGGTGGACGGCTTACGCTGTGATACATGCTACAACATGTGCTCTTCAGCCGATTTCAAAAGCAGCCTATCTTAGGCTAAGGATTTTGCCACTCGAAAGTTGCACATGGGGACATCACCCTTATTTAGCAGGGCCCCCAATAGCCTGCAGTCATCCTTTATACAGAACAAGGGTGTTCGAGGGTATCCTTCAAAGGATGGAAGGGGTGTTTAAAGCCCCAGCCAAGCCCTGCCCCATGTTCTACTGTGATGCTCCATCCCTTCACCTGCTGCAGCAGGCATGATTCAGACCTGCTGAAGCAAAGGCCTGACTCTGCCCTTTTCTGCCTCTTGAAGAAAACAACCTTTCTAGCTTCTTATTGCACCTAATAAAGGTAGTTTGACTTGTCTCAAACTTTACCCATCATTTCATTAGCCATAGTTCATACTTCATCTTTATTCATAGCCAACCTCACAGGCACCAAACCCCTGATTCTAGAGATCGCCTCACATCAAAATGAAAAATCTCCACCATCCAACCTAATTTACTATCAGTGTAGTACCTTCCTTGCATTCTTGTGCTCAGTTATAAGCCCCGAGGCCTCATTTGTGCGCTACGATACACCGAATTTCAAGGGAAAAGAATGAATACATTGATAAAGGAAGATAAGGCTTTGTCTCTATTGCACCTACTTGAGAAAAAGGGGGGTTGGTAGGAGGTTATGAGGGAAAAGATTTGTCATTTTAGGGCGCACGTGCCAAAAAGTGGGGACACTTTTCTCCTCTGTTTTTCCAAGTGGAAATAAACTTAGCAAATGAAAATAAAAGCACTGTATCAACATTTACCACCTTGGGATACTTTGAAAGCATTGGCAGGATTTGAACCCTTGTCCTGTGCCATCGGAGGCACAAGACTTACCATTGAGCTATAGCTCCTTGGTGTTCTAGACCCTTGCAGTAGTAACTATAAGCAACATATAGGCCCTGGTGTCATTGCCTGGGGATTTCATTACACATGAAAAGGATGACCATGATATAGGGACGATTTGATAAGATACTAAAAGGGAAGCCAGTGTGGTCCAGCGTGTAAGTTCCTGACTTCCACCCAGACAACCAGGGTTCAAATCCCAGGATCGGCACCAGGTGATGGATGATGGCGCAACAGAGGTAAGTTGGAGGTGGGCCTGCCTGGTAAGAAGTATGTATGTGTGTGTGTGTGTGCGTGCGCGCACCGTGTAAGAGTGAGTCATGCCTGGCAAATGGTGATTGCAGAGTAGTTGGTAAGTAGCATGGGTCTGGTGAGAGCAAGGGGTGGGATCAGTGACAGGTGAAAGAAGGGGAACAGGTGGTAAGTGAGTTGGAGTGTAGGGTAGGGTAGGTGGACTCAGGGGATAGGTGTAGGGGGAGTGCAAATGTAGGTGGGTGGGATACCAGGGACAAAGAAGGGGGGGTCATAGAGGGAGGAGGAGCCTGGGACAGAGAAGAGATGTCAGAGTGGGGCCAGTTGTGGTCACTCATGCAGTGGCACATGGGGTTGAGGTTGGCATACTCGGCTGTGCACATAGCGGCAAAGCCCACAAACTTGGCGCAATCAACAAAAGTTGCTGTGAAAGCCAGGTAGTGGCTGCAGTTCTCTGGAAAGATATACACTACCCTGGGAGTGTTGTTACCAGTCTGCATTTTAACTTCAGCAAACCAGGGGCGCCCTGGAGCTCTCTTCATTGCAGTGTGTGTTAGAGCACCGGTACAAATGATGTCACCTCAGGCACGAGGTTAAGACACAGTGATGATTGAGAGGTGATTCTGTGTTTCATGGGACACGCAGTAAGAGAAAGATCCTACTTAACTATGCACAACATTTCTCTGGCCTCTACATCGAGACTCAGATGCCCATAAACTCCCCAAAAGTGTCATTATCATATGAAATCCTTTTATTGATGTCATAACTGCACTTTCACAAGTGCTTTATTAACCTTCTTGCTTTCTCAAATATGCTTTGCCCACTCTTTTTTCAAAATTTTCTCAGGGAAGAAACTCCTCCCCCCCCCCAAAACCCCCTTATGCTGCCCAGGCTCGCTTGCTCGCCACCAGGCATTCACCCCAAACCTTTACACCCCACCACTTTCAAATGTCACCAGCGGCCACTGACTGCACCGTCTTTTGGACTGCACCTGCCGCACCTTGGTCTAGTGAAGAGAGGACTGTGTCTGGGGCTCCACGCTTAAGGAAAAGTTGCAACCAAGCCCCACACCAAGGAAGTGACTCCAAGTGTCAGTCGGCTGACCCCTTGGATCCAGCACCAGGGCCATCAAAGGTGAAGCCCAAATCGTGAGTCTGTAGATCTTCTGGAGAATCACTGCTGACCACTGCTGGGTGCCCCTGTCAGAGCGGGGAATGTCATCTGAGTCCAGATTGATCACCCAACAGGGACAGTAGCCTACACCAAAGGATACCGCTAGATCCGCTGTGACCGGAGACTGGTAGCCCAGAAGCAGCTGTCCTTCTACTGGCTCAAAAAGGACTTTGAGGGACCCCTACCTTTGCAGCTAAAGTGGCCCCACCTGACTGTGTACTGAAGAGTAACCACAAGGACACCCCCAGCGACTGTACAGCACCCAGAGCTTCCTTGATCATCCACCATCTCCTGCATCCTCAGCATCAGGACTACTCAATTAAAGTCTATGGCAGTTGTGTTGTAAAGTCTGGAACTGAATTGGAGAACGCTTTTGTGACCAGGTAACTGTCCAAACAATGTTTAGTGGCCCCCTGACCTTCTTTCTGTTAGATTTGGTCATCCTAGTCAGGCTGGAGTAGCCAAACACAACTCTTTCAAACCTTTCAAAAGTTTCCAAACAGAACTGAGATTTATATTTTCTTTAAAAATATATATCTTCGGAATCCTCTGGTGGATTTTGCTCATCTTGGTCTCTAATAATTCATAAAAATATAATCTACTTTTATAAATTGGTGTTGGATTTCTTTCATGTTGTGTGACTTACTTATTCCATTGTTTGGTGCTTCTAAATGGTTCACACTAGTTCCTTTGTTTAAGCTACCCAGGGTTGAGCTAAAGGCTTTGCAAATGAGCTGACTGGACCCAAGACAGTTTTTGCAAGTGCATCAAACTATAAGGTTGCACAACCATACCATATAATAGACCCAAATCCTCACAATACGTAATGCAGTTCTTATAAAGGTACGCTAAAATCACAATGTTAGTGTCATGTAGGCGATATAAAACATAGAAAAGCATTTAAGTAAAGAACAAGTGAGCAAGGCAGGGCAGGCCATAATTTTGGCAACAAACATTTAATCAATCAATCAGTTTATCTTTATTCGATTCACACAAAGTGTATCATAAAAGAATACAAAAAGATTAAAATTCATAATAAAGAGTACAGACAGTTAAGATAGAATAAAATCGGGAGTGCAAGAATACAAATCACATTTTAACAAACAATTCATGTAATAACCCACTGCTGGTAAAGTTTTTCTCCTTGCTTGAGTTGCCCTAAGAAACCTTGCAAGTATCACGCACGTGTACAGATGTGGAAAAAGTTGCAAATATAAAAATGCCGGCCTACATTGTTTAAAATTTAGTGATTTCAATAAGTGTATAATAAAAGATCTTCTCAGATCCATATAAGATTTACAAAAAAGTACAATGTGCATAGTTCATTGGTTAGATACGTTATCACAGGGGCAACGCTGTAATTCATTAGACCAGTTATTGAGGGTTGGGAAACTTATCAGGCGGTGGAATATATTTAGCCTAATACGTGTTAAAACAAATCTATGTTGAACATTGAGAACATTTAAAAGATATGGTTGCATTGAAAAAGTGGTCAGGACCATTTGGTTGTGTTTCACAGATGGTTTGGCCAATTCCACACATATTCTCAAGTCCTCCAGGTGATTTAGGCACTCTGTTTTTAGAGCGGTCCCTGAGAAGGTTGACAGAGATTCAGGTCGTTCGTAAAACTCCAGACGGCCAATATCTAACATAAAGTTCTTAATAAACTTTAGCCAGGGGATCTTTAAAGCCAATTGAGAATCACAGCAGTCCTTAGGTATGGCACGATTCAAGTCCGTGTATTCCGAGGTCCATATTTTGTGCCAAAGCAGAACTGGTTGAATCCTAAACAGATCTATTAGATAATTGGCCCCCAATTCTGAGTGACATACATGATTTGAACAACTGGAGGGAAGTGCTAAAAGACTTTTAAAAAAGGCATTTTCCACCGCCCATAGAGAATCAACATTCACGTATCCCCAAATATCGGAACCATACATTGCTATAGTTCTGCATTTTGCATAATATATGGGTAGCATTTCTTTTGGTTGGATATTCCCCAATTTCCTGGCAAAATTGCGAAGGGCCATGATAGATCTTACAAACTGAAATCTTCTTGCATTAATAGCACTTTTCCAGGTCCCTTCGCAATCAAATAAAATACCCAAATAAGAAAAAGTCAGGGTTTGAGGTAGAAACTCTTTTCCTATGTAGATGTTGCAGCACTTGGCTACACTACGGCCCACTTTCATAACGAAAGTCTTACTTATGTTAATTCATAGCCCCAAATTCTCCATAAATAGGGTGAAACTATCAAGGAGGCGTTGCAGGGCCAGAGGAGTGCGCGCCATAAGAACCGCGTCATCCGCGTAAAGCAGAACTGGGATTGACCGATGCTTTACTTGTGGCAAATCAGTACATGCACTAACCAGCGTATTGCCCAAGTTATTAATATATAAATTGACTAGAAAAGGGGCAAGTACGCACCCCTGGCGAACCCCTGCTTTTATTCTAAAGGAGCCAGTACACTCTCCTTTTGTACCAAACCGTACTCTTGCATAGCTGTTTGAGTACCGGTTTCTTAAAAAATTAATAATAGTATGTCAATACCCAGTGAAGTCATCTCTGCCCACAATTTCTCATGAATTACACAATCGAAAGTTGACGATAAGTCAACAAATACTGTATATAAATTGCCATTTTTAATGTGTGCATATTTGTCCAATAGCAAATTCAGATTAATGGCTTGCTCCGTTGTGCCAATTCCCTGGCGGAATCCATATTGTAGGTCAGAGATCTTACTATTGCTATCTGCCCAATTTTGTAATCTAGCTAAAAGTATACGCCCTTCCACCTTGACCAAAGAATCAAGTAGAGAGATTGGTCTGTAGTGCCATGGACAGTTTCGATCCCCTTTTTTAAATATAGGTACAATCTGAGATTCTCCCCAGGTCAAGGGGAACCCCGTGCTCTGGTAGGATCTAAAAACGTGGGTAAGAAGGGGACCCCAGAGATCAATATTTGCTTTAAATAAGTCAATTGGAACCCCATCTGGCCCAGGTGCTTTGTTGCCCTTGCTTGAGCTAATAGCAAGCGAGACTTCTTCCAGATTCAAATTTAAAGCAGACCAGTCAGGTGCAGGAGTAAAAGTTTGTGCAGCTGCCACAGGAGTTAAAACTGGGTGGTGAGTAACCTTGTTTGCAGTAGACGAATATAAGGTGGAAAAATGTGTTACCCAATCCTCTTCAGTCACCGCCACCTCAATTTTTGGTTTATCAGCTTCACTAAGGAAAGGAGAATTAACCACATGCCAAAATGCAGTGGTATCGTTGCTTCGGCTCGCCTCATACAATTTCTCCCAAGTCTCCTCTTTTATTATTTTTTTACGGTTTTTTAAAGCAAGCCTATATTCCCGCCTCCAGTGCTGGACCTCCTCAATATTTCTGGGATTATTTTTCAGAGCTCCTAAAAGTTTTTTATGGGTCTCGCTGCATACGCGGTCAAACCAGCCCTTCCTCTTTCCTGTTTCTGACTTCTGTCTGGCTAGAAGCCCCACTTTGATAGCACTATTTATTTGTCCAAAAGATTCCGCAATGGCAAGGGCCTCCTCTGAGGAGGCCAAACAAACATTGAAGGCACTCTTTTGCTGATGGATTAATTTCTCTAGAAAGTAGGTTGGATTGACCATAGACCAGCATAGTGTAAACCCATTAGTTCGAGAAAGCTCTATTTTTTCCACGGCTAGAGTGTGGCCATGGTCCCTTCGATCTTTTACTGACCCAAAATTTAATAGTAGACTCTGGGGGTAATGGTCACTCAGTGCACAATTGTGTAATGTAAAGTTAGTAATGTAAGTTGAGTAACGATTTGGAAAAAGTAAAAAATCAATAACACTTTTAACCATAATGCCGTCAAATGCACAAGATACATCAATTGGGCTATTCCCAAACTCATTGCTAAAGCCTAAGTCATATTTAAAAATAAGCTCCTGGAGTTTCCTGCCATAGTCTGAATGTAAAAAGTGGGTTGAGTCCTCGTTCATTGATGAAATTATACCACAAAAAGTTTTTGAGGGCATTTTACATAGTTGGATATTGAAGTCCCCCACCCAGAGTATAATTTTGTCCCCAGACCCCTTCAAAAGAATAGTATCCAGATCGTTGTCAAGAGAGGTCAGTATGGCCAGTATCTCCAACCCGCATGCATTGTTATAAAAATTGACTAGAATCAATTTAAAAGATACAGAGAGGTCGATACTGACAATTTGATAGTAGATACTAGTAATCCTAAAGTTTACAGAAGAGGAGGGTTGTTTGACTGATACATAGATGCATAGACCAGCCCTGTTTCTACCATGGCTAGATGGGATAGCCGACAAATTATAGGTTTTAAAGCCAATGAGATGACAGGGTTCAATCACC
This sequence comes from Calotriton arnoldi, assembly GCA_963921515.1. NCBI lineage: Eukaryota > Metazoa > Chordata > Amphibia > Caudata > Salamandridae > Calotriton > Calotriton arnoldi. Next base: position 554,115 of record CAWUFW010006524.1, on the reverse strand, counting down.
CAGGTTTCTTGTAGACACACAATGTTAAAATTTGCTATAAAATTTAGCCACTCTGGAGAATTAAGCTTGCTCCGCAGCCCTGCTACAATCCAAGATACAACTATGGTACTATTACAATCTATGGGCATTAGGTCCAGCAATAATTCTTTGCCTGGCAAGGATGGTACCGGGCTCATTTGATCTTCAAAACTCCAATTTGGCTGCGTGTTAATAATAGGGGACAGAATATTAGAGCTAAAATTTTGCGTTGTGGTAACCTCCAATGATTTATCCTTTAGTCAATCAACCCCAGCAAGATTGGAAAAAGTGTCAAATCTATTCTAGGTAGCAATGGAATATAAAGGGGTATTTTCATGATTTGCACTTAAAAGTGGTTGTTGCAATATATCTTGTGTTGGAGGACAAAATTGTATCGGTGCATTCGGCTGGATAAAACCTAGCCTAGGGGGCTTATAAAAGAAACCAAGTGGGAGAACCATGATTTGCTTTTCGTTTGAACACAAACACTTGGCCCTACCCAGTATATCATTAACCAGTCCTGGTGATTTGAAGGAGAGGACTACACAATTTCCCTTAAACACTTTAGCATCTCTACCGACCCACCCAACTCGTCTGGCCATCTTAAAATCTGCAAAAAGTGTTCCCCCCAACCCCACTTTAGAATTTAACCAGTTGAGAGATTTGTTTCTCAGTGAGTCCCATGTTTCATGTTGCGGAGACTCAGTGGGTGGAACATTTGCCAGAATGACCACGTAGGGTGTAACCTCAGGCGGTAGGTCTAGTCTGTCCCTGGCAGACCGAGGGTGTTTAAGGGATGAGCCCCCCACATGAGTATTAGAGTTGAGGATTGATGGTATCGCCTTATTATGAGCCCCTGTCACATCCATAACTTGGGCAGATTGTATCTGAGCCATAGTTGTTGACACTCCATAATGGGGTTGAGGTAAATGCTTGGGTACCTCGCAAGGCCCCCTCACAGATTGCTGTGCTGGGCACGTGCGAGGTGCACCAGCAATATTACCATAAACAGTTGGCTCTTCCCTCCCAGTCCCATTGTACATATTCATTGAACCCAATCTATCTGCACATGATAGTACGGCACATTCAACAGCTTTCAGGCGGTCAGTAAGGCTGCATACCGAAGTTTTAATAAGATCAATCAATTCCTGTACACATGCCACTAATGGAGAACAGACCAAAGAGTCAAGTGCTGCAGAGGGCGGTCCCTTACTTGAGTCTCTCAAGGTTTTTGGACCTTGGCCCGATTTTAAGCCAGATACCTTCTTTGCTGCCTTCATTTTCCCATCGCACAAAGTTGTATTGGTCTTAGCAGAGATGGGTTTAGTGGTTTTAGGGGTATATTCACAAGAACGTGTGCTAAACATCTCCAAAAAATGTTAACGCAACTTGACACATCGCAGCCTATCGCGTGAAAATAACACCTTGTCAACCAGGAATTCACAACACGGCGGTACCATGCGACAGTCCGCCAAAAACGTGGCCAATGTCCGCGATACAACCACCTCGACGGAGATAAAAACACAATCCACAACACAAAAAAACGTGCAATGAGCCCATTCGCGATGAGGAAAGCAGCGAAAAGCACCCCCAGGCCCGCGACACACCCACGGCAGGCGGGAATAATCACAACAAAAGCAGGAAAAAATAGACAAACCAAACAGAAAATAACAGCCAAGCACAATGGAGGCAACCTGAGCCAGTATACAACCCCACAAGCCCCATTGACAACAAAACATTGTACATGGCAGGCCATCATGGACAAGGTCAATGCAGCTGGAGAGTGGAGGAGGACAATGGAAGAAGACCTGAACAGCCGGAATGAAGCGAAACGCACAAACACGCAGAAATACGCCAACAACAAGAAGGCAGCAATGCACACCCAAGGTGGGAGTCCAGCGCCACACCAGGAGCTGGATGACATGGAGGAAATGGTGTCCACCACATCAGTCTGGAGAAGGTGGCAGGAGTCGGGGACCGGAAACTGCCCAAAACAACAGACACCACAGCAACACGGAGAGGAATGACCAGAGACAGGGGGGACGGGGGGAGATGGGCACAATGGCACACATGCACAATTAAGCACAGCACAACTGCAGACAAACCATGCTCAAGAGTAACAACACCAACCAAGAGCACAAGTCACACAACCCGGCAATATCACACCACTGAACAAGCAAAGAAGTGAAAACCACACTGCCTGAAAGGGTGAAGGGTGAGCCAAAGCAGAGCTGAAGGAACATCTCACACACAATGCAGCACACACACATAGGAAGCAGAGCACCCCAACATCCAACACAATGTGGTACGACCAGCAACATTTGCACAACCTAACACAGGACACAAGTGCACCCGCCTACGGCCACTAAATGGCCATACGCATCTGGCAAAGCACGAAACAGGGACATGACAATGCACAAGTACAAACCCACAGCCCTGATGGGCTAGCAATGCACGTATGGCAGGGATCCAGAGAGTCCGTGACACACACATTGGCATACAAATCAAGACACAACACAGTTGGAGACAAGTGAAACTGCGGAAACTTTATCAACAAGTGCGTGTCAGTACGGCCAAGAGAAGTGCCATGAAATGCAGACCAATGCAGCTGCATGTCTGACTGAGGAAATTAGAAAAGCGCCCATGTACACCCCGGGGGAGTCCATCACCAACACAAGTCAGTGCCAACCCGCGTTGGTTGTCCGCGCATGGATCAGGAGTCCAGGCCAATGCAGCCATGACCACTGTCCTCTTGGGACATGTGACCAGATTCCCAACATGCAACCAGGCGTCGGGACACGTGCAATGGGTCACATCCAGTTGTGGCTGCAGGTACCTTGTCACTCGTCCATGAACGCCAGTGCAGCAGCGTAGGTCAACATCTCCAATGAGAGATCGTTGTCCACCACATCTGACATGTCGTCGACGTAATCCATCAGCTGACCCGTACAGATGTGCTGACTCCAACCCCTGGCCCCAATGTCCACCAAAGCCCAATCGGATAGCAGCTAAATGTGCTCACTGTACACGACGACTCGTGCAATCTCCCAGGTCCAGTTGCCAGCATGCATGCCAAACATCCATGCATGCCATAAACGGGCATCACGGTGACACTCCTGGTCATGTGCCAACAGGGGGCACACACACACGTTGAAATCCAGGTCAGCTACAGTCACGTTGGAGAGGCAGACATCCATGGTCCACTCGAATATGCACGAGCGACAATGCAACACAGGCTGAACGCAGGTGACGTTGGCAAGGTGGAAGCTCAGCCGGTAACTGATCTGCAGCACTGCCAACGGCAGTGCCCCCAGTACATGCAGCAGACGTGCACGGTACAGGTCCACGTGACTGGAGTCGAGCATGTGTCCGGGATGGTCTGCCATAGCATCAGTGACTCTGCTTGAAGCGGCACTGGCTTGCCCTGCGCCAGTCATGTGGATGAAATGGCACAGCTCGGAGCAATGAAAGTGTCTGTGTGCAACGATTGCAGGCCTGGGGTGGGGTGGGAGTACGTGTGAAGGCCATCTCACGCACGCTAACTACGACCAAGGGCATCTGCGTGTGGAATGTGTACACGTTGGTCTCACGTCGAGCAGTGCGTAGTGTGGGAGTCGCAAGTAAATGCTATTATATCTGTCAGGGGGTGCTGGCCACATGCAAGTCCCAGCTCGGAGCTGCAGATGTGCCACCGCCTGATAGTACAGACAAAGGACCCTTCATCCCTACAGTAACTTCACCATCTGCATGCATTCAGGAGACGTACAGAGGCTTGCCGTGGGTGTGGTGGGATGTCTGCGACCCTGGGAATCATGGATGATATGCCCAGCACGTGGCACATGTGCGGCGTCACTGTGTGTTACGTTGCCTCACAGCTGCTCCACCCTCCCACGAGCCCCCACACTTTTGTGCCCTGCACGGTTGTATCACCTGCACTCCTACGGCACACCATTGTAATGCCTGTCCGCGCATGTCCAGCGGCATGCCACCAACACCGTGACGTTGACCTTTGAAGGTGTGCGGCCAAGTGAGTGTAGGCCAATGGTCTGGACAGGGCGGACACAAGTGTACAGTCCATGGCTGGCTGTGATCACGCTGCGAATGAGGCTAGGCAACTGACTCATGCAGCCGCAGGACTGATACACATAACACTTGGCATGCATGTGCCAAGACCCCGAGCGGTCTTGCGCTCCTACATTTCCCCGTCCATGCGGGCCCGCCCTCCTGGTGCATGCTACATTGCAACATCGTCTACTGTGGCCCTGGTGGCGACAACACCCCAACACAGAGACACACTTACAGCACATCCTGCCCAAGGCCAGGTCCGAGCCACACCCTGCTCCCCCTGCCGATTCAGCACACCCCTGCGCTGAACTGACGTACACCGGACCAGCACACATCGCTTGTGCATGCAGGGGGGGCCAGGAGAAGCTACATGTCCAAGGTCACTGCCAACGCTGAGGTGACATGGTATCGTCCGCTGAGGATAGCACACTGTGATGTTGCAGTGCTGTGCCCATCATGCTGACACAATGACCACACGGACACACTTGCTCAGATGGTGTGAATGGCTACAGGCACGTGCGCCTGGCCACATTTATTAGCAGGCACACATATCGAGTGACACTTGTGTTGGATGTGTGTGGGGTGTGTGCACACCAGACGGCAAGGGCTGCCTGGTGCAGTCAGAAATCGACAACAATGTACATCGTAAAGGACACAACCATTCAACCATAAAGGCCCCATGACTTGTGCTGCACAGAGTTAGTGGCCCCGGATGCACAGCGTCCTGCACGGGCATACCACCATGGGCCGCTGACTTGCGGGGCACTGGGGCAGGGTCACGAGTGCAGAGCAGGTTTCCGTAGATGACAAAGGGGCTTGTCGCGGAGTGTCTCGGTGGACAGTGGAAGGTGTGCCCCCAGGGCATGATGCAGAGGGCAGAACCACGCTGAAACAGTCACTATGGTGGAGATAAATGGACCAGACACATGTTGGGCACCAAGTCCGGTCCAGCCAGATGAAGATGCAGAAAACCCCCAGGCCATGGACTCAGACGCCACCAAGGTCCAACCAGATAGTGCCCATGACTCATTGCGCACAGATTTAGTGGCACCAGTGCTGTTAGGGGATGCCGCCTGCGATGGGGCTTGTCCAATGGTGTGGACTCCTCCACATCTTACCCAAGACACAGTTCCACATGTGTGACCTACTGGACTGCAGTGTTGGCCTGAGGCAGCGGTCAGCACGGGCCATTCACCGAGTGACGCCGGCTTAGGTTGGATGGTCCCACCGGCCTGCGTAGTTCAGGTTCAGTGGCACCACGGGACGCGGACTTGCGGTGAACAGGGTTGATGGCACCAGGTCAGATGCTGATAGTGTTCGATCAACTCCGTGACTCTGATCCGGCTTTCCTCCGGACTGAGCCGCATCTTCCTCTTACTCCTCTCCGTGCGTTCACTGGTGTGGACTCTACCATTCATGATTGGCGACTAAGTGCTGGATGTGGGACCTACTGGTCCGCAGGGTAGGCCTGAGCCCTCATCCATGTGTTGCCGGCTTGCATTGAACAGGGTTAGTGGCACCACGTGTCGCCGTCTGGCGTTGAACAGGGTTAGTGGCACCACATGTCGCCGGCTTGCGTTGAACAGGGTTAGTGGCACCACGTGTCGCCGGCTGGCGTTGAACAGGGTTAGTGGCACCACGGGTCGCCGGCTGGTGTTGAACAGGGTTAGTGGCACCACGTGTCGCCGGCTGGCGTTGAACAGGGTTAGTGGCACCACGGGTCACCGGCTGGCGTTGAACAGGGTTAGTGGCACCACGGGTCGCCGGCTGGCGTTGAACAGGGTTAGTGGCACCACGTGTCGCCGGCTTGCGATATGGAATTATGCCTCACTGATCGAAGGGGGTCTGGTGCTGTGGCCGCTGCCACGGACTTGGGATCACTGCCATTCAAGACTCAGGACACAGTTCCACATGTTGGACCTACTGGGCCCAGGAGGACGCAGGTGGAGTATGTAAATGGGAAAGGAGTAATGTGGGCCAGCGTCGGGGGGGCCAGCGATGGTCTGCGGAGGCTCCAGAGGTCGCGGGACTGGTGCTTGGAGCTTGCACCGGCACGTGGTGGGCCCTCATCGACATACGCCGGTGTAGGCAGGTGAGCGGAGCCTCATTGGTGCGCTGTGGTGGGCATGACGGGTCGGGGGACCAGCGGCCCGGGGTGCAGCAGGCGCACAGGGACGCAGGCCCCGCCGTGCTCGGCGCAGGACTCGTGGCGGGCTGAGAGCCGCAGCACTGGCAGATGCGTTGTCCATTCCGAATGAGAACCACGCCCAGTGCGACGGGGTTTTTGTTCACACCCCTACGCAGGCCTGGCGTACGCAGGTCCAACCCACTACGCACTCGCATGCAGGGGGGGACGTAACGTGCGACACTTCCGCGTTCTGCCCCACAGCCTGTGGGGACATGGTAGCGTCCACTGGCCACTACACTCCATGCACCAGCAGTTAATCTCCACATGGCCATTTCTGTGGTTTGCAGTCTGTGGTCTGTCCGGCACCTCCACGCCACACCTGGCATTGGGTGGGTTCACATTCCTTGATCACTTGCCGCTCTCGCACATCCCTGCTCCATGCCTCTCCTCGCATCCTGCTATTGTGTGTATGTGGTGCCATGCCGTGGCTGGGTTGTGGGCATGGCAAGGCCAGCTTCACAATGGAGTCGTATTGTTGTGTCTGGTCGGTTGGCATGTTGTGTGTCATGTTGTATGTAGTTGTGCTGCGTGCCCATTGCCAGTGTCGTGAGTTGCATGACTGTGGGCTGGAGGTGTGTGGTGTGTTCATTTTGGTCTTACCAACGGGCACTGCATTTCCATGGGTGCCATCCTGGGAGCGCTGGGTGATGCTGGACTGTCCGGAGATGTGAGAATCATACACTCTGCCTGGGGAGTTGGCCACGACATTGTTGAGGAGTCCCGGGCGGTCCACAGTTGCCTGCACATTCATGATATGCGTGTGCTTTCTGTTGTGGTAGTTGTGTGCAGTGTCGGCAGGGGGCACGAGGGGTACATGTGTGCAGTTGATTGGCCCTGAGACGTGAGGGAATCCAGCTATGGCGTAGGGGCCTTGCTTGGTCTCCAGCAGCTCCTGCGCAGTGTGGGTGAAGTGGAGGTGCTGGGGTACCAGGCTGTTGTTGGCATCCAGGACAGGTGTGATGACCTTGTATGGGGATGGCAGTGTGACTCCTCCGACTCTGGCAGTTGTGGGTTGGATGGTACCAGAGGCCGACATGTGCTGCGCAGCCGGCAGCTTTGTCTGCGGAGGGATGTTGGTAGTCCGCTGGGTTGGTACCGTCAGCAGGTGGGGCATGTGGGTAAGAATGCGGGGAATGGTTGTCCTTTTGGGCCTGTAGTGGGCAATGTCCTCCTCTGGCGTTGGATCTGGGTGGCAGGTGCATTTCAGGTGGGTCCGCTGTCTTTGTGTACGCTGCCTCTGTGGTGTTCCCGGGGGGGGCGGGATGGGTCCTGGGGGTGGTGGCGGGCCTGGGGTGGGTGGGGGTGGGTGGGGGTGGATGTTGTGGCCCTCATGGGTCTCAGAGCTGCATGGTCATTGTCTCCATGGCATCTGTGGGTCTTCGGGTGTGGCTCTTGGCTGGGCTCCCTTTCATGCTGCAGGTAGTCGTCCTGCTTAACACCAGCAAAAGGCAGGTGTTAAATCACTGGTGCTACTGCGGCTTATCGCCTGTTTTTGGTTCGCTTCGCAAATCTGGCAGTTCGTTGTGAAAGTGGTGTTGTTGTTTTTTTGTGTGTTTTTGCACGGGAACGCCTACTCTGCATCTCATTAGGATTAGTTAGTGGTGTCCACCGTGGTGTTAAGTTTTGGGGCAGTTGTCGCGGGAATACTGGCGATGTCTGCAGTTTGCACCCGCTTGTGAATGGGGTGTTAAATCTATCTCCACTTTTGATGGGTTAAGGTGGGGATAAATCGGCGGTAGGTCCTTGTGAATATCCCCCTCAGAGCGTTTAGATGGAGGACTAGATGGAGGAATAGAACTTGAGGTGCCCAACACTACGGGGGTGACAGTTTGAACCAGCTCATTCTTTTTCACAGCATCTTGGCAGATAGACTGTGTTTCAGGGGTTAGGGCCAAGTCCAAGGAGGATGAAATACTTTTGTTTAAAAGATCAGACCCACTCTCAGTGCAGGTAGTGAATGTTTCCTCCACACTTAGAATTTGCTTCTCGATGGCTCCCATTGCCCGTGTTATAAAATTCATAATCCATTGACGTGATTTAGGGGGTGGTTTCGCTAGAGCAGAACTCGGTAGTTTCCTTTTCCCCATGGCCACTAAAAATAAAAAGTACCACTATGTAAAAACCCAAACTAGGCACTGAATGATGAAAACAGTAACAAAACAAGAGGACAGTCACAAATTACAGTACCTTAGCAGAAGAGTCCTCACAAGCATGGAGAGCGGGTGGGTTTTTGGATCACTACCAATCACACAGCAAAGAGGGGGGGCCCAGCCCTGCCTCCTCCTGTTGCTGACGGGCGCAGATGGGCCCGCCCTTGGCCCGGGCTTTGCCCGGGCACGTCCCGCGCTGCGGGAGCCCCTGGCGATTTTTAAAGGCGCCTCCTGGAGCTGTGTGGTGCATTGGTGGCAGCACGCTGGGCCGCAGGGAATGCCGCAGGGGATGCTGGGGAGTGTAGTTTCTTACTCCCGGCTCCCTGTCTCCCGATCCCGGTGTCCACTCCTCAGGCCCCCAACGGAGGGCAAACAGCAAGGCAAGTGGGCGTCCCGCACTGCGGGAGCCCCTGGCGATTTTTAAAGGCGCCTCCTGGCGCTGTGTGGTGCATTGGCGGAAGCACCCTGGACCGCAGGGAATAGCGCAGGGGATGCTGGGGAGTGTAGTTTCTTACTCCCGACTCCCTGTCTCCTGATCCCGGTGTCCACTCCTCAAGCCCCCAACGGAGGGCAAACAACAGGGCAAGTGGGCATCCCGTGCTGGGGGAGCCCCTGGCGATTTTTAAAGGTGCCTCCTGGCGCTGTGTGGTGCGTTGGCGGCAACATGCTGGGCCGCAGGGAATGCCGCAGGGGATGCTGGGGAGTGTAGTTTTTTACTCCCGGCTCCCTGTCTCCCGATCCCCGTGTCCGCTCCTCAAGCCCCCAACGGAGGGCAAACAGCAAGGCAAGTGGGCGTCCCAGCAAGGCAAGTGTTTAATCAAAACAGAAGAAAAGGAAACATTGAAAACTGAGTTTAATGAGAAGGAAAGGAAAACAGTGGCGTAACAAGGTTACCATGGGCTCTAGTGCAAGCTGGGAATTTGTGCCCCTGTGCTGGTCAGTGCCACAAACCCCAGCTACTCTCAAAACTGCCTGGAACTTATTGCACTCATTGCACTGCCACTGGAAGCAAGGCCAGTGACAGCAACATAATAGTGCCGCACGTTTGATAGGAATTTAACCCCTCTGTACAGGACCATGTAGGGAATGGCCACCAGTAGTCCAAGAAGTAATGTCAAGAGGTAACATTGCCCAAAACATGATCAGATCAGGCTTTCTCTTAAGATATTTTGTAAATCAAACATTCTGAGCACAGTGGGCCAGCAATAATACTTACAATTTGGTGAGTTTTAAAGACCATTCTATAGTGTTTTGGGGAAGAGGGTTCTTCCTGAAGAAACCTTTGGAGTAGCAACTGTCAAATGGTGCAGTTGTAAGCATATTGGGCCAGTAGTTCAAAGTAAAATTAAATGGTTTTCAGACATCATTATAGGCGTTTATAATGGTTCTCTTTCTGTGGGGAATTTCTGAAAAAGTTGATGAAAATAGCAGAATTTAAAATACACAAGGCCTTTGTTTTTGTAAAGAACCTTTGCACCAGATGTTCACTTTTAATGTAGGTTGGCCAGTGAGATTGTTAAATCTGGATGGATTTACAAATAATTTGGAATGGGGACCTTGGAGTTCTCAGTCAAGGCAATATTGCAAAAGGTTAGCAAAATGGTGACATTAAAAGCACACATTACCAGTGTTGTTGGGCATAACTGAATGAAATTAAGACCTTTTTTCAGTAAATTATGTTTTTTATCTAAGTAGTCATTTTTGGCACACAGCGGCAGTGTGGTAAAAATGAATAGAACTTAATGCATCTGTACTCTTCATTGGCATAAAATAGCATACAAAAACACATAATAGACCCATCAGCAAATTCTTTTCAAGCAAATAATATTACTAATATTTTGCCCTTGCACTCAACATACTTTAATGGCTATAAAGGCCAGCCAAAGTAAGGAATTGCGATTACTTAATAGCGATTTTTAAGGAATCGCTATTAAGGAATCGCAATTCCTTATGCATGTAGGTTTTGCTAAAATATTAGCGATTCCTACACATTCCTTAATTGCGAATCGCAATTAAGGAATGCCTTCCCATTCGTTCCTATGGGCCTAGAGGCCCATAGGAATGAATGGGACAGCATTCGCAATTTGCGAGTACCAAAAAGGTACTCGCAAATTGCGAATGCAATTTCAAGGGTGCTAGGGGACCTAAAGGCCACCCTGATGCACCCCCAAAACATGCAAGTGTGCACATGTGGTGCACACACATTCCCTAATGGCATGTGTGTACCCCACATGGCACTTAGAAAAATGCAATTTTATGCATTTTTCTAAGGAATTGCAAATTACCATTAACTTGAAGTTGATGGTAATTTGCGATTCCTTAATGCAAAGTCGCAATCTTAGATTGCTTCTTGCATTGCATTTAAGGAATCGCAAATTGCAAAATATTGGTAGCAAAGGGGCCGATTCTGCGAATCGGCCCGTTTGCGACTGGTATTTTGCTTGATGCATGTGCCCCGTAATTTCCTCCATGGTGTTATTGTTTAGGATGAACATCACCAGAACACCATAGTGCATTGTTTCCCAAACTGTGGGTCGTAACCCATTAGTGGGTCAGGAGGCGGTTTGTGGTTGGTCACCAAAGTCCAGGCAATAAATAAAGATGTCTTTAAAATCTGTATTTATTATCTTAAATTTGCTGCTCTTCAAATAGAGAGATCAAATGTCAGGCATGTCTCGTGCTACTTTTTTTTAATTTTAATGGCATTGGTGTTTACGAACTCCTCTCACTTAGCAGTCAGAGAAAGAAAAGGAAAGTTAATTATGTGACATTTTGGCTTGAAAACATAAAGTATGAAAAGGACATAAATGGCTGTAGGGTGTCATTTTTTCATAACACACAACAAAATGAAAACAACTGTAAATGAACTCTACGCATTCAGCAGTTGTAATTCTTTTTATTTTTTTTTATCATTTTTATTGCAATATCATAAGGCAATATTAGTACAAGTAACAAACGTACATATTGGTATATAATAAATGAGTTGCAAATATGAGAAAAGAATAGAATCAGTAAGATACATTTTTCCATTTTATATAAAAGAAGAATAGAAAGAAAGCAGCAAAATGAAAGAGGATAAAGAGAAGAGTAAGGGAGAGAGAGAATAAGAGGAGGAGAAGGGAGAAAGCATATTAAGAAGATGATGAGTGCAAGGAAAGAAAAGTAGTAAAAGGTAACCAATATAGATCAGATTTAATCTTTTGATGTAAAGTTAAAGAAAATACAGTATGAATTCTATGTTCGTCACATATAAAATTCCGCCATGAAAATCCAGATAATTTAGAAAAATCTTTCCAACTAGAAAGTATAACTTTAAAAGCAAGTGCAATGAAAAGATCCAAAAATAAAGGTTTAGGGAAAAATTATCAAAACTAGGGGATAACGAGACTGAGAAAACATTCAGCAATGTAAGCGGTACATTACAATGAAAAATCTTTAAACATTTAGATCAAACTAGAGTCCAAAAAGTTTGAACATAACAACAAGTGTAAATCATGTGTACTAAAGAACCATCGTACTTAGACAAGACAGGCATAAAGGTGAAGCAGATGAGTCAAATTTAGTGATAGATAATGGTGTAATAACAGCTCTATTGTAAAGAAAAAGAGTGATTGTGTAATACGAGCAACTTTAAGGGTAGCAAATATTTTGTGCCAAATGGTGTCTCTAAATCGTGGAGAGAATGAGAGGGATACATTATTTTCCAATAAAATCTCCAGATGACATTTTGTTCTAGTGTAACTAGAGGATTGTAGTGTCTTGCATATGAGGGCAGCCTTGGAAATAGTGTGGTACAAAATCTTATCCTAAGGTGTGACAGGTATATTAGTTGCTGAATAAGGAATCATTTGGTGTTTGGAAAAAAAACTTCTGCAAGAAGAGGAGATTATCTCATATTACTTCAAGAAGGAGTCTGGTAAATGATAATGAATTGTAGATATTCAAAAGATGCAATAGAATTATCTAGTAAGCAAAATAAATGCCATTCTCCTTCCAGTGTTTAAAGTAGAAAGATCTATTAAATGTTTCAAGAAATTTATTTTACCAAATAAAGGAACACAAAAAACTGTGGTGGAGAGTAAGGTTATCAAAAAATATTTTATGAATTAAATAATGTGAATATTTTGAAATGTTTTTTTTTAATTAAGGGTACAATTGAACTTATTAATGACATCTTTAAAGGAGAAATCGTTCAATGAAGAACGTTCAAAGTTAATCCACACTGGGACAGGTTGGTCTTGAAAATTATATATCATAGCTTAATGTTGACGAATCAAAATAGACGAGTGATAAAGTCTAAAGTCTGGGAAATGGAAAAGAAATTTAAGAAGGGGACTTGCCTGCGGCCATGGCCCTCCTGGGAACCGGTGGTCTCCCTTTCCTGGAAACCGTCGGTGTTATCGGCGTTGAAGGGAGATGGTGTTGTGTCTCCTGCCTCTCTGCTGGCATCCTCGCAGTCCTGGATTCCACCTCCGTTCGTGTTCCGCATTGTTCCTGGACTTTCCTCCGTCCCGTCGCTGTAGCTGGTGTCCTCCTCCTCACTCAACATTTCGTACACGTAGATGGGCCACGTCCCGCAGGTTGTCTCCACCTTTTCTTTCACGCACATTTGATGAACTGGTGCGCTGACCTCGATTCCGCCCGTCCCGCTTCTGCCCGCCATGTTGAATTTCTCAGGGGCGGCCGGCGCAGTATCACAGAATAAGCTATGGTAAAAGATCAAAAGGAGGCTTTAATAGCATCCCAATTATTGACAATAAATGTATCATTAGAACTGTTAAAAAGGAAAATGTATTATATAAAAAGCAGTAGCTACAGTAACAAATTGATCTTCAGATAATAATGAATTTTTAAATCTCCATCTCTCATTTTTGGAATCAATATTAGAAAAATCAAAAGAGGATAAAACTGGGACATGATCATATATAAAAATGGAGCCAATTTCAGAAGATTGTACAGTTGGTGGCAATGATTTGGTGACTAAAACATAATTGATTCTGGACATTGTATGATGAACATTAGACAAAAAAGAAAACTCAAATATATCAGATTTATACGTTTTCCAAACATCAAATAGTGGTTGAGATGCAATGGCTGATTGTATTGCTTTATGTGAATTGCCAGGCTTAAATTTATATTTAGACTTTCTATCCGTAAAAGCATCCAACAATTGATTAAAGTCACCCGCCATAATTATATTAGAACTGGAAAGTTTGGCCTTGATAGAATTCCAAAAAGCAGAATCAGATTTACCTGGGCCATGAACATTAAACAGAATAACATGCGCGTTATAGATAATAGCATTAACCAATACCCAAAGTTCCTCTGTATCGCATTCAGTAGAGATAACCTCTAGTCCTAGTGCTTTATGACAAAGAATAGCAATGCCACCTTTATGATTCACAGCAGGAGATAAAAAAAACTAGGCCAACCCATTGTCTTTTCAGTTTAACAGATTCAACAGTATCACAATGAGGGCCATATTATCAAGAACGGGCGATAACATTATCGCCGCTTTAAAGCGGCGATAAGGGGCTTGATAATATGCCCTATAGAATTCCAATAGAAGCCCAGGTTTGATGTCCTTCACACCAGAACCTGGGCTTCTATTGGAATTCTATAGGGCATATTATCAAGCCCCTTATCACCGCTTTAGCGGCAGTTTCCTGCCGCTAAAGCGGCGATAAGTTATCGCCCGTTCTTGATAATATGTCCCTGAGTTTCTTGTAAAAAAGCAACATGAGACTCAGGCTTAGATAAATGAGAAAGCACCTTTTGTTGTTTGACAGGGTGCCCAAGTCCTCAAAAGTTCCATGAAACAGTGTTAAAAATATTGGACACATGAGTGTAAGAGTACACGAATATAGGAGGCAAGCTGCAAAGAAATGAAGGGAGACAAAACGACAACATGGGAGTCAGTGTGCTGCGGGGCTCAGGGCGCTTGTCATGTCCAGGCCTTGCGTTTCTTCCCTAACAGGCTCCCAGGGGGTCAAGGAAAACCGAGCCTGAAAAGGCCGAGGCAATCGGGACTGCGGCTGGGCTCACCGAAGCACGTTGATGCGATTGAAGTTCACCGTAGCTCTGAAAGCGCATCCAGGGGCAGGCGAAAGGGAAGAGGTGAAGAGGTGGGCGCGCAGTGCTTTTTTCACCTGCACAACTGGAATTCTTGTTCCTGTTGCTCTTGCTGCTCCTCACTCTCCCGCTAGAATTGTCTAAGTTTTGAGCCAGGCATGCATCAAAGAACCCCACATGCGGAGCCAGCTCCCTTAACACCCCAGAGTCACCTGAGGGGAGCCTTGTCACTGTTTGCTGCTGTTGTTGCTGGGAGAGAGAAACTCCATCCCCCAGGTTCTCCACCCCGGGGGAGGGTCGCAAAGGTCACCAGAGGTGCTTGAGTGCCACAATACCACCTGAGCGTAGCGCCAGGCCCCTCCTCTTGGCTTTTGGAATCGGAGTCTGGTGGGAGCAGTTTGGAAAAAACAATACTCCACGAAGACAGGTGAGAAGCCCACTTTCACATCATGGGAAAGCGTAATAATGGAGGGGAGGTGTTGCCCCCATTCCTATACTTCCATTGACACCATTGACGCTATTGACTCAATGCTGGAAAGGATTGTGGGGATTGTTTCTAGTGAAATAGAGTTAACTGAGCGCAGACTTTCATTAGATTACGGGCCATTAGTAACATCTTCAGTTACAGGGGAAAGCACAACCAGACATATATCACCTAAGGGGCAATGCAGTCACAAATTATTACTCAAGGCACTAACAACTCTGGGGCAGATTTACGTTGAACTAACGCAGCACGGCGCAGCAAGTCATTTTGCTGCGCCGCGCTGCGTTAGTTTTGAAGCACAGGGATGCGACATATTTACAAGAATATGTCGATCCTTGTGCTTCCCCCTGCGCTGGCTCACAAACTGCAGCCATGCGCCGGCGCAGGCACCCTTGCACCATGGTGCAAGGATGCCTGCGTCGTGGGGAGATTGTTTTTGTGCAGGAAGGGGAACCTCGTAATTCTGGAGATGTGTCTTGTTCCATGAGTGTTGCGTGGGAACACCCACAGCAACACCCATGGAACGCCCCTTCACCGCAAAGTGCTGCGTGTGAAGGGCCGTATTTACAAGGAGAGGAAAAGTCACGCAGGGTGGCTTTCCTCTCCTTGTAAATATGGAGCAGCCTCTGCGCCACCAGTACGTCACGAAAAGTGACGTACTGGTGGCGCAGGGGGCTCGTAAATCTGCCCCTCTGTTTTGAGCATTAGTAATAATCCTGTGCCAACTGTCGTACGAATGCAACTCTGGATCTTTCTCCCACTAAAGGCATAGCTACGAAAAGAAAAAGGTCCTGACAAACAGCGGGCTATTGAAAGGAAACAACCAACTCGGGCTGTTAGTAACAGCAATCAATTATTATCGTGGATTCAGCCCTCCCAGGCAGTAAACACCTCTCAGCCTCTACTACAGTCCCTACCCAACACTCATACCCCGAGTGGTGCTGTTACTGAAGACTCACTTGCCGATCCCCTATTAGTCGAAACCCTTTGTGACAGATTTGGCAATATTCCAAAAGCAAAACTCAGGCCTTTGCTGGAACGGTTGGTGACTTTGGAGAAATGTCTGGGCGCTGCTTGCATTCCCCCCCCCCATTATCGGATACCAATAAGGTCAGTGGTCAAACAACTCTTGTTAATTCTCCAACACCACCGAATGGGCTATCTTTGTTCCAGGTTCAAACCTTACAAAAAACAGCTGGCGCCGATCAAACTGATTCAATTTAGCAAAAGCAACAGAGACTGGTCCGACCTGTTGCACATCACACTAAAGGGATTGGCATAACAACTGTTGCCAAATCTCCACAGTAGGAACTAGCTTCTAGCTATAGCCAAGGAGCCAGACCTAAAAATTACCCCAACCGCAGCAATGCAAGTTGCCATATGGAAACATGAAAGCATGAGCCTAGCAAGGAAGTTCTGGCTCTCCCACCCGCAGCTTGTCCTTATGTCTTGGTATTAGCTGGTGTGCCACCCTTGAGAGACTCACAACGAGAATTCTAGGAGGAGCTTCGGAACAAATGTGTTGATTGGTTTAGTAAACACAGAGGGGCATATTTACAAGCCCCTTGCGCCACTTTTGCGCCGCCGTTGCGTCACGCATGTGACGCAGCGGCGACGCAAACCATGCGCCGCGTTGCGTTATATTTACAACGTGACGCATCTAGGGAGATGCGTCACGTAGTAAACCCCTGCGCCACATGAAACCTGCGTCAGGTTTCATGTGGGCGTACCGGCGCGCAGGGGGCGTTCCGGCGCAGGAACGCCTCGGCAAAGTGACGTAGTGAAATCTACAAGATTTCACGCAGTCACTTTTCGGCGCTGGTGCGTCAAATCCTTACGCCTGCTTCAAGCAGGCGTAAGGATTGACGCACCATGTTAGGGATAGGGAAGGTTGGAACAGTGCTGGAGTTGCGTCGCGCTTGCGACACAACTTCAGCACTGCGCCAACCTTCCGCCGGCAGATGCGTCACGCATCTGCTTATCTCTAGCGCCACGCTGCGCCGCATTGTAAATGCGGCGCATCGGACGTGGCGCAAGGGTAAACTTGCGTGACGCATTTTCCCTGGCGCATCCCTGCTGATATGCAGGGATGCGCCAGGGAACGTAAATATGCCCCAAAAACTTTAACCCTGCGCACAGCAATGATATATTGATGGTACGGAGGGTGGGGTGGGTAGGCCGTTCTGGAAAGAACATCTAGGGCGACTGCATTTTTGTTAGTTTTCGCAGGCCAATGAGTGTGCATAATATATTAAAACAGCAAGAGGACACCAGTGGCCATAATTCCAATATTTGCAGCCTCCTCCTTCATTGTTTTTATAAACCACTGGCCTTGAGAATTGACACCTTCCAACCAATTTCTATGAAATGGAATAGGTTTTTCTACTTAAGAGGGCCTAGATGGGTTGGACAGACTGAGACCAGCGCTTATCGTCAAGCCTAGTCCGGTACCTAATGTGATGACTCCCAAACCTGTTCTCATGACCGTGTCTTGTACAAGCCTAACAGAAAACCCTAATGACCACACATTAAAAATTCTTAGCTGGAATGTTGCAGGGCTACAATCTAAGTTTTCATGCCCAGAGTGACTTCTTTTCATTAGCCAGTTTGATGTATTAAATTTCCAGGCAACTTGGTTTATGCAAGATATACATATATATGGTTTTGTATGATGTTATAACCCAGCAACCCCCTCTAGATCAGGACGTGGAATGGGAGGGCTAGCTATCTGGGTGAGCATAAAAGCAGGAGGAAGTGTGAAAGTTTAGATTTAGTCAACACCAATTTCCTGGTAGGGAGGTACCAAAGAGGTCCAACTTTATATCTAATTAGTTTTCATAATAATGATTTTTTGTTTGTCAACTCTTTTTATTGAAAACAAGGTATGACGATCAAGACAAATACAATATTAGCATATTATGGCAACATGATTGTGGTACAGGGGTTACACATGGAAGAGAGGCAATAAAACAACAGTCCAAGAGTCACAGTTAGAGTGTATTAAGGTCTCGTGTTACCATTGCGTCTCTCACCCGCGGGGGCTCACATATACCACCCCTGAAGGTATTCCAATTGTCCCATATCCGAGTCCACTTGGCGGGGCACCCCCTAGCTTCATATATGGTTCTTTTTGTAGCCCTACACCAGTCCATATCTGTACTCCAATCCCCAATGGTTGGCGGAGTCAGGGCCTTCCACAGTCTCGCAATATTGCGCTTTGCCACCATCCATCCCAAGGTTACCCATATTTGCTCTTTGGAGTTGAGGTCAGTAGGGCCCCAAGTATTTAGGATAACTAGCTTAATATTGCAATCAATCTTCTGCCCCAGCACCTCCTCAATGAGGCCCACCACTGCCGCCCAATACCTCTGAATTATAGCGCATTTCCAGAGTGTATGAACAAAGGTTCCCTCCTGCCCACACTGTCTGGAGCACCCACCGTCTACACTGTACCCCATCCGCATCAATAGCGGACCTGACAAATAGGACCTATGAAGGATCTTGAGCTGAATCAAGCGAAGCCTTGAGGAAATAGCAACCTACGGAGGAGAGGCCACTGCTGCCAACCATTCCTCATCATCCAAGCCCGCTACATCGTGATCCCATTTCTCCCGTAGGTGAATGAGGGGATCAGGCACATTATTAATAAGTTTCTTATAAATCAGTGATATAGCCTTCTCAGGCAGATCACCTTCCAGCACCCTATCCTCAAGAGGGGAGGACTTGGGGGGCGACTCTCCCCTGGGGAGCACGGAGAGCAGGGCATGTCTAATTTGGAGGTAGCGAAAGTATTCTGAACTAACCAACTCATACTCCTGTTGCAACTGCGCAAAAGGAATAATGTCGCCAGACTTCCACATGTCTCCCACCCTCGATATACCAATAAGGTCCCAGGGATCAAAACCCTTTGAGAGGATCAGCCGTCCCAGTTGCTCGCTATGCCACAGCGGTGTGGCCAGTGTGATCCTGCCCTCCCATTCCAGACTCCTAGTGGCAGCTTTCCACACCTGCACCGCGTGGCCGGTGGGCCCGGTCAGGGCTGGCTTCAACGAGCGCACATACTGTGCCCCCTCAAAGCTCTCTCCCGGAAGAAGCCACCTGTCAATCTGGAAGGCGGGGTCGCCCGGCTGTCTGTACGTGCACTGGTTTACTGCAGTGAGATGGGACGCCCAATAGTACCTCTTGATGTCAGGCAGTGCGATGCCCCCGTCGAACCACCCCAGCGTGAGCTTATGTGTGGCTATCCGGGGGGGGCCTACCTTCCCAGAGAAGGTCCCGTAAGAGACCATCTATTTCTTTAAAGTACGCAGAGTTGACATAGTGGGGAGTGTTCTGCAAGGCGTAAAGGAACTGAGGGAGGGACATCATCTTAAAAAGGGCCGCTCTCCCCAAGAGAGAGAGAGGGAGCGATTTCCAATGTTGAACATCAGATCGGAGATGCTGCAAGGGCGGTAGGAGATTACGCTTGTGAAACCTGGAAGGGTCCCTAGAGACCCAGATCCCCAGGTACTTAAAACCGTCGGTGGCCTCCACTAGTTGAAACCCCCGGGGGAGTCGCAGCGCCGCACCACTGAGAACATAGAGCACCGACTTGGTCCAATTGATTTTATAACCAGCAAAGCTGCCGAACACCCTAAATATGTTCAGGATCCTATTTAGTGACGCTGTCGGTGACGCAAGATAGAGTAAGATATCGTCCGAGTATAACGATATGCGGTCCTCCCAACCAGAGGTCCACCTGAGCCCCCTGACAACAGGGTCCCTACGAACCCACATCGCCAGTGGCTCGAGAGTAAGGGCAAAAAGCAGCGGGGACAGGGGGCAGCCCTGCCTGGTGCCCCTGCTGAGTACAAACGTGGAAGATTTTTTGTTGTTAACCACTATTTGGGCTAGTGGCTGTTGATATAGGAGACAAACCCATTTGATGTATTCCGGACCGAGGCCTAATTTATGAAGTACTGCGAACATATAGGACCATTCGATGGTATCAAACGCCGCAGCCGCATCGAGGGAAACCACTACTGCATCCTCGCAAATAGTAGAGGCCCAGCACAAAACACCATAGAGTCTGCGCAGGTTGAGGGAGGTGTTCCTGGCGGGCATGAATCCCGACCGGTCCGGATGGACCAAACGTGTAATAACTCTCAGCAGACGAGAGGCGAGGACCTTCGCCAGGATCTTAGCCTCGCCATTGAGTAGGGAGATTGGCCTATAGGAGGAGCATTTATTACTTGGCTTGCCCTCCTTGTGAATGACTACGACAGTCGCAAGCCTCTGACCAACAGGCAAAATCCCCGCCTCCTTACTCTCGAGAAACATTCTGGTAAGGTATGGGGCAATCTTTCCCGCCTTAAGTTTAAACATCTCAATAGGCAAGCCATTGGGACCCGAGCCTTTCCCTCCTCGTACGTCATGTATAGCTTTTTCAACCTCCGCCTCCATAAGGTCGAGATCCAGATCGAGACGCTCTTCCTCAGTAAGCAGTGGTAGCGAAATGTCGTGCAGGAAGGAGGATGCCACCTCCTCCGTGTGCGTGGATTGAGATGTGTAGAGGGCCTGGTAATATCGGCCAAAGGCGTCAGCTATGTCTTGCGTGGCAGTTAGGCGGAGGCCACTATCCATTTCTATTTTAACCACTACTCGGTGGGCCTGCTCCCTACGATCCAACCAGGCCAGTAGTTTGCCGGCCTTGTCTCCTACGTCATAGATCCTGCTGAGTGTTGCTCTATGGTATGCCCTGGCGGCCTCAGTAGCTAAATCCGTATATGCCTTGGTTTTAATTTGCAGTTCGTGCCGCATTTCCTCCGAGTGCTGCCCACTGAGTGCCCCCTCTAACCTTAGGATATCACCCTCCAAGCGGGTCATATCCGCTTTTCTTTCCTTCCACAGTCCCGCGATTTAAGACAGAGCCACACCCCGTACGACGGTCTTGTAAGCCTCCCACAGCGTCACCGATGAATCAACTGACCCCTCATTCTCCTGAAAAATAAAGAACAGAGACTCCAAGGATCTTATCACTAACCTGTGGATTCTTAAGGTACCAGGGGTTGATTGGGGCCGTGCGACCTATAGTAGATTCCCCCACCTCAAGGCGACACAGGATTGGCGAGTGGTCGGAAATGCCCCTAGCCAAGTCTTGGATTTCCTTGACACTGTCTATCTGATGGGCTACGGTCAGGACATAGTCTATCCGGGACATACTGCGATGCACTCCGGAATAAAATGTATACTGTTGTTCGACAGGGTGCAGTTTCCTCCAAGCGTCTACAAGGCCCAGTGCTCCCAGAAAACCGTGAATCTGCGTTCGGGAGGGGGGCACAGGCTTCTGGGGCGAATGGTCAAGGGAGCTGGAGACAATGGAGTTGAAATCTCCACCAATTAATACTCGGCCCTCCGGCAACCCCGGAGAAGACTTTCCAGGTCCACAGAAGCCTGGGCGTGCAGGCCCGGCGGCACATAAACTGAAAGGAGATTTAGGATACTCCCCTCCCAGGTCCCAGAAATAGCCACGAACCTACCCAAGCTATCTGTGCGAACAAGATCAATCGTCATAGGGAATGATTTCCGTACCAATATGCCCACACCCCGGGAACCAGACCCAAAAGCGGAATGCGCCACCAATTTGAATCCCCAGCTGGACAGAGCCTTACAGGCATTTCCTAGCAGGTGAGCTTCCTGTAACAGGACCACATCAGGGGAGTGACGCTTTAGGAATTGGAGCACTATGCCCCGCTTGATTCTATCCCCCAACCCGTTCACATTCCAGGACAGCAATTTGAGCCTGCTTCTAAATGTTACTCCCGCCATGGCCCCTGGTGTAGAGAGACTGCCATAGGGGGACCACCCCCGCGAGTGTCCACGCCATGAAGCAAACCCATGAACCCAACGCCCACCGAAACAATAGTACCAAGAGCATAGAGTAGTAGTTGCCAATTCTCAAACTGTCGAGTATGTCATATCTGTAAAACAAAAAACTAAACTAGTTGAACCTTCCCCCACCCTGCCCTATCAAAAGCCCAAAAGGGGCACATTGGAAATGATTCGTAACAGAGAAACATAGTGCACAGGCACCCAATCCACCCAACATTCCTAACTCGACCCCCCTCCCTGCCTCCCTGCATGGCGGAACTGGAACCTCCCGCCACCCCAAACTTGCAGAGTGCCTTTCGCCCACCCCTTAAACTAGGAGACGCGTGTAACCAACCGGGCACCCGCCCCATACATGAAAGGCATTGTATAAAGCATTAGTAGACAATCACCCAGTATACAAAACAATCTCACACCCACTGTCTTGCAGCATAACCCACCCGAGTGGAAGGACCCGGCCACCACCCAATCCAACAGGCCAATGAGGAGGAGCCAGCACACAAAAAGGTTTAAATACCAACCATATTAACCAACACCGCCCGCTGCAGCCATGTGACCGCTCGACGGGGCACCCCCATCAGTGCCACTCTGGGCTCCCTCCATGCCAGGCTTTTGAATACGATTATTTTTCCCCCGCCCCACCGAGCGCCAGCCATCCAGCCAGTCCCAAGCCTCCTCAGGAGTGGTGAAGAACCAGGCCTTCCCCTCCGACTCCACTCTCAACTTAGCTGGAAATAGCATGGCATATTTGACATTTTTGTCGCGGAGAGCAAGATTAACATCCAAAAAACTACGCCGTTGCCACTGTACCTTGAGGGTAAAGTCCGGAAAGAAAGTTATTGTACTGTTCTGAAATGCTAGTGGGGGTGCGACTCGGGCAGCCTGGAGGATAACATCCCTGTCCCTGTAATTGAAAATCCTAACAATGTTAGGCCAAGGGGGGCCCCCGGCTTCGGTCTCCCGCCTGGCACGCGGTGCGCCCTCTCCACGGAAAAAAGGTTGGACAACCTTGCTGGTTTCAGATGGTTGACTACCAGGTCCTCAACGAATAGGTCTGCTGCCGGCTCCTCCACTCTTTCTGGGACCCCCAGTATGCGAACATTGTTGCACCGGGAGCGCCCTTCGTATTCGTCCAGCTGCACCTCCAGTTTCCTAGTGAGAGTCTGAGGATCGTCTACCCTCCGCTGTAAGTCAGAAGTGTCAGTGATCAGCAAGCTCGCTTTAATCTCCACGTCCTGCAGATTAGTGTTCATGGAGCGCATATCCGCTCGGATAAGGGACACTGTCAGGTCTGGTCTGATTAGATCTCCTAGCGTCTTGAAACTGAGCTTGTTAGGAGTTAAGAGGCACAAGTACACCTTTGCCAGACCTCGTAGGGTCATTCCCAGTAGATTAATTTCATTTTGGCTCCGTTGTCTGCTCTCATCTCGGCGGCGGAATTCCAAGATGGCCGCTCGAGATGATAAAGCGGGTTGCCGATCTAGTGTTCTGGCAGTTTGTTCTACTCAGCTGTGCTCGCTCGCGCGAAGCACTACGCACTTCAACTGGAGTTTTGGGGAAAACGGCTGCGTGTGCTTGTTCGCGGCTGGTTTCCTGAGGAAGTTAAGGATTTCGGAAAGCAAATTTCGTAGCTAGAGCTTGTTTCGCAGTAGGTATACACTGTGAAAGAGGTGAGTCATGTTCCTGGAGCCTTTTTGAGAAAAGATATCAACTGCGACTTAGTAGCTGAAGAGACATATTTCCTGCTTTCAGTATTCGTCTCATATTTAGTTCTCCTCACAGGAAGGAGTGTAGTTGGAGGACCAGACGATTCCATTTCTTGAATAGCTCCAAGTAGCTTGCGACATAGGAGAGCTAGTTACCATTATTTCATGTAGTTTCTCCAATTGCCGACCTAGAGGTGTATCATTTTCTAAGAGACAATTCCATTGAATGTACATAGTATTCAGAGAGAGTTTTGGAAAAGCAACATTATTTTGAGACTTTATTCCTTGTCAATCAGAAATAACAGAAAGACTTTCAGTTCAAAGCATTTGGCAGGGTTACAGTTCCTGTATAGAAGGGAGCCGTGGATATAGTTATATATATATATATATATATATAAGTGTACTTACCAACAACGCTCGGCGAATTGCTACAGTTGCGGCAAGAGGTCATCATCGGATCTGTAACAGCAATACCCTGCAAAAGAGAAGAAGCGGAAAAGAGTAATTTACATAAAGAACAAGACTGGTTAATACAGGTAATAGGTGGTGACTAGAGAAATAGAGAAGCTAGAGATTACATTCAGGTAGTTACTTTGTTATCTATTCACAGAGTCCTATTAAGTGAAGTCAACTTACCAGTAGGGACAAGCAGCAACGCAAGACCAACACATATACTCACAAGAGAGCAGCTAGCCACAAAGAAAGGACAGGTATTTTCAGAGAAGGGTCTTAGATTTGGGTCAGGGCTTTGTTAATTGTGGTTACATAACATTCTTTGTTTTAGGAGACAACTCGGAGCAAGACGAGAGTTCCAGTCCTGAAGAAGAGTAGCAGTGGCTGTCTCTCTTTTCATCCCAATCCCCTTTCCCCCTCTTTGCTGCTTGTGAACTTGTTCGCAGTAGCGGAGTTGGGGATTGTGGAATTATTCATCTGCTCCTGCGGAAAATCAAGGTTCTGGTTCAGGTACTTGACAGATTGAAGTGCCAAACCCAAAACTTCCGCCCGAGCAGAATGACAGAGGGAATAGATGTTAAGGCCTTGGCAACAATTCTAGATGGTATACAAAAACAATTGAGTGACACTATGTCTGAGAATAAATCTCTTAGAGAGGAGGTTAGAAAATCTAGTCAGGAAGCCCAATTTTTGTATCAAAGATTTGAAGAAATTTCAGCTAGTGCCATTTCCGGGTCTAAGGAAAGTAAGTCACAGACGTTCACTCCTGCCCCTTCTGCGGCGGAGTTGACCACGCAGGTCATTCATGCTATTTCACCTACCATTCCATTGGCACCTCCCGAAAGGTTTAATGGGGATCCACATAAGGCCCAAATGTTCCTCACCCAATGTTCCCTACACTTTCTTTGTAGACCTATTATTTTTAAGGAGGATCAATCCAAGGTGGCCTTCATGTTGTCCTACCTGAGTGGTGACGCTGCAGCCTGGTCCATGCCGTTGGTAAATAATAATGATCACATCATATATGAGTTTGAGGACTTCAAGAGAGAATTTCTGCGCATTTTCGATCGAAGGTCAATCTCTCAAACCACTGATAATGAGCTTTTAGATCTGAAGCAAGGTAATCGTGAATTGGTCGCTTACTTGGCACAATTCAATAAGTTAATTGTAGAAACCAACTGGCCCGAGGCTAAGCGGGCTGCCATTTTCTATAGAGGACTAAAAGACGAATTGAAAGATGGTTTGGCGCAGATACCAAAGCGGCCCACAGATGTTTCAGAACTAATTGATCTAGTCTTACAAATTGATCAATGTCAGAGTGAGAGAAGGAGTGAACGTAAAAAAGAAGTGAAGTATTTCCCTCCACGTTTTGATCGAGTTAGGTCGGATAACTCAAAGATTAAAGATGCTTCCTCTGAGGAAGAGCCAATGCAAATCAGCTCAGTTCGTGGGCCTTTATCCAAGGAAGAAAGAGAAAAGAGACGGACTGGCAAGCTCTGCATGTATTGTGGTAACTCTGGACATTTTGTCAGAGAATGTCCTAAGAAACCAAGGAATAATGCCTGGATAAAAGACAGGCTCCACCAGTAAAGGGAGTTGCTCTGGTGGAAGCTAGTGATAAGTCAACTCCAGATTCACAATCAATTGCAAATACCTTACAGTCGTCAGCTCCTCATTTAATTATTTCAGGGTTGATAAAATTTGGAGATTCTGAAGTGGATGAGATTTTCGTAATGATAGATTCAGGAGCAACCGGCAATTTTTGTGATATTCGGTTTGCCAAATCCTTAGGAATCGAATTTGTCAAAAAGAAAGGCCAGAATCTGTTCGAGCCGTCGATGGAACAAATTTGTCCTCCGGTCCCATTGTGCATGAAACTGAGAACATATTGTTAAAGGGGCCAAGTAGTCATGTCAGCATTTTGAGGTTCAGTCTTATCGACGCGCCACAGTTCCAGCTCATTTTGGGTTTACCCTGGCTTACTGAACATAATCCCAGGATAGACTGGGCTAAGAGATCCATTGACATGGATTCAGACTATTGCAAAGGGCATTGCCATGAGTG
The DNA here is from genome assembly GCA_963921515.1 of Calotriton arnoldi. Lineage (NCBI taxonomy): Eukaryota > Metazoa > Chordata > Amphibia > Caudata > Salamandridae > Calotriton > Calotriton arnoldi. The sequence continues at coordinate 528,048 of CAWUFW010006524.1, read as the reverse complement.
GAGTGTCGATTTTCCTCCTGTTTCGTCACCCTTGCTCTTGGCCAGTCAGTCTAAGTCAATTTGTGTTTTGGAAACTCAGGAGATCCCGCTTGAGTATCAAGATTTGGCCTCAGTTTTCGATGTACAGGAAGCTAACAAGTTACCTCCACACCGAGAGTACGACTGTAAAATCGAATTGGAGGCTGGCGCTTCGTTGCCGTGCAGTAGAATCTATGCACTTTCTGAAAAAGAAAATCAGCACTAAAAGAGTACTTAGACCAGTATCTTGCAAATGGGTTTATCCGTCCTTCACAGTCACCAGTCTCCTCTCCGCTCTTTTTTATTCCTAAGAAGGATGGAGAGTTGAGGACGTGTATTGATTATCGAGCTCTAAATCTAGTCACGAAGAAGAACAGATATCCATTGCCCTTAATCTCCGAATTGCTCGATCAAGTCAAGGGAGCCAAGGTGTACACGAAATTAGATCTCAGGGGAGCCTACCATTTAGTGCGCATGGCAGAAGGTGAAGAGTGGAAGACTGCGTTTCGCACTCGATTGGGGTTGTTTGAGTACCAGGTCATGCCCTTTGGCTTTTGTAATGCTCCAGCCGCATTCCAACATTTTGTAAACGACATTTTGAGAGAGTTCCTGGATCGTTTTGCTGTTGTGTACATCGACGATATTCTTATTTTTTCAGCCAACATGAAAGAGCCATCCTGAGTAAGTTGCTTGAAAACCAACTTTTTGTTAAATTGGAGAAATGTTTTTATCATTCCACCCAAGTGGAATTTTTAGGGTTCGTTTTGTCCCCGGAGGGAGTGTCTATGGATGATGCTAAGGTGAGGGTCATTAGAGATTGGCCCTCTCCAAGTAACGTGAAGGAGGTGCAGAGTTTCATTGGCTTTGCCAATTTTTACAGGCGATTCATCCTGAGTTTCTCTGAGAAGGTTTCCCCGCTTACTCGCCTTTTGAGGAAGGGGGTCAAGTTTGAATGGACTGCCGAAACGGAAGCAGCTTTTCAGGAACTAAAGAAGATCTTTATCACAACCCCAGTCCTGCTACATCCAAATCCTGAGGAGCCGTTTTTTGTTGAAGCTGATGCCTCCAATTTGGCCATAGGTGGAATTATTTCACAGAGACACCGTAGCACAGGCCAGCTTCATCCAGTGGCATTCAGATCTCGAAAATTGACACCTGCCGAGATGAATTATTCGATTGCTGATAAGGAGTTATTAGCCGTAAAAGATGCTTTTCAAGAGTGGAGACACTATTTGTTAGGTGCCAGACATGAGGTAACTGTCTTCACTGACCATCAAAATCTTCAATTTTTAAAATCGGCTCGTACTCTTACTCCCAGGCAGCTGAGATGGTCTTTATTTTTTGCAGACTTCAACTTTGTTTTGACCTATAAGCCTGGTTCTGCTAATGGTAAGGCTGATGCTTTGTCTCGTCTTGATACGAGAGAGACGGAAAGGGTGATGGAGAAAGGACTGATCATTCCTAAAGAGAAGATAATTGGTGTAATCCTTTTCCCCGAACTTGAAGACAAATTAAGTAAATCCTTCGCCAATTTTGAAATCAGTGGTTGGGTCAAGGAAGGTACAGGAAGAGAAGTAAGAAATGGAAGGCCTCATTTTAAGGGAAAACTCTATGTGCCTAACGAGGAGCTTCAAATGATGGTGATTCGACATTTTCATGATGATCTACTGGCAGGTCACAAAGGTGTTAAGAAGACCTTGGAATTGATTCAAAGAGAATTCTGGTGGCCGACAATGGAGACTCAGGTGGGACAATATGTTGCCTCTTGTGTGCAGTGCATTAAGGGAAAGTCTGTTAGAATGGCTCCACAAGGTTTGTTGCAGCCTTTGCCCCCAGCACCTTATCCGTGGCATACTGTTTCCATGGATTTCATTGTGGAACTTCCTCTAGTCAAGGTTTCTCAACCATCTGGGTGGTAGTAGATCATTTCACAAAGATGAGTCATTTTGTTCCCTTGAAATCTATTCCTAACTCTACTCAATTATCTGCTCTTTTCACACAACATGTAGTTAAGGCACATGGCATTCCCAAGATAGTCATTTCTGATCGGGGTCCTCAGTTCATCTCCCATTTTTGGAGGGCTTTCCTCAAGAGATTAGACGTGGATTCTTGTCTGTCTACTAGCTTCCATCCAGAAACTGATGGACAGACAGAAAGAGTAAATCAGGAGTTAGAGCAATATCTGCGTCTTTTCCTGATGGAACATGAAGGGGAGTGGCCAAATTTCATCTGGGAAGCAGAATTCGCTTACAATAATGCCAAACATTCCTCCACTGGGTTTTCTCCATTCTACCTCAATTCTGGTAGGCATCCTAATACATTTGTGGGGAAACAGGAGAGCGATGTTCCTGCAGTCGAGGTAGTGGTTCAAGAACTAAAGAAGGCTTATCAGGTAGCTACTAGCAATTTGATTAAGGCAAAGAGCTCTTACAAGAAGCAGGCTGACAAGAAGAGACGCTCTAATCCCATTTATGAGCCTGGTGACAAGGTGTGGATTTTGACTCGAAATATGCACCTGAAGGGGAACCGAAAGTTTCAACCTAGGTTCATAGGTCCTTTTCAGGTGGAAAGAATGGTTAATCCAGTGAGTGTGAAGATTCGTCTTCCTCCTAGATTAAGAGTCCATTCTGTTTTTCATGTTTCTCTTTTAAAGAAGAATCCCCCAGATTTGAGGTTAAAAGATCCACCAACTTCTGTTCAGATTCAGTCTGAAGAGGAATTTGAGGTAAAACGGATCTTGGATTCACGATTCAAGAAAGGGAAGTTGTTTTACCTTGTGGATTGGAAGGGTTTTGGTCCAGAAGAGAGAACCTGGGAACCTAAGACTAATTTGCATGCACCTAGATTGGTTCGAGAATTTCATAGCACACACCCTAATAAGCCCAAAGAGATTGGGGAAAGAGTTTTGGTGGGGGGTACTGTCAGGTCTGGTCTGATTAGATCTCCTAGCGTCTTGAAACTGAGCTTGTTAGGAGTTAAGAGGCACAAGTACACCTTTGCCAGACCTCGTAGGGTCATTCCCAGTAGATTCATTTCATTTTGGCTCCGTTGTCTGCTCTCATCTCGGCGGTGGAATTCCAAGATGGCCGCTCGAGATGATAAAGCGGGTTGCCGGTCTAGTGTTCTGGCAGTTTGTTCTACTCAGCTGTGCTCGCTCGTCGCGCAAGCACTACGCACTTCAACTGAAGTTTTGGGGAAAAAGGCTGCGTGTGCTAGTTCGCGGCTGGTTTCCTGAGGAAGTTAAGGATTTCGGAAAGCAAATTTCGTAGCTAGAGCTTGTTTCGCAGTAGGTATACACTGTGAAAGAGGTGAGTCATGTTCCTGGAGCCTTTTTGAGAAAAGATATCAACTGCGACCTAGTAGCTGAAGAGACATATTTCCTGCTTTCAGTATTCGTCTCATATTTAGTTCTCCTCACAGGAAGGAGTGTAGTTGGAGGACCAGATGATTCCATTTCTTGAATAGCTCCAAGTAGCTTGCGACATAGGAGAGCTAGATACCATTATTTCATGTAGGTTCTCTAATTGCCGACCTAGAGGTGTATCATTTTCTAAGAGACAATTCCATTGAATGTACATAGTATTCAGAGAGAGTTTTGGAAAAGCAACATTATTTTGACACTTTATTCCTTGTCAATCAGAAATAACAGAAAGACTTTCAGTTCAAAGCATTTGGCAGGGTTACAGTTCCTGTATAGAAGGGAGCCGTGGATATAGTTATATATATATATATAAGTGTACTTACCAACAACGCTCGGCGAATTGCTACAGTTGCGGCAAGAGGTCATCATCGGATCTGTAACAGCAATACCCTGCAAAAGAGCAGAAGCGGAAAAGAGTAATTTACATAAAGAACAAGACTGGTTAATACAGGTAATAGGTGGTGACTAGAGAAATAGAGAAGCTAGAGATTACATTCAGGTAGTTACTTTGTTATCTATTCACAGAGTCCTACTAAGTGAAGTCAACTTACCAGTAGGGACAAGCAGCAACGCAAGACCAACACATATACTCACAAGAGAGCAGCTAGCCACAAAGAAAGGACAGGTATTTTCAGAGAAGGGTCTTAGATTTGGGTCAGGGCTTTGTTAATTGTGGTTACATAACATTCTTTGTTTTAGGAGACAACTCGGAGCAAGACGAGAGTTCCAGTCCTGAAGAAGAGTAGCAGTGGCTGTCTCTCTTTTCATCCCAATCCCCTTTTCCCCTCTTTGCTGCTTGTGAACTTGTTCACAGTAGCGGAGTTGGGGATTGTGGAATTATTCATCTGCTCCTGCAGAAAATCAAGGTTCTGGTTCAGGTACTTGACAGACACCTCCGAGGATACAGAGTCAATCCGTGACTCTAAGGACGTGCGAACCGTGGTGATGGCAGTTAGGATGTCCTGTAACGTCGGTTCCTTTGCCCCCTCCTCTGGTTGTTGCTTTTCAGCTTGAACGTCGGCCCCCTTCTGGGCCGTGCCAGAGCCTTTGTCCCAGGCATATTTCTCCAGCTTGGCCTGCAAGGCCTTGGAATTACGTCCAGCCATGGCCGGGACCCACCAGACGCGGATCGCGCAGGGAGACAGGGAGCCCACAGGCATGTGCAGTTATCAGTAGGATAGAGAGTGTGGGAGAAAGTCAACTCGCCAATGCCCCCGCCGAACAGCACTTCCTGGCAGGGATGATGAAGGCAACATCAAAGGGGGAGAACTACTCAAGGCTCGGGAGGACAATGTCAGAGATGCCCCCCTACCCGCAGGACACAGGCCAGGACCGGTCACATCCACTGTGCATGTCAGATGCACGTTTATTCAAGCATTACTGGTCCAGCCAGCTCCAATACAACTGGTGATTTATTCAGAGGTATGCCGCTGAGCATTTATTTATCTGCTGCAGGAGTACTTAGTGAGAAGTCAAGGGGGGGTCAGATGACGCCGCCGGGCCCCCCGCCGCCCAAAGCCAGGGAGGAATCCAGCGATGTCGGCTGTAGGGCCAGGCCGAAAGATGTCGTGGGCCCCACGGGGCCAATCCACAGATCCCGGGGGCTCCCACACTCCCCGCGTCAAATATTGTCCCGCCGCCCGGACTAAGCACTCACCGGAAAGCACAGCGGGTCCCCGCGGCGGCCAACCATGACTCCAATGTCGCGAAGAGGTTCAGGCCCAGCGGTCCGGTCCCAGGAGATCGCGGGTGGGCGCCAGTACATACAACACAGGAGAGACCTCAGATCGGTCAGCCGCCGGGCCCCGCGATGGTGTGGCGCCACCTCCAGGTAGTCGATCAGGCGCCCCAGGGTGCCCAGGAGTCACAAGCCGCCCCCCGGCCTCAGGATGCAGCGGGCGGGCGATGAAACAAATCCCCAACACGGGAGAGGCCTAGGCCCGATCGGCCGCCGGGCCCCGCAGTCCCCCGTCCTGCCCGTTCAGGCAGCAAACTACTCCAGATGTGTACCAGGGGGCACCGGACTGGCTCCCCTCCAGATGCAGGATCAGAGGGCATGCACCAGCACAACAACAGGTACGGATGAGGCCTAGGCCCGATCGGCCGCCGGGCCCCGCAATGCACCGCCGCCCCACAAGAACGGACAGCCGCCTCCTCCAATTGTGTCCAGGCACCCAAACCAGCCCCACGCCCACCTCGAAGGAACTGGAGCAAGGTTACTGATGAGCAACTTAACTCCACCTTCACCTGAGACAACCACACCTGGGCCCCCGACGCAAACGACGCAGCCAGAGAACTCCACACCTGGATCTCCAACTGCGCAGACGAGATTGCCCCGCTACGCAACCCCGACAGACAACGCCTCAGGAAATCCACCTGTTTCACCACCGCTCTCCAAGAAGCCAGACGCACCTGCAGACACCTGGAGAAGAACTGGAGAAACACCAAGACAACCGAAAACCACACCACCTACAAGGACGCCAGGATGGACTACCACAACCAGATCAGAGCCACGAAGAGGAACTTCATCCACAACAAAATCCTGGCCAACTCCACCAAGTCCAAGGAACTTTTCAGTGTCATTCAAGAATTCACCAACCCACGCAGCAAAGCCACAGACATCACCCCATCCCAAGACCTCTGCGACAAGCTTGGAACCTATTTCCACCTCAAGATCAAAAACCTCTACGACAACTTCATCGACTATCCACCAGGTGCCACAGACGGCCCCCCGCCCCCCAGAAACACCAGCCAACCCACCATCTCCAACTGGACACCGATCACGGCCGAAGACACCGCCTCGACCATGAAAAGCATCCACTCGGGGGCCCCCACCAACCCCTGCCCCCCTCACATCTACCACAGAGCCCCGGCTGCCATCGCACCCGAACTACAATGCACCATCAACACCACCTTCAAAACAGGCCCCTTCCCAGACGACTGGAAGCTCGCAGAAGTCAGACCCCGGCTCAAGAAGCCCACAGCTGACCCCACCGACCTCAAGAACTATCGGCCCATCTCGCTCCTCCCCTTCGCAGCCACAGTTGCAGAGAAAACAGTCAACAGGAAACTGACACGATTCATTGAAGAGAACGCCGTCCTCGACCTGTCTCAATCCGGATTCCGAAGCAACCACAGCACAGAGACCGCCCTACTTGCCGCCACAGATGACATCCGCACCCTCCTGGACCGAGGCCACTCCGGAGCCCTCATCCTACTCGACCTATCAGAGGCCTTCGACACCGTCTCCCTCCGCACACTAGTCGCCAGACTACACGACGCAGGCATACAAGGAACAGCCCTGGACTGGATCCGATCATTCCTCACCGGAAGAAGTCGAAGGATCAGACTCCCACCCTTCCTCTCCGAACCCACGAAAATCACCTGCGGAGTCCCACAGGGTTCATCACTGAGCCCCACCCTCTTCAACATCTACATGGCCCCTCTCGCAGCCATCGTCCGACAACACGGCCTCAACATCGTATCCTACGCCGACGACACCCAGCTCATCCTCTCCCTCACCAAAGACCCCACCACTGCCAAATTCAACTTCCAGAAAGGAATGCAAGACGTTGCAGTCTGGATGACCAACAGCTGCCTGAAGCTCAACGCAGAGAAGACAGAAGTCCTCGTCCTCGGTACCACCCCTTCTGCATGGGACAGCACCTGGTGGCCGACAGCCCTCGGAAGCCCACCTACCCCCCCAGACCACGCCAAGAACCTCGGCATCATACTCGACTCATCACTCACCATGAACCGACATGTCAACGCCGTCACCTCCAGCTGCTTCAACACCTTCCGCTTCCTCCACAAGACCTTCAAGTGGATCCCACCTGAGTCAAGGAAGACAGTCACCCACGCACTCATCAACAGCAGACTGGACTATGGAAACGCACTCTACGCCGTCATCAACAAGTCCCTACTCCGCAAACTCCAGACAATACAGAACACCGCCGCCAGACTCGTCCTTGGCATCCCCGACACGAACACATCAGCCAACACCTACGAAGTCTCCACTGGCTCCCGTGGAGAAAAGAGTCACTTTCAAAATCCTCACTCACGCCTACAAATGCCTACACAACAACGGACCCAAATACCTCAACGACAGAATCAACTTCCACGTACCCAAAAGAAACCTCCGATCTTCCAACCTCGCACTGGCCGAAACCCCACACATCCACAGAGCCAGAGCAGGCGGAAGATCCTTCTCTCACATTGCAGCCAAGACCTGGAACGAGTTACCGGCAGACATCAGACGTGCCCCCTCCCTGAACACCTTCAGGAAGACCTCAAAACCTGGCTCTTCGGCTAAACAGATCTGCGGACCCCCCCCTCAGCGCCTTGAGACCCTCACGAGTGAGTAGCGCGCTTACAATTCCCTGATTGATTGATTGATTGATTGAGGAGCCCCCAGCCGGCCCCCACCAACCACTGGAGACGGCAGGCAAACGCTTATACACAGGCTGTTGTGGGGGTAAACAAACTGTCAACATGGCGCTGCCAGCGCCCAAGGCCTCCACGCCCCTCCTCCACCTCGGGCTCCTTCACTGTGGGCTAAGTGCGACACCAAGCCAATCCCCGGCACTGCCAGCTGGAATCAGCGGTGGCGCGGCTCGATCGACGCCCAGGACCACTAATCTGTGGTCGTTGCCCAAAATTGAGCCGGAATACTGGCCGGATTACAATGGAGCGGGTGCGCTCGGCCGGAGCCGCTTCAAGAAGCGGCCATTGTCCTCAGCGGTTGGTCACGTCCCCCCATAATAATGATTTTAACAATGTGCCCAACACAACATTTTCAACTTTATTTGAATATATATCACCAAAAAAACGTTAGTGACAGTGACCAATTTGTTGTTTTTTGTTTAGGGGTAGATTTTAATTCAAGGCAGAAACTACCAACTCCCACTCTAGTTCCTGTAAACAATGCCATCCTTAACACTAATGATACCGCTCATACACAAAATAGACCTGACACCAGATGAAGTAAGCTGGCATCATTTTTGGCAGCCCGTGATTTAGAAAATGTTATGGATATCATAGGCAGTGACACTAAATCACTGCCCACATATAGGGGTCGAGGTCAAACATCTATAATAGATTACTTCTTCATTTCATCCAACCTTGAAGCCTTTTTGTTATCTAGTAAAGTGATCTCCTCCAGTCACAGTGATCACAATCTAATTGAGGTAGCTCTTATTCTGGCGCTAAAATCCTCATACATCAATGAGATTGGGGCTGGTAACCTCGTCCCTTCATCTCATGGTTTAAGACTGAAATGGAGGGCTATCACACCTATACACAGAAAGTGATTAACGAGAACCTGCCTGTGGTGCTGGCTTGTCTTGCTGAACTCGATGTTGGATACCCTGCAGCCATAACATTTGGTCATCTCTGTAACCCCATTCAAAAAGAGCTCATGTTAGCGATAAAACCATTGATTAATGGGCTCAGATGGTTTAATCGAGAGTGCTCTATCGCTAATCGCCATCTGCGATAGGCGCTAATGGCAATCCTGAAGATCCCTCAAGTTGTAGCTGAGTTATCACAGCCAGAATAATGGAATTACAAAGTCAGCAATGGGATTCTCTAGTAATTACTGCTCACAATAAGAAAAGTAAAATTTTTTGGGCAGCTGTAAAAGTTATGAAGCAATTGAATCAGAAAGAGGTATGAATTAGTTGTAATATCACAAGCCAGTCCTGGGAAGCACATTTTACCAATGCTTACGCACTGGACTGCTCAGTATATGACACCCTGCCAGAACCAAATTTTGCTCTAGTATAGTTGACTTTGGGGGAAGTACAGGATGCAATAAATCAGAGTACTGGGGGCAAGGCTCCTGGCCCCAACTGGGTCCCGATAGATCATTTTAAATATAACCCTGAATTCTGGGCACCTTTATTGCTGAATGTTTTTAACAGTCTCACTTTTGCCCCCCTACCTCATACATGGTCAACATCTATTATAGTGCCCATTTTTAAGAAGGGCGATCGCTCTCAGCCCAGTTGTTATAGGTCCTTATCATTATCCCCTCATATGTCCTCATCGTCCCAGTCCTTACACAAGTGAGGCAATCCTGCCTCCCGACAGGTTAGTCTAAAACGCTAGAATTACTTCTATGTCTATTATATAAACCTCTCCCACCCACCCCCATGCCTGGTTTATTTCCTGTCTGACGTGCTGTTGGAGCGCTGGTTTTTCTCCTTCCGTGTCGGAGCTGCGATGTGGTGAGTGTTTCTATTTCATTGTTTATTTTTAATTCATGTGTGATTTTTATGATGCTGGCCTTACCGGTGTTCTGGTCGGTCACGTCCCTGCTCTGTTTTCCGACGCGCTCCGCGTGCATGTGCTTGGCTGGGGCGGGGAGCTTTCTCTGCGTTCGGTTGAAGGGCCGTTCTGGTGCTAAGGGCTTCCAGCAGCACCCGGCACCTGTTTGGTGCTGGTACTTTCTGCCTTGGCCATGTGGATGGGGGTTCAGCCCCGGTGCCTGCCAAGTCTCTTCCCAAATGGAATAATGTCCAGGACCTGCAGGAGGATGACCTGTTGCAGATTTCCAGGTTGGATTTGCAGGATTTGATTAATTCTGCTGTTCAAGCTGCGCTGCTTGAACCTTCTGCCAAGAAATCTGAATGGGAGGAGGATGAGGACATGGACATCTCCTAAGGGGAAATATATCCAGGGTAAAGGTTTTTTGGACATGTTGGCCCATATTCGTGAGGTCCTGGGTTTTGATCCTAAGTCTTTGGTGGATGAAGGTTTTTACTTCCAGTATAGTACCTTGGTGGTGGATGACTTGCCTTTACATGATGTCATTAAGGATATTCTGGCTAAGGAATGGCTTGAGGTCGACAAGCAGGGGATTCCTCGCTTTTTGGGCAAGAGGTATCGCTTGGCAGAGTTTGATGTCCAATTTCCTCAGGTTCCTAAGGTCAATTCTATTTTGGCATCGATGTCTTCTTCCTCTTCTTTGTCTTCTGAGGAGATTTCCCTTGCTGATCCAGTTGAACGGAAGGTGGAGTCGGCCATGAAGCGTTCTTATGCTGCGTCTCATTTTGGAATTCGGGCTAGCCTTACTCTGCCTATGCCTCCCAGGTCCTTATCAAGGATTTCGAGAAGTTGTTTGACTGTCTTCAGGATCAAGGGGATCTCACTCCTATCTTGGCACAGATGGAGGTCTTGGCGCAGTTTCTGTCTGATGCCACTTTTTATACGCTGTGGGCCTTCTCCTCGGCTGTCGGGTAGTGGTGGCTGGTCAGAGGTGTCTGTGGACAAAGCCTTGGCGCCTTCAGGCTGCTCAGAAGGACTTGATTCATAAACTGCCTTTTGAGGGTCCCCGGCTTTTAAGGGACGATTTGAACACGATGGTGCAGCAGTTGTTGAAGCCTTTTCAATGTGTGCAGAAGAAGAAATCCTTTTTCCATAAGCAGGGCTTTCAGGGTGTTCTCTCCTCTTCTCAGCCCTTTCGTGGATGTGCCAGTGGTCGGGGGGCTTCGTTCCATTACAAGTCCCTGCCTCAGCAGCAGCAGCAGCAGCAGCAGCAGCAGCCTCAGGGTGCTGGGCAAAAGTGACTATGCCAAGGTGGGGGCTCGGCTCCGTTTGTTCGTGGATCGATGGTCAACTCCGATTTCCGGCCACTGGGTCCTATCGGTCATCGGTCAGGGGTACCAGATTCCGTTCCGGGGCCCTCCACCTCAGACTTTTTATCAGGTTACCCCGTTGTCAAGAGACCTTGTGAAGAGGTCTGCTATGTTGTCAGGAGTGGGCATGTTGCTGGCAAAGGACGCTGTTCTCCTGGTCCCAGAGGCGGAACAAGGCCTGGGTTTCTATTCCACGCTCTTCTTGTTCCCAAAACCCGATGGTTCGTACCACCCGATTCTGAATCTCAAGGCTCTGAACAAATTGGTGCAGCTGGATCATTTTCGGATGACCACCTTGCAGTCCATCATTCCCCTCATCCAAGAGGGTGATTTTCTGGCTTCTCTGGACTTAGAAGACGCCTAATTTTCTGTCCCTGTCCATCCTGGAAGCCAGCAGTTCCTGAGGTTTGCGGTGAACAGGGTCCATTACCAGTTTCAGGTGTTGCCTTTCGGCCTCTCTACTGCTCCCCGGACTTTTACCAAGGTATTGGCTCCTGCTGGGGGGGTTTGCAGCTTCAGGGTTTCTCTGTGTTTTCCTATATTGATGATTGTTTGATCTCTGCTTCCTACCTTCCTAAGGCTCTTCTGGCAGTGGAGGCTACAATGGCCATGTTCCAGGGTCTGCGGTTCAAACTGAATAGGGTGAAGTCTCATCTGGTCCCTGTTCAGAGACTGCAGTTCATCAGAGGACTTTTCGACACCTTGTTGGGGGCAGTGTTTCTCCCTCCTGCTCGTATCTCTTTCCTACAGCTTCTTCTGCAGGACCTGCTGAGTTGGCCGTCTGCTCAGGCTCAGGGCTTGGTTGCGGGTCCAGCGGTTGATGGCTGCGACCACAGCTGTGGTTCCCTGGGCTCGCCTGCACCTCAAGCCTTTGGCGAATCATCTGTTGTCTCGGGGGGACCCCTCCTGTGCAGGTTACGACTCTTTGGTTCCTCTCTCCCCTGTTCTGGTTCGGGATTGGGCTGGTGGCTTTGCACTCCCAATCTGGAAAAGGGGGTCTGTTTTCAGCTTCCTCCTCCCCTGTTGTTGATGACGGTCGCCAGGTTTTGGGGTTGGGGGGCCATGTTGGGGTCTTTGGAAGCCAATGGACAGTGGTCTCGGACAGACAGTGCCCGTTCCTTGAGGGAGTTACCGGCCATGTGGCAGGTGATACTGTTCTTTCAGGTTCCCCTCCAGGGGGCGAATCTGTTGGTTTGTACCGACAATAAGGTGGCTTGCTGTTACTTGAACTGCCAAGGGGGGACCCGGTGCGAGTCTCTGAATCTGCTGGCTTCCATGATTTGTGCCTGGGTGGAGTCTCACCTGTTGGCCTTGAGGGCTGTTTACATGCAGGGTCACCTAAACTTTCATGCAGACAGCTTGAGCCGCAACCTTCCATCCTTGGTTCTGTTCCATCTGTCTGTTCCCCTATTCTGGGACCTTTGTCTTCAGTTCGGGATGGCTTGGATCAACCTTTTTGCTTCTCCGCACAACTCCCTTCTCCTTCGGTTCTGTTCAGAGGTGGTTTGTCCTCAGGCGTGGGCGGTGGATGCCCTCTCGATTCTTTGGCCCAGGCCTTCTGTATGCCTTCCCTCCGATTCCCCTCCTCCCGAGGGTGCTGCAGAAGATTCGGGTGGAGAAGGTGTCTGTTGTCCTGATTGCTCCTTTTTGGCCTCCCCGCCTTTGGTTCCCGCTGTTGATGCAGCTGTCTGGGGGCGGGTTTGTCCGGCTTCCCGTGATCCCGTCTCCGCTTCAGTTCCCACTTCTGTCCTTGCCTCGTCTCTGTCGGTTAAAACTGACGGCCTGGCCCTTGACCATTTGACGTTGGAGTCTTTGGGTTGTCCTTCCCTGGTGGCCTGTGATATCCAGCGTTCCCATAGGCCTTCTACCCTTAAGAGTTACAGTAAGGATTGGGGTTCTTTTGTCACTTGGTGTACCTCTCATGGCATGGATCCTGTGGTTGGTGATCTGGCCTCTATTCTTGAGTTTCTCAGGGATGGTTTTTTGTAAGATCGTTCCCCTTCTACTTTGTCTGCTCAGTGGGCTGCTGTTCAGGCACGTAGGGGCTCGGGGGCCTCCTTGGAGGGTATTGCTCCTTTGGTGAGTCGGCTCCTGTGGAGTTTTCGGCTTCATCGTCCGGTCATATCCTGTGATTGTGCCCTCTTGGGATTTGCTGACTGTTCTGAGGGGACTCCAGTTGCCCCTTTTGAGCCTTTGTTGGAGGCGGATTTGCTGTGGTTGTCTGCTAAATTGGCTTTTCTGTTGGCCATCACCTCTGCTCGGCGGTTGGGTGAGGTGGGTGCTTTGCTTGTTTCTTTTCCTTATTTGCAGTTCTTGCAGGACAGGGTGGTGTTGCGGCTTGACCCGGTTTTTCTCCCTAAAGTTTTCTCCAAGTGCCATTTGCAGCAGGAGGTGGTTCTTCCTGATTTTCCTGGGGATGGGGATGCACTTGTTCCTTCTACCTTGAATGTTCGCAGAGCCCTTCAGGTTTACCTCCAGCGTACCCAGGGTTTTCGTCTTTCTCCTGCCCTGTTTGTCTCCTGTGGTGGTGTGGCAAGGGGAAGAAGGTGTCTACTTCCACCATCAGTCGGTGGGTGCGTTTGGACGTTTGCCAGTCCTATAAGTATGCGGGGTTGCCTCCTCCGGCTCAGGTTCAGGGGCGTTCAACGCTGTCTGTATCCGCTTCCTGGGCTGAGGCAGCTGGATTTTCTATCCAGGAGATTTGTAGGGTGGCTACCTGGCAGTCCCATCATACTTTTGTCCGGCATTAACGCCTTGATGTCTTGCATGCCTCTGTGGACAATTTTTCTGTTGGCGTTATAAACATTGCTGTGTATTAATCATGTATTTGATTAAAATTTTCTGTTTTTGCATGAATCTCTGGTGTCATGCGTTTTTCTTAATGTTTTTTTGCTTGTGAGGTCCTCACTTGTGTAAGGACTGGGACGAGGAGGACATATGAGGGGGTAATGTTTTGTTACTTACCAGTAATCTTCATTACCCTGATTGAGGTCCTCCTCGCCCCCAGTCCTGTTCTCTCCCTCCCGCTGTGGTTGTGTCTGGTCTTGTTGTTAACAGTCATGGCAGTGGGTGGGAGGGGTTATATAATAGACATAGAAGCAATTCTAGCGTTTTAGACTAGCCTGTCGGGAGGCAGGATTGCCTCACTTGTGTAAGGACTGGGACGAGGAGGACCTAAATCTAGGTAATGAAGATTACCGGTAAGTAACAAAACATTACTAGATACAACCCTAAAAATCTTAGGCAGGGTCCTGTACAACCTAATTAAGGAATGAGTGGAAGAGAAGTCAGTATTCTATCCCAGTCAGTATGGTTTTAGATCTAAAATCGGCACATTAGAACAGCTCTCAACCTTAATCTGCTAATAGGAAAATACACCATAGCTAAAAAGTCCCCAATTTATCTAGCTTTCATAGGTTTGACCACTGCATTCGACAGTGTAAACCATTCCAAGCTGTGGTCTATCTTAATAACCCTTAGACTGGATGAGGCATTGGTGCATTTTTTGGCATACCTGCACAGAGGCATGAGGGCTAGAGTAAGACTTAATGCTCAAGGGAAGGTATATCAAGATGTGGTTATTTGCAGAGGTATGAGAAATGGATGTGTTTTAGCTCCGCTTTTATTTATTCTGTATATAAATGACCTTCATCCTTTTTTACTCACAACTACCCCTGATGTCCCGAAAGTTAAGGGCTCTTTTATACCATCACCTATATGCTGGTGATGCCGTGCTAATGGCGCATACTCCAAAGGCCCTTCGTCAGCTAGTACGTAGCTTTGTAAATTTTATGGCATCTCTGGATTTATGCACTAATTTTAACAAATCTTTTATCATGACTTCCGGCCCAAAGACGCATAGCTTGGCATCCTTAGACGTGGGTAATTTCATTTTAAAATGCACAAATAGTTTTTCTCATCAAGGAATAGTCTTTTCTGATAATGGCTTATGGAAATCTCACATAGCATACTGTGGGAACAAATTCTCCAGAGCCATTGGCTCGTTGCTTAGTTTACCGCAACCCAGGAAGGGGGAGCACTTTTCCCTTACTGAAGATCTTTAAAACGCAATGTCTCCCAGGCGCTACATATGGGGCCGAAGTCTGGCTAATTGATAAATGTAATCTAATCCAAGCGGAGGAAAATAGATTCTGCAGAAGAATCTTAGGGGGCCCTGATCTCTACCTTAAACATCATCTGTCACAGAGAACTTAATATTCCATTTGTCAAAGATTATATTAGCCCCCGTCCCAGGTTGTTATGGCTCGCCTTTTGGAGAAACACGGAGGCAGGTCTCATCAGACGCATTATCAAAGATTGCCTCTCTTGTGATAAAGGCAGGATCATCCCTTGGCTGGCATACATGGAATCCTCCCTGCATAAGGCAGGCTGCCAACAGTTATTCGAGAACCCCAATGACTCACACCCTATCAGTAAAAAACTGTTGCAGATCATATGGTTTAAATTATCACAAGCTGAGAGACTGATGAACGAGTCTGCCAAGCCAAGAGTGACAGCTTATTTGAATATAAGCATGGGAAAAAATAGTTTAATCCCAAGTTACTTGACAAGTTCCATGGGGCAATGGGAGCGCAGTTTGTTGTTTCAGTTCAGGCCAGGCACTGCCAAATATTTATTAAGCTTCCCACTATGATTTTCATGCAAACCTGGACACTTGCCCGTGTAATGGGGGATCAGGCCAGTCTATGTTAAACTTTTTACTATTCTGCGGTTTTTACTCCTTTATACAAAAAGCATTTTATTACCCCTAATCAAGAAGTATCATATTATTGATTTTAGAAATGCGTACAGCAACTTCCTACAACTGAATAACGATGAATGCATGTTTTAAGTAGGTCTGTTTTTGAAAACTGCTGTGAGGGCCTCTCTTGCAATGACTATGTTTTAGCTTTAACCTCAGGATGCAGCTGCAATTTTACTGAGCATTTTACTTTGGAATGATGAAATAAAAATGTATAACTGTTTTTAAATATATTTATTTCTGCATGCACTTTCATGGATACTTTTGTACCCGAATAAAGATTGAAATTGAATTGATTGTTTGACAACATTTATTTAATACAACACGAGATAAGAGAAGGGAGGCAAAAGGAAACTGAATATCATGTAAGGACTCTCAGAAAATAGATAAGGAAAAAGGGAATGCAAAGGAGAGGGGGATACATAAAAAAAGCAGAAGAAGGAGTAGATAGAGAATAAGCATCCAGGTCTGAAAGGAAAATTACAGAGAAGTGGTACGAGACATGTTGGCATCATAACAAGAACAAAAGTAGAGAGATAAGAATATATTATGGCCAGACCATGCAAGACGATGTTTATCCTTAGCAGCTTTCAGTACCCGTAGAAGGTCTGGAAATTCAAGAAAAAATAGTTATTCCTTTAGGTTAAGAAGAATGAGGATTAAGTCGGCCCGGATGATGAGCTCATTGCAGATTGAGAGGAGGAGCAGACGGAAGACCAAGGAGTTCTGGGAGAAATTTCTTCAAGATGTCAAGAAGATTAGGACCTTCAAGTGCTTCTGGTAGACCATATAGGTAGAGATTATGACGATTCTTGTTTTTCAAATCTTTTGTGTGAAGTTTAAGTTTTAGGATCTCCTATTCAAGCAAAGGAGTTTTAGTAGCCATATCTTGAAGAGAGCTAATTCGTTGTTCCACTCCAACCATTTTACTCTCCATAATAATCCATTGATTCTCAATTTGTTGAAGTTTCTCATTGGTGGCACACATAAAAAGCTGCAAGCCCTTCAACGCGTCAAGGGTGGAATCCAGAACTGGATTACTAGAAGACATGATAGGTGATGGAGGATCATTTTGCACCCTTTTAGACTTTGTACTAGAGGAGGTGACTTTAGCTCCAGTATTATGAGAGGTGTTAGACCTGGCACCATTGGCGTGGGTCTCCCTTCCATCATTCGCTTTTTGTCTCCTCTGTGTTTGCTGGTGTTAGATGCTCTGGGCGCTGTGCCACTGCCATTCAGTGCTACAGCGCGAATGCTCCCTATTGTAAATTGAATGGATGAATTGGTATTCCCATAATTGGCTCATTTGATTTATCTGTTAGTCCCTAGTATAGTGCACCGTGCGTGCCCAGGGCTGGTAGACCGAATGCTGCTGGTGGGCCTGCAGCGCTGATTGCACCACCCACATAAGCAGCGCGTAAGTGTGTCTCAGACCTGCCATCGCAGAGTCTGTGCAGCAGTCCAGAACTGCCATTCTTTGACTGTAAAGTGAACCCACTTCCCAGTCCCTCAACCTTCCCTTGGCATCATGTAAGTCATCCCTATGGCAGGGTGCGTTGTATGTGAAAGGTAGGACCTGCCTTGGTCTGTGTGGCATGTCCTGATAGTGAATTACACTCCATTTCGTTTTTCACTATTGCAAGGCGATCTGTTCCCTTAGGCCAGAATGGGCAGTTTTGATTATTATATCCTATAATCCTAGCTGACCCAAGGAACATGTTTTGAAAGTCGAATTTAGTATGCCTGAGCTCAGAATATTAAAATACATCTTTAGTGAGGATTATTTTTATATTCTGTGTTTGAAAATACCCCTTCTAGAAAGTAGGTATTTTCTTGCCTAAGTCGTCCAGTGTGCTCTGCTGTTATGTGTATTGGATGTCTGGTCTTGGAGGGTCAGGGCAGGCTGAGCCCGACCTGGGTTGAATAGCGAGATCTGCAGCTGGAGTATGGGGAGGGGTGACCCTTTGATCTGAGCAGGGCTGGCAAGGTGAATGATGGCTCCAGCCCCCACTGTGCGTCTGATGGCAGACCCCCTCTTCCTCAAAGGCAGGATGCAGCCTCGTAAATAAAGTGATCCAGGACCACACCGAACTGGTTCTGGCTGGGTTCAGTGACTTGTGAGTTTTGAGAACAAAGACCTGTGGGGTATAAAGATCTGGGCCGAAACCCCGACGGGGTGTGTTACTTCTGGATGTCAAGACGAACCTCTGTCCATGTAACGGGAGGAAAAGGACTTTGAAACTTTCATCCATCTTGCTGAAGCAACTACCCAAGGGCCTGATTTGAGCTTGCCTCCTGCTGAAGTCTCAGGGACATTAGACTTCACCCATCAGCCTTCTGAATTCCTATTGAGAGGAGTTCTACTCGCAGGTGAGGCCTCTGTCGAGAATTCCAGAGCCTCTGGGTCTACTGCGGGGAACGCGGGCTGAGAATCATCGCTATAGCTATTGTGGGCCGCTGCAGCTGAGGAGCTGTTGCCGCTGAGAGCCCGCATTTGTCTGTGCTACGAGAATCATCGCTATCGCTATTGTGGGCCGCTGCAGCTGAGGAGCTGTTGCCGCTGAGAGTCCGCATTTGTCTGTGCTACGAGAATCATCGCTATCGCTATTGTGGGCCGCCGCAGCTGAGGAGCTGTTGCCGCTGAGAGCTTGCATTTGTCTGTGCTACGACAATCATCGCTATCGCTATTGTGGGCCGCTGCAGCTGAGGAGCTGTGGCCGCTGAGAGCCCGCATTTGTCTATACTACGAGAATCATCGCTATCGCTTTTGTGGGCCGCTGCAGCTGAGGAGCTGTTGCCGCTGAGAGCCCGCCTTTAATCACCGTCCCAGGATCATCGGGAGTGCACGCCGTGGACTGCTGCAGCTGGGAGCTGCGGCCGCTGCGAGTCCGCCTGTCATCATCGCGGCTTCCTCCCGAAGCTGCGTGCCGTGCTCCCTTTAAACCTCAGGTACATTGTGCATCACCGGGTCGCGTAGACCCCGGCCTCGAAGTAAGTTCGTTTCACCCGCTTTTGAGTGCTTTATTGCCTTTTCAGTTAACTTATCTTAACGTGCATTGTGGCTTGTTGATCGTCTTCGAGCCTTGAGTTAAACTGATATAAAGCTACTCCTTTTTCTATAGTTACTTGTGTGGTGTCCCTTTGTGGTGTCTTCACTGCGTTATTGTGTATGGTCACGAATGCTTCACACACTGCCTCTGAGATAGGCCTGTCTGCTCGTGCTACGTTACCACAGGGTTGAGCAGGGGTTATCAAAGGGTGTAGCCCCCTTACTCTGACTTAGGAAGAAGGGTCCCTTCTTGGACATTGGCGCCAGCCATTGCCAACCAGAGATCCCCATTTCTAACATTGGTGGCAGCGGTGGGATCAGGACTTGCATTTGTGATCCACATACAATAACTGGTGTACACTACTAGTGAGTGCAGACCTAAACACAACCACATACGTTTTTGATCTTGGTGTATTTTTGATCGTAATTGCCAGTTGTGTCTACAATGGGTAAGCCAGCATCCAATGCTTCGGAGGATCTCACCTTTGAGGAAGAGAGGTTAGAAACCTACACTGCCAAACAGCTAAAGTCTTTTTGCAAGCAATTCACCGTCCCTATTGCAGGTCTCTCTAGGAAGGAGGAGTATCAGAAGGCGCTAAAGGCCTGGTGGGAGGCGAGGGAGTCCCCCGGGAATGGGGAGAGCCTGGGGACGGGGAGAGAATGCCGGAGGGCAGCAGGATGACGAAGTGGATTTAGTGGGAGGTAAAGCACTTTCCAGTCCAGGTACTACCGTGTCCTCAAAGGGCCTGTCTCCAGAAGAGATGGAGGACAGGGAGAGAGATAGGAGGCATAGTTTGGAGATGGCCAAATTAGAAGGTCAGAAGGACCTAGAGAGTAAAAAGTTGGATATTGAGAATAACCGGTTAGCATTTGAACTTGAGAAAATGAAACTGGAGCATGAGAGAGTATTGAGGGAGCTGGAGATCAAGGCTAAGAGTTTAGAGATCTCCCCTCTGGTGGCAGCATACCTTTAGTACCTACCGAGAGTAGAGTTTATATACCCAAGGGTGTCATCAAGGATTTCCATAAGAGTGAGGATATTGGGCAATGGTTTGCCGCCTACGAGATAGCAATGGTGTCCCACCGGGTCCCTGAGAAGGATTGGGGAGCGGGGTTTTGGGGACGCTTTGTGAGTGATGGGAGGGATACCCTGTTGGATCTGCCTGAAGAGAGCAGGATGGTGTATGCCCATATGAAGGAGGCCTTGATGACCCCAGAGATGTACAGGCAGAGATTTAGAACCTGTAAGAATTTAGAGAGTACCACTTGGGTTGAATATGTGTCTTTTTTTTGCAGAGCAATGGATTGCTGGGTAAAAGGTAGCAAGGTGGAAACCTTTGAACAGCTGTATGATTTGTTTGCGTGGGAGCATTTAGCTAGTAACTGTTTTCCAGAGCTACGCCAGCACCTTATTGATAGCAAGCTAACTAACCCTAGGAAGCTTGCTGAGGAGGCGCACCGCTGGGTGAGCACCCGGGTTCGCAAGGGTCATGTGGGAGACTTCGCCAAAGGTGGGCAGGGTCCCCAGCAGAGAAGTGGGGGGGACAGGGGTAAACAGAGTGATGTCCAAAAAGGGCCCCAAAGTAATTCCCAAGGGAACCCAGGAGTGGTGTCCCAGTCTCCCCTGAGAAGAAGCCAGTGCCCCCGACAGGTAGGCCTGTTCATAGGGGCCCCTTACTTGTTTTAAATGTGGTCAAGTGGGCCACCGGTATTATGATCCCCAGTGTCCCCAGAGGGACCTCAATGCACCACCCCATGCACCAACCCGCCAGCTTGCTAGTGTAGCCCTGGGAGGGGAGGAGATGGGTGCCCCAGGTGGGTGGGATCCCGTAGAATTGACCCTTGTCTCGCTAGGAGACTTTGAGAAGGTCCCTAACCCCACGCTGCCTGATAACACTAAGAAGTACAGGCAGTGGGTGACCATCAATGGCCATAGGGTGGAGGCTCTGAGGGACACCGGAGCAAGTGTGACTGCTGTCAGCTCCCGGTTGGTGTCCCTAGAGCAGGTTGTCCCCCATGCATTCTGCCCAGTAGTGTCAGCAGACAACTCTGAGAGCCAGTGTGAGGTGGCTCAAGTTCCCTTTGAGTGGGGGGGGGTCTCAGGAACTCTTCAAGTAGCTGTGAGGCCAGCCATGCCGGTAGACTGTCTGTTGGGCAACGATTTAGAGAACTCCCCGTGGGCTACGGTGGAGAGGAAATCTCACTTGGAAATGTTGGGTCTGCCTGAGTGGGCGTGCGCGACCACTCGGTCCATGGCAGCCATTAAGGACGTTCAGAAAGACCTGGAGCCTGAAAGTATGGCCCAGGCCCCTGCCTTAAAGAGAAGGGGTAGGGGGCGCGGGAAACCGGCCTCCATAGTTCCCACGGCCCAGGAGGGAGCAGACCTTGAGGGGGATGCCCTGGAGCCTACCGGGGAACAAATAGCTGAACTGGGGGACCTGCCTGGGCTGACCCATTGGCAGCAGGAAGGAGGGCCCACCAGGGAGGAATTTTGTGAACAGCAGAGAACGTGCCCTTCTCTTGAGGGGCTGCGGCGACAGGCGGCAGCCCAGGCAGCAAGTGATCAGTCAGGGTCACATCTGATCTATTGGGAGAATGACCTCCTTTACAGTGAGCCTAAGGTTGCTGAGCCTGGGTCAGCCCGTGTGCTGGTGGTACCCCAGTGCTTCAGAGCCTTCCTACTGGGGATGGCTCATTATGTGCCATTGGCAGGACATCTGGGGCAGACCAAGACCTTCGAGAGGCTGGTCACCCACTTTTATTGGCCCCAGATGCGCAGGAGCTCAGATGCTTACTGCAGGACATGTGAAACTTGCCAGGCAAGTGGGAAGAGTGGGGGGAAGATCAAAGCCCCACTCCAGCCCTTTCTAGTTGTCAGTACCCCATTCGAGCGAGTGAGCATTGACATTGTGGGGCCTCTGGACCCCAAGACAGCCATGGGCAACAGGTTCATCCTGGTCTTGGTGGACCATGCCACCCGGTACCCTGAAGCCATCCCCTCTGGACAGTGATGGCCCCCGTGGTGGGACGTGCACTGATGGGGATTTTCTCCCATGTGGGGTTCCCCAGAGAGGTGGTGTCCGATAGGGGTACTAACTTCATTTCCAAATATATGAAGCCTCTGTGGGAGGAGTGTGGGGTAACTTATAAGTTTACCACCCCTTACCACCCCCAAGGTAATGGGCTGGTTGAGAGATTCAACCGGACCCTCAAAGGCATGATTATGGGCCTAGAAGAGTCCATGAGGCGAAGTGGGACGTCCTCTTGCCATGCCTGTTGTTTGCTTACCGTGAGGTGCCACAGAAGTCCCTAGGGTTCAGCCCCTTTGAACTACTCTATGGTTACCCGGTAAGAAGGCCTCTGGGTCTGGTCAAGGAAGGCTGGGAGCAGTCTCCCAGGAAACCTCCACAGGATGTGTTTAGCTACATGCTGGCCTTCAGGAACCAGACTCGGCATTTCAGAAAGCTTGCTGAGGCAAATCTGGAAGCCAGCCAGGAAGAGATGAAACGTTGGCACGATCAGAATGCCACTCTGATTGAGTTTCAGCCTGGTCAAAAGGTTTGGGTCATGGCCCCAGTGGAGCCCTGTGCGCTCCAAGATAAGTGGACTGGACCATTTGAGGTGGTGGAGCGCAAGAGTCCTGTTACCTACTTGGTGGACTTGCGGTCTCCCCGGAACCCCTTGCGGGTCCTGCATGTCAACCGCCTGAAGCCCCACTTTGAGAGGTCCGAAGTGGGCATGCTCCTGGCCACAGATGCTGGGATGGAGGAGGAGAGTGAGCCTCTTCATGACCTCCTGTGTGCAAAGGAGCAAGATGGGTCAGTGGAGGGTGTGGTCCTCTCCACCACACTGATCCCTGAGCAGCAGAGTGATTGTCGCCAACTGTTGGGACAATTCAGTGATCTGTTCTCCCTGGTGCCTAGTGTCACTGATTGGTGTGTCCATGAAGTGGACACTGGGGACAGTCCTCCTGTTAAGCACAAGGCTTACTGAGTGACTGACCGGGTTAGGGCATCCATTAAGGAGGAGGTTTCCAAAATGTTTGCTTTAGGGGTGATTGAGTCCTCTAGCAGCCCTTGGTCCAGCCCAGTGGTCTTGGTACCAAAAGCTGCAGCGCCTGGTGCCACCCCAGAACTTCGGTTCTGCGTGGACTACTGAGGTCTCAATTCAGTCACAAAGACTGACGCGCACCCCATCCCCAAGAGCTGATGAGCTCATAGATCGGCTAGGGGCTGCACGGTACCTCAGCACGTTTGATTTGACATCTGGGTATTGGCAGATCGCCTTGACTGATGGGGCAAAGGAGAGGTCAGCATTCTCCACACCGGATGGGCACTACCAGTTCCGGGTGATGCCCTTTGGGTTGAAGAATGCCCCTACCACCTTTCAGAGGTTGGTCAACAGGGTGTTGGTTGGGCTGGAGGATTTCAGTGCCGCCTACCTGGATGACATTGCAGTGTTTAGTTCCTCATGGGAGGACCACCTGCGCCACCTCTGGGAAGTGTTGATGGCACTGCGAAGGGCAGGCCTCACAATCAAGGCAAGCAAGTGCCAGATTGGGCAGGGTTCTGTGGTGTACTTGGGACACCAGTTTGGGAGCGGCCAGGTGGCGCCCCTACAGCCCAAGATTGAAACCCTCCTGGCTTGGGAACCCCCAAAGACCCAGACACAGGTGAGAGCCTTTTTAGGACTCACGGTTTATTACAGGAGGTTTGTCAAGGGGTATGGCAACATTGTTGCACCCTTGACTGAGCTGACTTCTAAGAAGCAGCCAAAGATTGTGAACTGGACTGACACCTGTCAGAAAGCTTTTGACGCCCTGAAGACTGCCATGTGCACAGCGCCTGTACTTCAGGCGCCCAACTTTTCAAAAGAATTTGTTGTCCAGACAGACGCTTCAGAGCATGGTGTGGGGGCTGTTCTGTCACAGATCAATGAGGAGGGCCTAGACCAACCGGTAGCCTTCATTAGTAGGAGGTTACTTCCACTGGAACAGAGGTGGAGTGCAATTGAGCGTGAGGCGTTTGCTGTGGTTTGGGCACTGAAGAAGCTGAGACCATACCTGTTTGGGACTCACTTCCGGGTTCAGACGGACCACAGGCCCCTCAGATGGTTGATGCAGATGAGGGGTGAGAATTCAAAGTTGTTGAGGTGGTCTATTTCCCTACAGGGGATGGACTTTACGGTGGAACACCGCCCGGGTACAGAACACGCCAATGCTGATGGTCTGTCCAGATTTTTCCGCCTTAGTGATGAGAACCCGCAAGTGGATGGGTAGTTCTCCCTACATTTCAGCTGGAGGGGACACGTGTTAGACCTGGCACCATTGGCGTGGGTCTCCCTTCCATCTTTCGCTTTTTGTCTCCTCTGTGTTTGCTGGTGTTAGATGCTCTGGGCGCTGTGCCACTGCCATTCAGTGCTACAGCGCGAATGCTCCCTATTGTAAATTGACTGGATGAATTGGTATTCCCATAATTGGCTCATTTGATTTACCTGTTAGTCCCTAGTATAGTGCACCGTGCGTGCCCAGGGCTGGTAGTCCGAATGCTGCTGGTGGGCCTGCAGCGCTGATTGCGCCACCCACATAAGCAGCGCGTAAAGTGTGTCTCAGACGTGCCATCGCAGAGTCTGTGCGCAGTCCAGAACTGCCATTCTTTGACTGTAAAGTGAACCCACTTCCCAGTCCCTCAACCTTCCCTTGGCATCATGTAAGTCATCCCTATGGCAGGGTGCGTTGTATGTGAAAGGTAGGACCTGCCTTGGTCTGTGTGGCATGTCCTGATAGTGAATTACACTCCATTTTGTTTTTCACTATTGCAAGGCGATCTGTTCCCTTAGGCCAGAATGGGCAGTTTTGATTATTACATCCTATAATCCTAGCTGACCCAAGGAACATGTTTTGAAAGTCGAATTTAGTATGCCTGAGCTCACAATATTAAAATACACCTTTTAGTGAGGATTATTTTTATATTCTCTGTTTGAAAATACCCCTTCTAGAAAGTAGGTATTTCTTGCCTAAGTCGTCCAGTGTGCTCTGCTGTTATGTGTATTGGATGTCTGGTCTTGGAGGGTCAGGGCAGGCTGATCCCGACCTGGGTTGAATAGCGAGATCTGCAGCTGGAGTATGGGGAGGGGTGACCCTTTGATCTGAGCAGGGCTGGGTCTGGCAAGGTGAATGATGGCTCCAGCCCCCACTGTGTGTCTGATGGCAGACCCCCTCTTCCTCAAAGGCAGGATGCAGCCTCGTAAATAAAGTGCTCCAGGACCACACCGAACTGGTTCTGGCTGGGTTCAGTGACTTGTAACTTTTGAGAACAAAGACCTGTGGGGTATAAAGATCTAGGCCGAAACCCCGATGGGGTGTGTTACTTCTGGATGTCAAGACGAACCTCTGTCCATGTAACGAGAGGAAAGGGACTTTGAAACTTTCATCCATCTTGCTGAAGCAACTACCCAAGGGCCTGATTTGAGCTTGCCTCCTGCTGAAGTCTCAGGGACATTAGACTTCACCCATCAGCCTTCTGAATTCCTATTGAGAGGGGTTCTACTCGCAGGTGAGGCCTCTGTCGAGAATTCCAGAGCCTCTGGGTCTACTGCGGGGAACCCGGGCTGAGAATCATCGCTATCGCTATTGTGGGCCGCTGCAGCTGAGGAGCTGTTGCCACTAAGAGCCCGCATTTTTCTGTGCTACGAGAATCATCGCTATCGCTATTGTGGGCCGCTGCAGCTGAGGAGCTGTTGCCGCTGAGAGCCCGCATTTGTCTGTGCTACGAGAATCATCGCTATCGCTATTGTGGGCTGCTGCAGCTGAGGAGCTGTTGCCGCTGAGAGCCCGCATTTGTCTGTGCTACGAGAATCATCGCTATCGCTATTGTGGGCCACCGCAGCTGAGGAGCTGTTGCCGCTGAGAGCCCGCATTTGTCTGTGCTACGACAATCATCGCTATCGCTATTGTGGGCCGCTGCAGCTGAGGAGCTGTGGCCGCTGAGAGCCCGCATTTGTCTGTACTACGAGAATCATCGCTATCGCTATTGTGGGCCGCTGCAGCTGAGGAGCTGTTGCCGCTGAGAGCCCGCCTTTAATCACTGTCCCAGGATCATCGGGAGTGCACGCCGCGGACCGCTGCAGCTGGGAGCTGCGGCCGCTGCGAGTCCGCCTGTCATCATCGCGGCTTCCTTCCGAAGCTGCGTGCCGTGCCCCCTTTAAACCTCAGGTACATTGTGCATCACCGGGTCGCGTAGACCCCGGCCTCGAACTAAGTTTGTTTCACCCGCTTTTGAGTGCTTTATTGCCTTTTCGGTGAACTTATCTTAACGTGCATTGTGGCTTGTTGATCGTCTTCAAGCCTTGTGTTAAACTGATATAAAGCTACTCCTTTTTCTATAGTTACTTGTGTGGTGTCCCTTTGTGGTGTCTTCACTGCGTTATTGTGTATGGTCACGAATGCTTCACACACTGTCTCTGAGATAGGCCTATCTGCTGGTGCTACGTTACCACAGGGTTGAGCAGGGGTTATCAAAGGGTGTAGCCCCCTTACTCTGACTTAGGAAGAAGGGTCCCTTCTTGGACATTGGTGCCAGCCATTGCCAACCAGAGATCCCCATTGCTAACATTAGAGGTTTTCGGAAAGAATGTTGTTCTCCTCATACAAAAAGTAATGACTACCATATAGTCAAATAAAATCAAGAAGACCCAAGATTCAGACAAGGAGGCAGAGAAAACAAAAATAGATCAAAGATAGTGTTTAAAAAAATCTGGAAGCAGTAATAGTGTGCAGACCTGTTAAAGTAGAGTACCTCAAGCATAGCTTGGAGGCAAAAAAATGTGGGGAAATTACCTCAGTGGTAGCAACCAACAGTACATTTCCTTCCTGAACATAACAAATAGATGAAGAGGGCATTTATAACTTCAAAGTGCAGGAAGCCAATATCAGGGTTGAGATGAAGTTCCCAGGGCTCCTGGTCATACCGGGAAGGCATCTTGTCAGGTAAATAAAGAAAAGATATGCAGAGAAGACTTACAGCTTCAAAGTGCTGGAAAACCAAAACAGCATTGAAATGAAGTTCCCGGAGCTCCTGGCCATTCAGTGAATGCATTGTGTGAGATAAATGTAGAAGAAAAAAGATACAAGAGGTGCGCTAGGAAACTAGCAGCGGTTTCATATCACCAGAAATCAACCACCACGGCATCGCAGCATTTAGCAGACTTGGAGGAATGCAAACGGTGGGCCGCCACAATGAAGGAATTTAGTATTACCCAAAGACATCGTAGAAACAGGTCTTCTAAAGCTGGAAATGATTTTTTGTTATTAAATAGGCCCCACGTACCACCGCAGCTCACGGGTCTGCCGCCATTTTGCACAACGCAGAAGCCCCTACACCCCAGCAGTTGTAATTCCGAAGTGTTCTGGAAACAAAGGGGCATATTACCAAGCCCCTATCGCCACCACAACGTCACTTTTTGTGACGTGGTGGCGATAGGGTCAGCGCCCTATTACCAAGGCAGCGTTAAACCACATAACGTGGCTAAATGCCACGTCAAGTGGCTTAACGCTGCCTTGGTAATAGTGCCCCTTTCACCCTAAACTTAGCGTGAAAGGGGCGTGCAGTGGGTGTTGCGGTGGGCGTTCCACCGCAACACCCATTCACTTCGACGCTGCCACCTATTATCAAGAGAGGCGATAATAAGTGGCAGTGCCGAACTTAAGACCAGGAAGATCCTGGTCTTAAGGTGGCGATACGAGGAGAAATGCTTCATTTCTCCTCGTTTTTGCTTTTTCTATGTGTGCTGCCTTGTGCAGCACACATGGAAAAAGCAAAATGCCAAAGTTTGTTTATGTACAGGAAGGGGTCCCTTCCTGTACATAAACAAACCTTTTAAAATGCCATTTTGTAACTTACATGTGTGCTGCATGAAGCAGCACACATGTAAGTTACAAAATGGCATTTTAGGTTTGTTTATGTACAGGAAGGGACACCTTCCTGTACATAAACAAACCTCCCTGCTCGCAGACACCCTTGCACACTGGTGCAAGGTTGCCTGCGTTGGCGTTAAGTCGTGAGACTTAGTGCCATCGCAGGGGGAAACGTCAGGCTGCACCATATCCTTGGTAATATGGTGCAGCCTTGCGTTTCCGAAGTGGCGATGAGAGGCGTTAAGCCAAGGAGGCTAATGCCTCTCACCGCCACTTCCTAGATAATATGCCCCAAAGATTTTAATCGGATCAGAGCAAATCAAAACACTTTACTTGGTAATGCACATAAAATAAATATTCACTGCAACACGCTATCCATGCATTGTCATTTGTGTGATGCACAGTTTTATCAGCAAAACTGTATGTCTATGCAAATTTAGTGACCATTTTTATGGAAAATATACTACCTGCAAATAACAATACGCTGCCACATGATGCTTTAGTTACTTTAAAAAATCGACCCCTTCATGTCCATTAAAGCAAGGTGGGTCACAACATTTTGTTGTACTAAAAAGTGGTTCTTGGTTCTCAAAAGTTTGGGAGGCACTGCCATAGTGAATGCTATTTCTGATACCCTTGTACAAGAGCAACACAACAGCAATGTGGTGGCCCATCCATGCGATGCACATATTTTCCCAATTTCCACAGTGCCACAGTAAAGTCCATGGGGCATATTTACAACAGAATGGAGAAGCGTGGCGTTAAGCAAACATTACTAACGCCACCATTCTGAAAACACAGGGATGCGCAGTAATCACAAGAATGCGGTGCACCCCTGCGTTTCCCCTAGCTCTGGCGCTGAGTTCAGCTGCCTAGCGCTAACGCTGGCACCCTTGCACCTTAGTGCAAGGGTGTCTGCGTTGGGGGAAATGATTGTTTATCTGCAGGTAGGTCTCCCTTCCTGCATATAAACAATCATTCATGGCGTTTTGAAACTTCTATGTGTGCTGCTTAGTGCAGCACACATAGAAGTTGCATAACGTCATTCTTTTGTTATTGTTTATGTGCAGGAAGGGTCACCTACACAATCAATGGCAATTTTCTGTTTCTATGTGTGCTGCACAAGGCAGCACACATGGAAACAGCAAAAACAAGGGGAAATGAAGCATTTCTCCTCATTGCGCCAGGGTAGGACCAGGTTTTTCCTGGTCTTAATTTTGGCGCTGCCTCCTATTTACGCCACCCTTGTAAATAGGGGGCAGCGTCAAAATCAATGGGTGTTGCAGTGGAACGCCCACCACAACATTCATTGCCCTCCCCTTTCACGCCGAGTACAGCGTGAAAGGGTGCCTTATTTACAAGGCAGCATTAAGCCATGTTAAGTGGCTTAACGCTGCCTTGTAAATAAGGCGAGGCCCCTATCGTCATCACAACATCAAGATAGTAACGTTGCAGTGGGGATAGGTGCTTGTAAATATGCCCCCCACATTTCTTACATTCATTAATACTGCAAAAAACACATATTCACCCAATTTCCAAAGTGCTGCAGTAATGCCTAAACAGGTGTTACAAGCACATAAGCATAATAAGGAGTATGTATCTGTAGTGATCTGCAACCAGGTTTAACAAGAGCTGCATAGCTAAAGTGACCTAAGCTAGACTTACACGTTTTCAGTGACCAGCGGAGCTTGTCTATAGTGACATGCACATTTGCAAAGCCTATACCACTACAGAAGTAAACTACTCAGTGCACTGTGATGTAAACTGATCACTCCAATAGGAAGGAGCCCGTCCATCATGGGACCAGTTTTCTTTCACCAAAACCATAGTGAATGCCTTGTTTTAGGAGATCATGTCCTTCCTCAAGGTGTCCCAAAATAACTGCTTTTGGTGCTTTGTAATGCGCCTCACAGAAGTATTGCGCCTGGCCATTGTACACCCCTCTGAGAGGCCTCCAAGCACACCTTTGATCACACAGAAAGCCTAGGAGGCAGAGTGTCATCAAACTTCGAATAGGTACTAGCCTCTGGGTTAATTCTTTGGTTTTTTCTTGCACTTGGCTTTGGTCTGCACATATTAATGTAGGAGTTTCGAAGTGCTACTTCATTGAAACATGACCCTCAGAAATACTTTTTGAAGTCTTTAGCTAAAATAATGTTCACTGGAATGAATGGTCTGTGTTTGCCTGTTGCTCAAGCCAATCTTTTGCTCACCCCCTCTCTCAACAACAATGAAATGCACTAATTGTTTCCAGCCTTCAATGTAGCAAGGCTTTGATTCTCTGCTTTGACCTTGTCTATTAAATGTGTGGCCATGCTGAAATTTGGAAAATCCACACTGTCCTGTTTGAGATGTGAAAAGATGAAATTTGCTGCAATATTCACAATAAAGTGATTTTTATTTTTGGGTTGAGGGAGAGATGGTGGAATCAGGATGAAGTTTTTTTCCACAAAAAATTAAACCAAAAGTCACTGCAGTACTCTACCTTGGTACCTGTTGCTGGATTATTCAATACTTCTCACAACCAAGTGCAGGGACGGCTCCTCCATTAGGGTGGAGGAGCGTCGCCACACTGCTTTCTCGCAGTGCGAGTAGCAGAAACATAAAATGGTAAAACTACCATTTTATGTTTCTGCTTCTCGCACTGCAAGTAAGCAGAAGGGTTTGCCTGGTTGGGGCGGGTGGGTGGGCGGGCCGGGTCTGGGGCCGACCAAACCAGTCATGCGCACTCTCCCTTTTCTCCATGGAGGGTGCATGCAGCCTACATGGAGAAAATGGTCTCCCAATCGCGACCTGCTGGGCGCAGTCCCCACCAATCACAACGCTGCCATTGCAGCGTTGTGATTGCCTTAGGGGAGGGGAGGGAGGCTGCCTGCTTTCTGTTCAGCAGGAGAGCAGGAAAACGGGACCCGGCCAGGAGCACGCGAAGTCGCGGGACCCGGGAAGGTAAGTTTCTTTTTATATTATTTAAACCCGCCCCCTCCCCTATGCGAACCCCGCGTGAACCCAATACCCACCCCCCACCCGCAAGTCATGCCGGCCGCGACTGACCAAGTGATCATCTGCTGCTGCAGACAGGTCTAAGTGATGTTCACATCCTGCTCCTGGGTCAGACTTTTTCTACAGGTTGGGCAGAAGGACGGAAGCCAACATGAAAACGTGCACTGGCATGACTGGCGGGAATGTTGCTGTGCTTACATAGTGAATGGTTTTGACACCTACAGCACAGGCATCCAATCACCAAATTCTAGTCTGCTTAGATGCAACAGCGATGGGCTGCATGTGCACTGTCATGTTTAAAAAGTTCATGTGAACCTCAAGGACAGTGTACAGCACCACACCTCGTCCTGCTTGAGCCGGAATAATTACTATTAGCCACTGCGGTGTCCAGTGCTTAATTTGCAAAAAATAAGTGCCAGGGCCCAGTGGCGTAGCATGGTGGGTGCTAGAGGGGCGGTTGCCCCGGGTGCAAAATTCTTAGGGGCATTCTTAGGGGCGCAAAATTTTAAAAGAAAGGTTGGAGGCTATTTGCCTGCCCTGGGCGCAGGCAACCCATGCTACACCGCTGCCAGGGCCCTCATCGGGAGCCCACTTCAGTTTGCACCACCCATTGCCCCTGCCACCGCTGCCAATAATGGTACTAATACAACTACAAAGCATCACACTCCTACAAGTGTGACGATTCAGACTATTCCAGGCCCCCAAAGCTATAAGAATGCCTTGGGCGGCAGGTATTAACCATTTTTAATGTATACTGAATTAATATACAACTGTTGTTGTGCTCATCTGAAAATTAGACAGACAGCGCCACCATGTGGCAGCCTGTCAAAAGCGCTGGTTTTGACTATTAAGTGCCAGTGCTGAGCACTGAAAGCCACCGGCTCAAATTAAGCACTGGCGGTGTCCCCCTCTCTGTCTGGGCCTTGGGACCTTACACCGTCTGCACCAATGGTAGTTATACACCTGCTAATGCTGCCCAATCTTGATTCCACTTCATGCCTCTTTCTTCCACTGCAACACACTTCCTTTTCATTTAACTCTTGCAGGTTCCTTTTCAACACTGCTTTCTCGTTTTGTCCCTGTTTTCAAATGTTTCTTTTCCTCCTTCTGTCTAACCTTTCTCCCTTTCTCTCTCTCCATTCTGGGTCATAGTTCGATGATGAAAAGTAAGTCCCCATACCCAAAAATGAATGCCAGTTCCGGTGCTTAATTTGAGCCGGTGGTTGCAGTTGGGGCCCACTGGCACCAACTTTTCCTTTTAAATATTAAGCATTGGCAAATACCGGCACAAATTAAACACTGCCCCAATGCAATGTAGCAATCTCCCTCCGTGTATGTATCTGGAATAAACACGTGGTATTTAGAAACAAAATGAAGACCTTTTAGCATATTAGGGGACTTGCTTTTAGTTTCATGGTAAATACAAGATTCGTCGAGCACTCAACAAAATCATACCAGAATGATATAATCTACAATACTAACAACTGTTATTTACAGTGAAAAGAAACAGCAAAAACGGTGGAAGCGAGCACTCTAGAAAAACATAAGTTATTTTACTATTTCTGCTATTAGCATTATTTGTATGATTATTATTACGACTCTTTGGGCGGCTCTTTCCAGCAAGCCACTATTATAGCCCAACCCGGCTAATGTATACAAGCTTGACTGGTTTGCTTCTCACTCTTTATCCTCTTTCATTTTAAAATAATATTTGGTTAAATTGATTGGAAAAAAAAACCCATATAGGTAATAGAGTTACTGTTCAGTTGCTATGAAAATAGTTATTTTATGCAAGGAGGGAACAATATTTGAATGGGCCCTCATCCCAGGTCATCAAGGGTATTCTTTTGTGCGACAACCTAATGTATTCTGACAGGGCTATCTTGGCTCGTATCCATTGAAGTAATCAAATTAAGACACGAGATAGAAATGATCTGTAGGTTTTAAATTAGGGGGTGCAAAATTCACGTAATTTGCTCTTGCATAATTATGCAAAATTTCAGAAAAAAATTATGTAATTTCGCCTAATTATTCAAAATGCACAACTGGCATGAGGTGCTATATTTTAGCACAAAACACTGTGGGGCAGATTTACAAGCCCCCTGCGCCACCAGTACGTCACTTTTTGTGACGTACTGGTGGCGCATTTCACTTCTCCATATTTACAAGGAGAGGAAAAGCCACACTACGTGACTTTTCCTCTCCTTGTAAATATGGCCCCTTCACACGCAGCACTTTGCTTGGAAGGGGCGTTCCACGGGTGTTGCTGTGGGTGTTCCCACGCAACACCCATGGAACGAGACACATTTCCAGATTTACGAGGAATCGTAAATCTGGAAATGCGTGTCAATGCTACGCCTCCCCAGGGGAGGCGTAGCGAGGCGCAACGAGGAGAAATGTTTTCATTTCTCCTCTTTTTTCCTCTTTCAAAGCGTGCTGCATTCTACAGCATGCATTGAAAGAGGAAAATGCCTGTAGTGATTGTTTTTGTGCAGGAAGATGCCCCTTCCGGCACAAAAACAATCTCCCCATGACGCAGGCATCCATGCACCGTGGTGCAAGGGTGCCTGCGCCGGCGCATGGCTGCAGTTTGTGCGCCAGCGCTGAGAGAGCACAGGAATGTGACATATTATTGTAAATATGTCGCATTCCTGTGCTTCAGAAGTGCCGCAGCGTGGCGCAGCCAAAGGGCTTGCGTTGCCGCGCTGCGGCACTTCCTTGTAGATCTGCCCCGTTGCTTTTGGACTCAAGGATCCAATTCATGCTAAAAATAGCTTAAAAAAAACACAAGAGCAGCAACAGCAACCTCACGTGTTCTGGTCTTTCATATTGTACCCATGTGCTCACAAACAATGCATCATTAAACAAAGGGGCTTAATTACATAATTCCTGGAATTTCGCGTAACAAATGTAAAGCAAAATTACTGAAAAAAGGCAAGATTACTCCAGCATAATGGAAATTTCGTCCGGGCCTATTATACTTCGAGAGCTGGAACCAGTTTCTTTGATGATACAGAGGAAGGGGGTAAGCCTATGCGTGGCAGTGACCAATGCTGAGCAAAAGACCAATATTTCATAATCCAAGAACAGATGGGTATGTGAGTCTGCCCCCACAAGAAAGGCATGAGAGGAACAGAAAAGAAATAATAGAAATAATTCTGAGGATAAAATTTGATGATAGACAGTAGTACGAGAATCACAACGTTTTGTACATTCAATATTTTGATGGGGGTTCCCTGTTCTTCAAAGCGATTTTGAATGGTCAACACTGTACAAGTCAATGTATATCTGTTGTTGCTAATATATTATTAGCTGGTGCATTTGAATACTAGGGGGCCGATTCACAGAACTAATCTGAGATAAAATCCTAAACTTACTACTTTTGGTATTCACAGAAGGCATTTAGTAGTAGTAATGTTAGGATTCCTAACTTTACTACTACTAAACTGGGATAAAATCCTAACTTTACGACTTTCGGTATTCACAGAAGGCATTTAGTAGTAGTAAAGTTAGGAGTCCTAACTTTACTACTACTAAACTGGGATAAAATCCTAACTTTACTACTTTTGGTATTCACAGAAGGCATTTAGTAGTAGTAAAGTTAGGACTCTTAACTTTACTACTACTAAATGCCTTCTGTGAATACCAAAAGTAGTAAGTTTAGGATTTTATCTCAGATTAGTTCTGTGAATCGGCCCCCCAGTTTTCACAAAGAGAGTCTAATCTACACATATATTAGACTAACACATATGAAAAATGTGCTGTGATTCCCGAAGACAGGATTGGCAGAATTTTGCTCCTGCAAATTTACCAGTGAGGATATTTTTTAATTTGTATTTGAAGCCTTAAGAGGTGGAGTGAGTGGGTGTAAGAGGTAGGGTGAAGGGAATACAACGTAAAATGTGGTGAAATCAGTGCTTATTTTGTGCAGGTGGTTTTAGTGGGTTGGCATTAACACTCATTTTTGGGGACTGCAACATACTTTTCATCATAGTACTTTGATCCGGAGCAAGAGAAAAAGGCAGAAAAGGGAGAGAAAAGGGGGAAGAGAGAAATAGGAAAACAGTGACACAAGGAAAAAGCAAAGCTAAAACATGACCAGCAAGAAAGAATGAGCTTCTTAGACTGGAAGTGGAGGATCGTGGAAGAAAAAGGGATGTGGCAGAATCAAAACTAGACAACATTTGTATTCGGCAAGACTTATTTCTCTGGGGGGGAACATGGCGGCCAGCGGTTGAGCCTGTCGGAGCTCTCTCACCTTCTGGAGCTGCAACAGGCATGCACAAGGCATTGTGCAGCTTAGCAAGTGGTTGATTTTGCCGACAGGGAGCCTGGATGCTTCTCTTGGTGGGGGCGCTTCGGTTTGCCCCTGGCCTCGGCGTATGTCATATGCGAGGCCCTGCACAAGCTGAGACAGCCTTGGCGGCCACAGGCCCTCATCCCCGACGCGGAGCCAGAGTGTGGGCGGAGGCAGCAGTACGGCTGTCCTGCGACTGGCGGGCCTCATTTAGTATTTGTTTCCGGGGCATTCCCGGCAGCGCTGTACTTACAGCAGGGGAACAACAAGGAGACTGGCAAAGAGGTTTAAGCCTTTCAAATAAGAAAAGGTTGCAGGAAACGAGTGAACTAAGAATAGACCCATCAGAGGATGGGGACTTATATGGGGATTCACTTATGACTCCAACAAAAGTGCAAGATGGGAGGAGATTAGCCGGGTCCATTTTTAGGTCTCCCACCAAGCTACGGAGAAGAAAACAGGAGTAAATAAACGTGTGACAGAGGTAAGGAGGCTGGAGGGTCCTACGGGGAGACAGGTCAACAGATATGCCCTTAGGAATAAACAGAATGTAGGCATTCCAGATTCTTTAGAACAAGCCCCTAAAGACCAGCCAGAACAGGCCACCCCTATCCTGCTCCGGCCGGCCACTAGGCTAAATAATCCACCAGAAGACAGGACGATATTGAAAGTGGGTGGGCGGAAAGAAAAAAAGGGAATAGATCGTGTCAAAATAATGCCCTCCCTGATATCTTACTTTAAAGTGCAGTCGCTGCATCTCAACCCGCCTCCCCCCATACCTCTGCAGGGGCTTCAAAACAGAGGGGGTCTCCCCACTGATCGACATCGAATAGGTATGGCAGACAGCGCAGGCACGGATTCACTATCAAACTTGGAGAGCCCAAATAGATTTCAGGTGTTGGCAGAAAAGGACTTGGAGGAACAAATTCTAGATAAGGGCCTGAGGGATCACCATAACTTTACTCAACAGATAGAAGGGAGTACACGTCCAGGAGTAAAAGAAATGATAGCCTCCATGCTCAGTGAAATTAAAGAAAGGTTTGACACATCATAAAGAAACCAGGAGAAACTTCAAGTAGTATGTGAGAATTTAGAGACAAAAATAAACTCTTTAGTAGAAAAACTGGAGGAGGTTGAAGTCTCGGTGGAAAAACTGAACAAGGATGTGGAAGAAAATCAAAAGGAAATTTTCGCCCTGAAAAGGGTGAAAAGGACCTACGAGAGCAGATTGAGGTCCTGGAGAACAATGCAAGGAGAAATAACATAAGGGTGTTAAATGTCCCGGAAGATTTTGAAGGGGACGATATTAAGAAATCCATGATTGGACTATTAAAAGAATACATCCCAGACCTAGAGTCTGGGGTGCTTGAGGACGATATACAACGAGTTCATTGTGACCCTTTCCCCAAGTCCCCTGCTATAAAGGCTCCTAGGAAAATCTTAATAATCTTTAAAAGCTATGCCCTTAAAGAGAGAGTACTAGCAGAAGCTATTAAAGCAGGCACATATACAAAGGGGGAGTGGTCTTTTAAAATAAGATCAGACATATCAAGAGCCACTCAAGATAGGCAATGGGAGCTGGGAAATTATATCCAGGAACTCTGATAATTAGGAGCCACGGCTTAGCTGCATTTTCCCGCTACCCTGAAGATAATGTGGAATAATAAAATGCAAAACATTAAGGATCCAAAGGAAGTAGAACATTTGATTGAACAAATTAAAGCACACCAAAAGATACGGACTTAACATAACTCTGAGGGTTAGAAGAGCTCAATAGGGTAAACTCCAAGTAGATTACCCAAAAACATATGGGAGGGTTCCCCAGGGTGGGAAAGGGGGGGTCACAATCACCAATTTGTACAGGTTTTAGCACAGGGTGTGAGAGCATGTAGGAGAAAAAAAGAAAAAAATATTTAGTCCTCATTTACAATGGAAAGAATTGGGTGGCCAACAGGGACACTGGTTTTATTCCCTCGCCAGACTTTCTAAGTTTAAAACAGGATGGACCCACTTAGAATTAAAGAACCTCAGGATACTATAATGGAACGTTAATGGCCTCAGAGTTGTTAGTAGACAAAGGAAGATATTAGAATATTGGAGATTGTCAAGAGGTGATTTAATAATTATACAAGAGTCACATTTACTAAAAGAGGAATGAGTATCTTAAAAAAGCAAAAGTGGGTGGAGCATTGCGTATGTACAAATCAGGAGTGTTGTACAAAAGGGGTGGCTATTCTCTTTAAAAAAATCTATTGGTGCAACCTTATAAGAATATATGGTAGATAGAAGGGGGAGATGGGTAGTAACTAAGGTTAAGTTGAATGGAAACTGGTATGCTGTCCTAGGATATTGCGGCCCAAACATTGATGATCCACAACCCCTTAGGAATTATATAATCTTCTTTTGGATATAAAAGTCCCTATTATATTAGGGGGCGACTTCAATGTCCTCATTGATCGAGCCTTAGATAAATAGTCGCTCATGAGCTCAGTAAATACTCCTAAGATGAGGGCCCTCACAAAAATAATAATGCATGACCTAGCCCTAACTGACATCTGTAGGAAAAAAGTTATAAGGACAACAGATTCACCTTTAAAAACAAAAAGTATGGGCATTCCTCTGGAATAGATTTCTTTCTTGTAGCTAGTAGACTCGAGAATAAAGTTATAAAAGTAGGGCATATAATTGAACATCTATTAGATCACTCAGCTGTAAGCCTGGAATTAAACTTGCCTCAGCCCTCGACACAAACAAGATGTACCCTAAATCGAGCTCTGTTACCTGAAGTCGATTTAGTAGAAATATTAAAAAAAAGAAACTAATAAATTCTTCCAGACTAATAAGTCCTCAGCCCCGCCGCATGTTGTGTGGAACGTATATAAGGCATTTATAAGGGGAAGATTAATTTACTGTTCTGGGTAGGAAGCGGAAAGATAAGATTAGGAATTTGGAGTCTAATATAGCTAGGCTTTCCAAGGAACTAGAGAACCCCCCAATGTTCAGGACGAGGCTTGATTAAAGGCTAATTTGCAGGAAGCTATGTTAAACCTGTCAAGAAAAAAATGGAAGGCAAGCAAGTTATTACACTACGAATATGGGGAGGGCTGTGGTAAATTGCTGGCATGGAAAGTTAAAACAGACCTTACCAGAAATAATGTTGAAGAGATTCTTGAACCCATGACAGGTAAAATATATAGCGAGGATAAAGAAATAGAAATGGCTTTCGAGCTCTTCTTTAAAAATCTGTACGAAGAGGATACAGTAGCAACTAGGAAAAACATATTAAAATATCTTGCAGAAATAGACACTAATAGATTGACACTAACCTCAAAAGACTACCTGTGTTCGGAGATAAGTTTGGAAGAAGTGAGAAGGGGGATCGATAAGTTGAAGAAAGGGAAAGTACTATAAGACGAGCTGGCACCATGGTACAGGGAGATGATGGATGCAGCCTTTTTAGAAGGAAAAGCATTTCCACAATCCTGGGAGGAATCCACAACCAGAATAATTTTGAACCCAAAAAAGAACCCCAAACTATGCGAGTCATATAGACCGATATCGCTCTTAAATTGCGACTATAAGATTTATACTCAGAATTTAGCTAAACGCTTGTAGAAGGTCATTGGGGATTTAATACATAAAGATCAAAAAGGATTTATTAGGGGAAGACAACTGCATGATCTTAAGCACAATTTAATTGGAGCGATAGATTTGGCTACAGGTGAGAAAATCCCTGTCACGGTTCTCACCTTTGACGCAGCTAAGGCATTTGATAAGGTCAGTTGCCCCTTCCTACTCCAGGCAACCAGACAACACGATTTTGGGGATAATTTTTTCAGAGGGATTGCAGCAATCTATAAAAACCTTACTGCCAGAGTCCTGTTAAATGGCAATCTTACAGGTCATATATCGATCAAAAGAGGGACGCGTCAGGGTTGTCCTCTGTCGCCTCTACTCTTTAACATGTATATTGAACTCCTGGCAGCTAGATTAAGATCAAATATAAACATCACCCCTTTAGATGTAGAGGCTGGGAAAAAAGGTGGGACTTTATGCGGACGATCTGATAATCTATACTAGCAACTTGGAAAAATCTCTCTCCCAGAGATTTTGAAGACTTTAGAAGAATTTGGGAAAGTATCAGATTATTTAGTCAATAGTGAGAAGACTGAAATTATGGAATGGAATACGCAGTGTCTAGCCCCACGGTGAAGCAGGAAATTAGATATTTAGGGATACACATGGTACACGACTTTGAAGAACTGGATCAAATTAACTTCAAACTAACTTCAATTAAATAAAAGTCAAAACTAAGAGGTTACTCAAGTCTTGGAATAATCTCCCGCTCTCCTTTTTGGGAAGATCAAGGGGCATATTACAAAGCCCCTATCCCCACCACAACGTCACTCTTTGTGACGTTGTGGTGGCGATAGGGTCAGCTCCCTATTATCAAGGCAGCGTTAAGCTACTTAACGTAGCTTAAAGCCACGTTAAGTGGCTTAACGCTGCCTTGATAATAGTGCCCCTTACACACTAAATATAGCGTGAAAGGGGCGTGCAGTGGGTGTTGCAGTGGGCATTCCACCGCAACACCCATTGAATTCGACGCTGCCACCTATTATCAAGGGTGGCGATAATAGGTGGCAGCGCCGAACTTAAGACTAGGAAAATCCTGGTCTTAAGATGGCGAAAAGAAGAGAGATGCTTTATTTCTCCTCTTTTGCTTTTTCCATGTGTGCTGCCTAGTGCAGCACACATGGAAAAAGCAAAATGCCATGGTTTGTTTATGTACAGGAAGGTGTCCCTTCCTGTACATAAACCAACCTTTAAAAAAAAAAAGCTATTTTGTAACTTACATGTGTGCTGCATGAAGCAGCACACACGTAAGTTACAAACTGGCATTTTAGGTTTGTTTATGTGCAGGAAGGGACACCTTCCTGTACATGAACAAACCTCCCTGCTCGCAGACACCCTTGCACTCTGGTGCAAGGGTGCCTGCGTTGGCGCTAAGTTGTAAAACTTAGCGCCATCGCAGGGGGAACGCAAGGCTGCACCATATCCTTGATAATATGGTGCAGCCTTGCGTTTCTGAAGTGGCGGAGAGAGGCGTTAAGCCAAGAAGGCTAACGCCTCTCTCCACCACTTCCTTGCTAATATGCCCCCAAATCTTCTAAAAAATGTCTATATCACCCAAGTTTTCTTTTATTTTCCACACAATCCCTTTGGAATTCAATCTAGATGCCAAAAACTACCCCTACGCTATCCAACACTTTCCCTACTGTTGCACTCACTGAAGTGGGAATAATAATTTTAACCCCTACGGTATACAACACTTTCCCTACTGTTGCACTCAGTGGAGTGGGAATAGTAATTTTTACCCCTACGCTATCCAACACCTTCCCTACTGTGGCACTCCCTGGAGTGGAAATAGTAATTTTTACCCCTACGCTATCCAACACTTTCCCTACTGTTGCAGTCACTGGAGTGGGAATAGTAATTTTTACCCCTACGCTATCCAACACTTTCCCTACTGTTGCACTCACTGGAGTGGAAATAGTAATTTTAACCCCTACGCTATCCAACACTTTCCCTACTGTTGCACTCACTGGAGTGGGAATAGTAATTTTTACCCCTACGCCATCCAACACTTTCCCTACTGTTGCAGTCCCTGGAGTGGGAATAGTAATTTTAACCCCTACGCTATCCAACACTTTCCCTACTGTTGCACTCCCTGGAGTGGGAATAGTAATTTTAACCCCTACGCTATCCAACACTTTCCCTACTGTTGCACTCACTGGAGTGGGAATAGTAAGTTTTACCCCTACGCTATCCAACACTTTCCCTACTGTTGCACTGTTTAATTTATTTTTACATTACATATATATTACTTATAATTTTTAAACATTTTAAAATATTTTTAACTATGTTTATTTTAATTATATGTAT
Organism: Calotriton arnoldi; assembly: GCA_963921515.1. Lineage (NCBI taxonomy): Eukaryota > Metazoa > Chordata > Amphibia > Caudata > Salamandridae > Calotriton > Calotriton arnoldi. The sequence continues at coordinate 487,004 of CAWUFW010006524.1, read as the reverse complement.
TATTTACTTTATTCTACATTATTTTTTTAACTTAAATAAAAAACGATATTTTTAACAACGATATTTTTGACATCGATATTTTTTTTCTCGATATTTTTGTACTTACCATAATGTAGATAGGATGTCGATATTCTTGACTTCGATATTCTTGCGTCGATATTTCTGTAGGTCGATATTCTGACCTTCGATATTTTGTCAGTGATTCAGTATTGAGTAGTGTGTGTGTGTGTGTGTGTAATAAATGTACTCTTCCTTTTTTTATAAAGCAAAGTACAGACTGGACAATCAATTTTTGAGTGTTATTTCTGCGTACCTGAAAATGGCGATTACTAGCCCACACCACCTCCCTTGAGTAAGCCTTAGACTGCTCTGCAACACTACCCTCTGAGAGCCAAGCGCTACAATGGGGTGTTTGGTTCCCAGTAAAGGACAAATGTAGACATATTGTTTGTGCAGGCCACACAAATAATGCCTCGTTTTCCAACATCTAGTTACTGTTTTGACTCATGAAGTATCATATAGTGTTAATGTGCCTGCTGCAAAGCACATTGTGTAACATGCATATCAAAGATTTGTATTTTATATAGATATTTAAGTGGGTGAACGCTTTTGACACATAGATGCTTTTGTTAGTACAGACAAGCCCAACCACTGCATTACCTTTTAAATCCTGACTTTCCTGATTTCGATGTCAGTCGGAGACACCGTTTCGGTGTGGGAACCGCCCGACCGCAGGTCGGCCGTTCCGCACACCTAATTACGCTGCGACCATACATGGTGGGGTCGCCAACTCCCATTTCTCTATGGGAGCTTGTGCGGTGGGCGTAAACTGCCTGCAGCACAAGCTCCGATTAAGAAATGGGAGTTTGTGAAAATCCCTGCACTGAGTGGCATCATAATCCCGACGGCAGAAACGCCGTCCTTAAGGGATTATATGGCCATTGCGCAGGCCGACGGGCTCCTTGAGCCCGCCAGAACCGAGTCGGATTCCCCGTCCAGTTTAAACTCAAGCCGCCATCATTTTAATACTGCGGTTGAAGTTTAAACCTACAATGTCAGTCGGAAAGCCTTTGACCAGCGATCGAAAACTTTCCGATCGACATTGTAATCAGGCCCTTTGTGTTTATCCTGACGAGGCATTCAACATCTAACATCTACAAGTATGGACAACACTTGACTCCTACACCATATAACCCTTGTTGCCTTATGTAACATTTCCCATACATTGATTTACTTGTATGACTTATTGTCTCTTTGTGAGTGATGTACAGAACTCTGATACCCTACACTGGGATGAAGGGCGCCATAAGAGAATTAAAAAAATTAATTAGTAAGTGCCAATTAAATCGGTATTTGTGTAATTGCTCACTCACAGAGATAAATCTAGTATTCTTACCTCACAAGCACATCTCTTACATGAGGAGCTGAACAAAGTTAAAAACCTGCTTCCAAATTGTAGCTTCTCTTGAGTACTTGTGAAGTGATAATGAGATGTGTGCATTTATTTCCTTGCATTGGTGTCCAGGTGTTAGCTCCAGGTGGCTCTCAGCCAGGGTGGTACTCAAACAAATGGAGGGCTGATAACCCTTTAAATCATGCCTTTGTATTGAGCCCAGTTGAAAGAGAAAAACAAGAAGTCCCCATGCCTGCTGCAGGATGCTGCTTTGAACAGAAAGCAGACATTGTGCAGGAGCTGTTGAAATGTGTCCTGTGTCAAAAAATGAGACCAGCACAGATCCAACATATTTCACTGGGTCGGCCATATCCCAGGTGGGGCTCAGAAATACCTGGAACCGGGATACGTCGGGATCCCCCTCTGTTCCTGCACTGGGTATTTACCTTGATGTGAGTCTATGTGAATGTATACACATGCTTGATTCTTTAATTATTGCAAGTGAGCCTAAACTGTGAACCTATGCTTGCTTTGTGAGTACACAACAAAACATGTGTGTTACTCTAATGGCATAGTCAATCTCCTAAAATATTATATTTTATATAAATTAATAAATATATATATATATGTAAGAAAGAGATTGCCCCTAGGAGAGACGCACTCACAGGTAAGTCAAATCGCACAGAGGAACAACTCCTGTGAATCACTCTCGGCAGGCCTCGCCGACGCGTTTCGGGCCGTGCGCCCTTCTTCCAAAGCAAACTGCCACAAATGACGAAGAACAGCATCTCCAGTAACTTCCCCTTTAGTTATAATGCTCAGGTGAGCTTCGCATTGCATAGTGGGACTGGAAGTCTCAAACGTTTGTAACCCATGTGGGTCGCCATTAATCGTCATTTCAAAACAAAGTTCACTAAAGTGTTCTGATTCACAAAGACAGTCCCTCAAATCAAAAGCACCCCCTGTTCCGCACTCAGCCATCCGGGTAAGATAGCAGCGGACCCGCTGGTTTCCTGCGAGGGTGCGTCTCACGACCGGGACGGCCGTATTAATGTAAGAAAGAGGTTGCCCCTAGGAGAGACGCACTCACAGGTAAGTCAAATCGCCCAGAGGAACAACTCCTGTGAATCACTCTCGGCAGTCCTCACCGACGCATTTCGGGCCGTGCGCCCTTCTTTCAAAGTAACCTGCCACAAATGACGAAGAACAGCATCTCCAGTAACTTCCCCTTTAATTATAATGCTCAGGTGAGCTTCGCATTGCATAGTGGGACTGGAAGTCTCAAACGTTTGTAACCCTATGTGGGTCGCCATTAATCGTCATTTCAAAACAAAGTTCACTAAAGTGTTCTGATTCACAAAGACAGTCCCTCAAATCAAAAAGCACCCCCTGTTCCGCACTCAGCCATCCGGGTAAGATAGCAGCGGACCCGCTGGTTTCCTGCGAGGGTGCGTCTCATGACCGGGCCGGCCGTATTAATGTAAGAAAAAGGTTGCCCCTAGGAGAGACGCACTCACAGGTAAGTCAAATCGCCCAGAGGAACAACTCCTGTGAATCACTTTCGGCAGTCCTCGCCGACGCGTTTCGGGCCGTGCGCCCTTCTTCCAAAGCAAACTGCCACAAATGACGAAGAACAGCAACTCCAGTAACTTCCCCTTTAATTATAATGCTCAGGTGAGCTTCGCATTGCATAGTGGGACTGGAAGTCTCAAATGTTTGCAACCCATGTGGGTCGCCATTAATCGTCATTTCAAAACAAAGTTCACTAAAGTGTTCTGATTCACAAAGACAGTGCCTCAAATCAAAAAGAACCCCCTGTTCCGCACTCAGCCATTTGGGTAAGATAGCAGCGGACCCGCTGGTTTCCTGCGAGGGTGCGTCTCACGACCGGGCCGGCCATAATAATGTAAGAAAGAGGGTTACAAACGTTTGAGACTTCCAGTCCCACTATGCAATGCGAAGCTCACCTGAGCATTATAACTAAAGGGGAAGTTACTGGAGATGCTGTTCTTCGTCATTTGTAGCAGTTGGCTTTGGAAGAAGGGCGCACGGCCCGAAACGCGTCGGCGAGGACTGCCGAGAGTGATTCACAGGAGTTGTTCCTCTCGGCGATTTGACTTACCTGTGAGTGCGTCTCTCCTAGGGGCAACCTCTTTCTTACATTAATACGGCCGCCCGGTCGTGAGACGCACCCTCGCAGGAAACCAGCGGGTCCACTGCCATCTTACCCGGATGGCTGAGTGCGGAACAGGGGGTGCTTTTTGATTTGAGGGACTGTCTTTGTGAATCAGAACACTTTAGTGAACTTTGTTTTGAAATGACGATTAATGACGACCCACATGAGTTACAAACGTTTGAGACTTCCAGTCCCACTATGCAATGCGAAGCTCACCTGACCATTATAATTAAAGGGGGAGTTACTGGAGATGTTGTTCTTCGTCATTTGTGGCAGTTTGCTTTGGAAGAAGGGCGCACGGCCCGAAACGCGTCGGCGAGGACTGCCGAGAGTGACTCACAGGAGTTGTTCCTCTGGGCGATTTGACTTACCTGTGAGTGTGTCTCTCCTAGGGGCAACCTCTTTCTTACATTTATACGGCCGGCCCGGTCGTGAGACGCACCCTCGCAGGAAACCAGTGGGTCTGCTGCCATCTTACAAGCATGGCTGAGTGCGGAACAGGGGTGCTTTTGGATTTGAGGGACTGTCTTTGTGAATCAGAACACTTTAGTGAACTTTGTTTTGAAATGACGATTAATGGCGACCCACATGGGTTACAAACGTTTGAGACTTCCAGTCCCACTATGCACTGCGAAGCTCACCTGAGCATTATAATTAAAGGGGAAGTTACTGGAGATGCTGTTCTTCGTCATTTGTGGCAGTTTGCTTTGGAAGAAGGGCGCACGGCCCGGAACACTTTGGCGAGGACTGCCGAGAGTGATTCACAGGAGTTGTTCCTCTGGGCGATTTGACTTACCTGTGAGTGCGTCTCTCCTAGGGGCAACCTCTTTCTTACATTAATACGGCCGTCCCGGTCGTGAGACGCACCCTCGCAGGAAACCAGCGGGTCCGCTGATATCTTACCCGGATGGCTGAGTGCAGAACAGGGGGTGCTTTTTGATTTGAGGGACTGTCTTTGTGAATCAGAACACTTTAGTGAACTATGTTTAGAAATGACGATTAATGGCGACCCACATGGGTAACAAACGTTTGAGACTTCCAGTCCCACTATGCATTGCGAAGCTCACCTGAGCATTATAATTAAAGGGGAAGTTACTGGAGATGCTGTTCTTCGTCATTTGTGGCAGTTTGCTTTGGAAGAAGGGCGCACGGCCCGAAACGCGTCGGCAAGGACTGCCGAGAGTGATTCACAGGAGTTGTTCCTCTGGGCGATTTGACTTACCTGTGAGTGCGTCTCTCCTAGGGGCAACCTCTTTCTTACATTAATACGGCCGGCCCGGTCGTGAGACGCACCCTCGCAGGAAACCAGCGGGTCCGCTGCTATCTTACCCGGATGGCTGAGTGCATAACAGGGGGTGCTTTTTGATTTGAGGGACTGTCTTTGTGAATCAGAACACTTTAGTGAACTTTGTTTAGAAATGACGATTAATGGCGACCCACATGGGTTACAAACGTTTGAGACTTCCAGTCCCACTATGCACTGCGAAGCTCATCTGAGCATTATAATTAAAGGGGAAGTTACTGGAGATGCTGTTCTTCGTCATTTGTGGCAGTTTGCTTTGGAAGAAGGGCGCACGGCCCGGAACACTTTGGCGAGGACTGCCGAGAGTGATTCACAGGAGTTGTTCCTCTGGGCGATTTGACTTACCTGTGAGTGCGTCTCTCCTAGGGGCAACCGCTTTCTAACATTAATACGGCCGGCCCGGTCGTGAGACGCACTCTCGCAGGAAACCAGCGGGTCCGCTGCTATCTTACCCGGATGGCTGAGTGCGGAACAGGGGGTGCTTTTTGATTTGAGGGACTGTCTTTGTGAATCAGAACACTTTAGTGAACTTTGTTTTGAAATGACGATTAATGGCGACCCACATGGGTTACAAACGTTTGAGACTTCCAGTCCCACTATGCAAAGCGAAGCTCACCTGAGCATTATAATTAAAGGGGAAGTTACTGGAGATGCTGTTCTTCGTCATTTGTGGTAGTTTGCTTTGGAAGAAGGCGCACGGCCCGAAACACTTTGGCAAGGACTGCCGAGAGTGATTCACAGGAGTTGTTCCTCTGGGCGATTTGACTTACCTGTGAGTGCGTCTCTCCTAGGGGCAACCTCTTTCTAACATTATTACGGCCGGCCCGGTCGTGAGACGCACCCTCGCAGGAAACCAGCGGGTCCGCTGCTATCTTACCCGGATGGCTGAGTGCGGAACAGGGGGTGCTTTTTGATTTGAGGGACTGTCTTTGTGAATCAGAACACTTAGTTTCGAAATGACGAATAATGGCGACCCAAATGATTCACAAACGTTTGAGACTTCCAGTCCCACTATGCAATTCGAAGCTCACCTGAGCATTATAATTAAAGGGGAAGTTACTGGAGATGCTGTTCTTTGTCATTTGTGGCAGTTTGCTTTGGAAGAAGAGCGCACGGGCGAAATGCGTCGGCGAGGACTGCCGAGAGTGATTCACAGGAGTTGTTCCTCTGGGCGATTTGACTTACCTGTGAGTGCGTCTCTCCTAGGGGCAACCTCTTTCTTAATTTAATACGGCCGGCCCGGTCGTGAGACGCACCCTCGCAGGGAACCAGCGGGTCCGCTGCTATCTTACCCGGATGGCTGAGTGCGGAACAGGGGGTGCTTTTTGATTTGAGGGACTGTCTTTGTGAATCAGAACACTTTAGTGAACTTTGTTTTGAAATTAATATTAATGGTGACCCACATGGGTTACAAACGTTTGAGACTTCCAGTCCCACTAAGCAATGCGAAGCTCACCTGAGCATTATAATTAAAGGGGAAGTTACTGGAGATGCTGTTCTTCGTCATTTGTGACAGTTTGCTTTGGAAGAAGGGCGCACGGCCCGAAACGCGTCAGCGAGGACTGCCGAGAATGATTCACAGGAGTTGTTCCTCTGGGCGATTTGACTCACCTGTGAGTGCGTCTCTCCTAGGGGCAACCTCTTTCTTACATTAATACGGCCGGCCCGGTCGTGAGACGCACCCTCGCAGGAAACCAGCGGGTCCGCTGCTATCTTACCCGGATGGTAAGTGCGGAACAGGGGGTGCTTTTTGATTTGAGGGACTGTCTTTGTGAATCAGAACACTTTAGTGAACTTTGTTTTGAAATGACGATTAATGGAGACCCACATGGGCTACAAACGTTTGAGACTTCCAGTCCCACTATGCAATGCGAAGCTCATCTGAGCATTATAATTAAGGGGAAGTTACTGGAGATGCTGTTCTTCGTCATTTGTGGCAGTTTGCTTTGGAAGAAGGGCGCCCGGCCCGAAACGCGTCGGCGAGGACTGCCGAGAGTGATTCACAGGAGTTGTTCCTCTGGGCGATTTGACTTACCTGTGAGTGCGTCTCTCCTAGGGGCAACCTCTTTCTTACATTAATACGGCCTGCCCGGTCGTGAGACGCACCCTCGCAGGAAACCAGCGGGTCTGCTGCTATCTTATCCGGATGGCTGAGTGCGGAACAGGGGGTGAATTTTGATTTGAGGGACTGTATTTGTGAATCAGAACACTTTAGTGAACTTTGTTTTGAAATGACGATTAATGGCGACCCACATGGGTTACAAACATTTGAGACTTCCAGTCCAACTATGCAATGCGAAGCTCACCTGAGCATTATAATTAAAGGGGAAGTTACTGGAGATGCTGTTCTTCGTCATTTGTGGCAGTTTGCTTTGGAAGAAGGGCGCACGGCCTGAAACACGGTGGCGAGGACTGCCGAGAGTGATTCACAGGAGTTGTTCCTCTGGGCGATTTGACTTAACTGTGAGTGCGTCTCTCCTAGGGGCAACCTCTTTCTTACATTAATACGGCCGGCCCGGTCGTGAGACGCACCCTCGCAGGAAACCAGCAGGTCCGCTGCTATCTTACCCGGATGGCTGAGTGCGGAACAGGGGGTGCTTTTTGATTTGAGGGAATGTCTTTGTGAATCAGAACACTTTAGTGAACATAGTTTTGAAATGACGATTAATGGCGACCCACATGGGTTACAAACCTTTGAGACTTCCAGTCCCACTATGCAATGCGAAGCTCTCCTGAGCATTATAATTAAAGGGGAAGTTACTGGAGATGCTGTTCTTTGTCATTTGTGGCAGTTTGCTTTGGAAGAAGGGCGCACGGGGCGAAACGCGTCTGCGAGGACCGCCGAGAGTGATTCACAGGAGTTGTTCCTCTGGGCGATTTGACTTACCTGTGAGTGCCTCTCTCCTAGGGGCAACCTCTTTCTTACATTAATACGGCCGGCCCGGTCGTGAGACGCACCCTCGCAGGAAAACAGCGGGTCCGCTGCTATCTTACCCGGATGGCTGAGTGCGGAACAGGGGGTGCTTTTTGATTTGAGGGACTGTCTTTGTGAATCAGAACACTTTAGTGAACTTTGTTTAGAAATGACGATTAATGGCGACCCACATGGGTTACAAACGTTTGAGACTTCCAGTCCCACTATGCAATGCGACGCTCATCTGAGCATTATAATTAAAGGGGAAGTTACTGGAGATGCTGTTCTTCGTCATTTGTGGCAGTTTGCTTTGGAAGAAGGGCGCACAGCCCGAAACGCGTCGGCGAGGACTGCCGAGAGTGATTCACAGGAGTTGTTCCTCTGGGCGATTTGACTTACCTGTGAGTGCGTCTCTCCTAGGGGCAACCTCTTTCTTACATTTATACGGCCGGCCCGGTCGTGAGACGCACCCTCGCAGGAAACCAGCGGGTCTGCTGCCATCTTACAAGGATGGCTGAGTGCGGAACAGGGGGTGCTTTTTGATTTGAGGGACTGTCTTTGTGAATCAGAACACTTTAGTGAACTTTGTTTTGAAATGACGATTAATGGCGACCCACATGGGTTACAAACGTTTGAGACTTCCAGTCCCACTATGCACTGCGAAGCTCACCTGAGCATTATAATTAAAGGGGAAGTTACTGGAGATGCTGTTCTTTGTCATTTGTGGCACTTTGCTTTGGAAGAAGGGCGCACGGCCCGAAACACTTTGGCGAGGACTGCCGAGAGTGATTCACAGGAGTTGTTCCTCTGGGCGATTTGACTTACCTGTGAGTGCGTCTCTCCTAGGGGCAACCTCTTTCTTACATTAATACGGCCGGCCCGGTCGTGAGACGCACTCTCGCAGGAAACCAGCGGGTCCGCTGCTATCTTACCAGGATGGCTGAGTGCGGAACAGGGGGTGCTTTTTGATTTGAGGGACTGTCTTTGTGAATCAGAACACTTTAGTGAACTTTGTTTTGAAATGACGATTAATGGCGACCCACATGGGTTACAAACGTTTGAGACTTCCAGTCCCACTATGCAATGCGAAGCTCACCTGAGCATTATAATTAAAGGGGAAGTTACTGGAGATGCTGTTCTTCGTCATTTGTGGTAGTTTGCTTTGGAAGATGGGCGCACGGCCCGAAACACGTTGGCAAGGACTGCCGAGAGTGATTCACAGGAGTTGTTCCTCTGGGCGATTTGACTTACCTGTGAGTGCGTCTCTCCTAGGGGCAACCTCTTTCTTACATTAATACGGCCGGCCCGGTGGTGAGACGCACCCTCGCAGGAAAACAGCGGGTCCGCTGCTATCTTACCCGGATGGCTGAGTGCGGAACAGGGGGTGCTTTTTGATTTGAGGGACTGTCTTTGTGAATCAGAACACTTTAGTGAACTTTGTTTAGAAATGACGATTAATGGTGACCCACATGGGATACAAACGTTTGAGACTTCCAGTCCCACTATGCAATGCGAAGCTCATCTGAGCATTATAATTAAAGGGGAAGTTACTGGAGATGCTGTTCTTCGTCATTTGTGGCAGTTTGCTTTGGAAGAAGGGCGCACGGCCCGAAACGCGTCGGCGAGGACTGCCGAGAGTGATTCACAGGAGTTGTTCCTCTGGGCGATTTGACTTACCTGTGAGTGCGTCTCTCCTAGGGGCAACCTCTTTCTTACATTAATACGGCCGGCCCGGTGGTGAGACGCACCCTCGCAGGAAAACAGCGGGTCCGCTGCTATCTTACCCGGATGGCTGAGTGCGGAACAGGGGGTGCTTTTTGATTTGAGAGACTGTCTTTGTGAATCAGAACACTTTAGTGAACTTTGTTTTGAAATGACGATTAATGGCGACCCACATGGGTTACAAACGTTTGAGACTTCCAGTCCCACTATGCACTGCGAAGCTCACCTGAGCATTATAATTAAAGGGGAAGTTACTGGAGATGCTGTTCTTCGTCATTTGTGGCAGTTTGCTTTGGAAGAAGGGCGCACGGCCCGAAACACTTTGGCGAGGACTGCCGAGAGTGATTCACAGGAGTTGTTCCTCTGGGCGATTTGACTTACCTGTGAGTGCGTCTCTCCTAGGGGCAACCTCTTTCTTACATTAATACGGCCGGCCCGGTCGTGAGACGCACTCTCGCAGGAAACCAGCGGGTCCGCTGCTATCTTACCCGGATGGCTGAGTGCGGAACAGGGGGTGCTTTTTGATTTGAGGGACTGTCTTTGTGAATCAGAACACTTTAGTGAACTTTGTTTTGAAATGACGATTAATGGCGACCCTCATGGGTAACAAACGTTTGAGTCTTCCAGTCCCACTATGCAATGCGAAGCTCACCTGAGCATTATAATTAAAGGGGAAGTTAGTGGAGATGCTGTTCTTCGTCATTTGTGGTAGTTTGCTTTGGAAGAAGGGCGCACGGCCCGAAACACGTTGGCAAGGACTGCCGAGAGTGATTCACAGGAGTTGTTCCTCTGGGCGATTTGACTTACCTGTGAGTGCGTCTCTCCTAGGGGCAACCTCTTTCTAACATTAATACGGCCGGCCCGGTCGTGAGACGCACCCTCGCAGGAAACCAGCGGGTCCGCTGCTATCTTACCCGGATGGCTGAGTGCGGAACAGGGGGTGCTTATTGATTTGAGGGACTGTCTTTGTGAATCAGAACACTTTAGTGAACTTTGTTTTGAAATGACGATTAATGGCGACCCACATGATTTACAAACGTTTGAGACTTCCAGTCCCACTATGCAATGCGAAGCTCACCTGAGCATTATAATTAAAGGGGAAGTTACTGGAGATGCTCTTCTTCGTCATTTGTGGCAGTTTGCTTTGGAAGAAGAGCGTACGGGGCGAAATGCGTCTGCGAGGACTGCCGAGAGTGATTTACAGGAGTTGTTCCTCTGGGCCATTTGACTTACCTGTGAGTGCGTCTCTCCTAGGGGCAACCTCTTTCTTACATTAATACGGCCGGCCCGGTCGTGAGACGCACCCTCGCAGGAAACCAGCGGGTCCGCTGCTATCTTACCCGGATGGCTGAGTGCGGAACAGGGGATGCTTTTTGATTTGAGGGACAGTCTTTGTGAATCAGAACACTTTAGTGAACTTTGTTTTGAAATGACGATTAATGGCGACCCACATGGGTTACAAACGTTTGAGACTTCCAGTCCCACTATGCAATGCGAAGCTCACCTGAGCATTATAATTAAAGGGGAAGTTACTGGAGATGCTGTTCTTCGTCATTTGTGGCAGTTTGCTTTGGAAGAAGGGCGCACGGGGCGAAACCCGTCGGCGAGGACTGCCGAGAGTGATTCACAGGAGTTGTTCCTCTGGGCGATTTGACTTACCTGTCAGTGCGTCTCTCCTAGGGGCAACCTCTTTCTTACATTAATACGGCCGGCCCGGTGGTGAGACGCACCCTCGCAGGAAACCAGCGGGTCCGCTGCTATCTTACCCGGATGGCTGAGTGCGGAACAGGGGGTGCTTTTTGATTTGAGGGATTGTCTTTGTGAATGAGAACACTTTAGTGAACTTTGTTTTGAAATGACGATTAATGGCGACCCACATGGGTTACAAACGTTTGAGACTTCCAGTCCCACTATGCCATGCGAAGCTCACCTGAGCATTATAATTAAAGAGGAAGTTACTGGAGATGCTGTTCTTCATCATTTGTGGCAGTTTGCTTTGGAAGAAGGGAGCACGGCCCGAAACACGTTGGCGAGGACTGCCGAGAGTGATTCACAGGAGCTGGTCCTCTGGACGATTTGACTTACCTGTGAGTGCGTCTCTCCTAGGGGCAACCTCTTTCTTACATTAATACGGCCGGCCCGGTCGTGAGACGCACCCTCGCAGGAAACCAGCAAGTCCGCTGCTATCTTACCCGGATGGCTGAGTGCGGAACAGGAGGTGCTTTTTGATTTGAGGGACTGTCTTTGTGAATCAGAACACTTTAGTGAACATAGTTTTGAAATAACGATTAATGGCGACCCACATGGGTTACAAACGTTTGAGACTTCCAGTCCCACTATGCAATGCGAAGCTCTCCTAAGCATTATAATTAAAGGGGAAGTTACTGGAGATGCTGTTCTTTGTCATTTGTGGCAGTTTGCTTTGGAAGAAGGGCGCACGGGGCGAAACGCGTCGGCGAGGACTGCCGAGAGTGATTCACAGGAGTTGTTCCTCTGGGCGATTTGACTTACCTGTGAGTGCATCTCTCCTAGGGGCAACCTCTTTCTTACATTAATACGGGCGGCCCGGTGGTGAGGCGCACCCTCGCAGGAAAACAGCGGGTCCGCTGCTATCTTACCCGGATGGCTGAGTGCGGAACAGGGGGTGCTTTATGATTTGAGGGACTGTCTTTGTGAATGAGAACACTTTAGTGAACTTTGTTTTGAAATGACGATTAATGGCGACCCACATGGGTTACATACGTTTGAGACTTCCTGTCCCACTATGCAATGCGAAGCTCACCTGAGCATTATAATTAAAGAGGAAGTTACTGGAGATGCTGTTCTTCATCATTTGTGGCAGTTTGCTTTGGAAGAAGGGCGCACAGCCCGAAACACGTTGGCGAGGACTGCCGAGAGTGATTCACAGGAGCTGTTCCTCTGGGCGATTTGACTTACCTGTGAGTGCGTCTCTCCTAGGGGCAACCTGTTTCTTACATTAATACGGCCGGCCCGGTCGTGAGACGCACCCTCGCAGGAAACCAGCGGGTCTGCTGCTATCTTAGCCGGATGGCTGAGTGCGGAACAGTGGATGCTTTTTGATTTGAGGGACTGTCTTTGTGAATCAGAACACTTTAGTGAACTTTGTTTTGAAATGACGATTAATGGCGACCCACATGGGTTACAAACGTTTGAGACTTCCAGTCCCACTATGCAATGCGAAGCTCATCTGAGCATTATAATTAAAGGGGAAGTTACTGGAGATGCTGTTCTTCATCATTTGCGGCAGTTTGCTTTGGAAGAAGGGCGCACGGGGCGAAACGCGTCGGCGAGGACTTCCGAGATTGATTCACAGGAGTTGTTCCTCTGGGTGATTTGACTTCCCTGTGAGTGCGTCTCTCATAGGGGCAACCTCTTTCTTACATTAATACGGCCGGCCCGGTCGTGAGACGCACCCTCGCAGGAAACCAGCGGGTCCACTGCTATCTTACCCGGATGGCTGAGTGCGGAACAGGGGGTGCTTTTTGATTTGAGGGACTGTCTTTGTGAATCAGAACACTTTAGTGAACTTTGTTTTGAAATGATGATTAATGGCAACCCACATGGGTTACAAACGTTTGAGACTTCCAGTCCCACTATGGAATGCGAAGCTCATCTGAGCATTATAATTAAAGGGGAAGTTACTGGAGATGCTGTTCTTCGTCATTTGTGGCAGTTTGCTTTGGAAGAAGTGCGCACAGGGCGAAACGCGTCGGCAAGGACTGCCGAGAGTGATTCACAGGAGTTGTTCCTCTGGGCAATTTGACTTACCTGTGAGTGTGTTTCTCCTAGGGGCAACCTCTTTCTTACATTAATACGGCCACCCCGGTGGTGAGACGCACCCTCGCAGGAAACCAGCGGGTCCGCTGCTATCTTACCCGGATGTCTGAGTGCGGAACAGGGGGTCCTTTTTGATTTGAGGGACTGTCTTTGTGAATGAGAACACTTTAGTGAACTTTATTTTGAAATGACGATTAATGGCGACCCACATGGGTTACAAACGTTTGAGACTTCCAGTCCCACTATGCAATGCGAAGCTCACCTGAGCATTATAATTAAAGGGGAAGTTACTGGAGATGCTGTTCTTCGTCATTTGTGGCAGTTTGCTTTGGAAGAAGGGTGCACGTCCCGAAACACGTTGGCGAGGACTGCCGAGAGTGATTCACAGGAGTTGTTCCTCTGGGCGATTTGACTTACCTGTGAGTGCGTCTCTCCTAGGGGCAACCTCTTTCTTACATTAATACGGCCGGCCCGGTTGTGAGAGGCACCCTCGCAGGAAACCAGCGGGTCCGCTGCTATCTTACCCGGATGGCTGAGTGCAGAACAGGGGGTGCTTTTTGATTTGAGGGACTGTCTTTGTGAATCAGAACACTTTAGTGAACTTTGTTTTGAAATTACGATTAATGGCGACCCACATGGGTTACAAATGTTTGAGACTTCCAGTCCCACTATGCAATGCGAAGCTCACCTGAGCATTATAATTAAAGGGGAAGATACTGGAGATGCTGTTCTTCATCATTTGTGGCAGTTTGCTTTGGAAGAAGGGCACACGGGGCGAAACGCGTCTGCGAGGACTGCTGAGAGTGATTCACAGGAGTTGTTCCTCTGGGCGATTTGACTTACCTGTGAGTGCGTCTCTCATAGGGGCAACCTCTTTCTTACATTAATACGGCCGGCCCGGTCGTGAGACGCACCCTCGCAGGAAACCAGCGGGTCCACTGCTATTTTACCCGGATGGCTGAGTGCGGAACAGGGGGTGCTTTTTGATTTGAGGGACAGTCTTTGTGAATCAGAACACTTTAGTGAACTTTGTTTTGAAATGACGATTAATGGCGACCCACATGGGTTACAAACGTTTGAGACTTCCAGTCCCACTATGCAATGCGAAGCTCACCTGAGCATTATAATTAAAGGGGAAGTTACTGGAGATGCTGTTCTTCGTCATTTGTGGCAGTTTGCTTTGGAAGAAGGGCGCACGGCCCGAAACGCGTCAGCGAGGACTGCCGAGAATGATTCACAGGAGTTGTTCCTCTGGGCGATTTGACTCACCTGTGAGTGCGTCTCTCCTAGGGGCAACCTCTTTCTTACATTAATACGGCCGGCCCGGTCGTGAGACGCACCCTCGCAGGAAACCAGCGGGTCCGCTGCTATCTTACCCAGATGGCTGAGTGCGGAACAGGGGGTGCTTTTTGATTTGAGGGACTGTCTTTGTGAATCAGAACACTTTAGTGAACTTTGTTTTGAAATGACGATTAATGGAGACCCAGATGGGTTACAAACGTTTGAGACTTCCAGTCCCACTATGCAATGCGAAGCTCATCTGAGCATTATAATTAAAGGGGAAGTTACTGGAGATGCTGTTCTTCGTCATTTGTGGCAGTTTGCTTTGGAAGAAGGGCGCACGGCCCGAAACGCGTCGACGAGGACTGCCGAGAGTGATTCACAGGAGTTGTTCCTCTGGGCGATTTGACTTACCTGTGAGTACGTCTCTCCTAGGGGCAACCTCTTTCTTACATTAATACGGCCGGCCTGGTCGTGAGACGCACCCTCGCAGGAAACCAGCAGGTCCGCTGCTGTCTTACTCGGATGGCTGAGTGTGGAACAGGGGGTGCTTTTTGATTTGAGGGACTGTCTTTGTGAATCAGAACACTTTAGTGAACATAGTTTTGAAATGACGATTAATGGCGACCCACATGGGTTACAAACGTTTGAGACTTCCAGTCCCACTAAAAAATGTGAAGCTCACCTGAGCATTATAATTAAAGGGGAAGTTACTGGAGATGCTGTTCTTTGTCATTTGTGGCACTTTGCTTTGGAAGAAGGGCGCACGGGGCGAAACCCGTCGGCGAGGACTGCCGAGAGTGATTCACAGGAGTTGTTCCTCTGGGCGATTTGACTTACCTGTGAGTGCGTCTCTCCTAGGGGCAACCTCTTTCTTACATTAATACGGCTGGCCCGGTGGTGAGACGCACCCTCGCAGGAATCCAGCGGGTCCGCTGCTATCTTACCCGGATGGCTGAGTGCGGAACAGGGGGTGCTTTTTGATTTGAGAGACTGTCTTTGTGAATGAGAACACTTTAGTGAACTTTGTTTTGAAATGACGATTAATGGCGACCCACATGGGTTACAAACGTTTGAGACTTCCAGTCCCACTATGCAATGCGAAGCTCACCTAAGCATTATAATTAAAGAGAAAGTTACTGGAGATGCTGTTCTTCGTCATTTGTGGCAGTTTGCTTTGGAAGAAGGGAGCACGGCCCGAAACACGTTGGCGAGGACTGCCGAGAGTGATTCACAGGAGCTGTTCCTCTGGACGATTTGACTTACCTGTGAGTGCGTCTCTCCTAGGGGCAACCTCTTTCCTACATTAATACGGCCGGCCCGGTCGTGAGACGCACCCTCGCAGGAAACCAGCAGGTCCGCTGCTATCTTACCCGGATGGCTGAGTGCGGAACAGGGGGTGCTTTTTGATTTGAGGGACTGTCTTTGTGAATCAGAACACTTTAGTGAACATAGTTTTGAAATGACGATTAATGGCGACCCACATGGGTTACAAACGTTTGAGACTTCCAGTCCCACTATGCAATGCGAAGCTCTCCTGAGCATTATAATTAAAGGGGAAGTTACTGGAGATGCTGTTCTTTGTCATTTGTGGCAGTTTGCTTTGGAAGAAGGGCGCACGGGGCGAAACGCGTCGGCGAGGACTGCCGAGAGTGATTCACAGGAGTTGTTCCTCTGGGCGATTTGACTTACCTGTGAGTGCGTCTCTCCTAGGGGCAACCTCTTTCTTACATTAATACGGCCGGCCCGGTTGTGAGAGGGACCCTCGCCGGAAACCAGCGGGTCTGCTGCTATCTTACCCGGATGGCTGAGTGCAGAACAGGGGGTGCTTTTTGATTTGAGGGACTGTCTTTGTGAATCAGAACACTTTAGTGAACTTTGTTTTGAAATTACGATTAATGGCGACCCACATGGGTTACAAATGTTTGAGACTTCCAGTCCCACTATGCAATGCGAAGCTCACCTGAGCATTATAATTAAAGGGGAAGTTACTGGAGATGCTGTTCTTCATCATTTGTGGCAGTTTGCTTTGGAAGAAGGGCGCACGGGGCGAAACGCGTCTGCGAGGACTGCTGAGAGTGATTCACAGGAGTTGTTCCTCTGGGCGATTTGACTTACCTGTGAGTGCGTCTCTCCTAGGGGCAACCTGTTTCTTACATTAATACGGCCGGCCCGGTCGTGAGACGCACCCTCGCAGGAAACCAGCGGGTCTGCTGCTATCTTAGCCGGATGGCTGAGTGCGGAACAGTGGATGCTTTTTGATTTGAGGGACTGTCTTTGTGAATCAGAACACTTTAGTGAACTTTGTTTTGAAATGACGATTAATGGCGACCCACATGGGTTACAAACGTTTGAGACTTCCAGTCCCACTATGCAATGCGAAGCTCATCTGAGCATTATAATTAAAGGGGAAGTTACTGGAGATGCTGTTCTTCATCATTTGCGGCAGTTTGCTTTGGAAGAAGGGCGCACGGGGCGAAACGCGTCGGCGAGGACTTCCGAGATTGATTCACAGGAGTTGTTCCTCTGGGTGATTTGACTTACCTGTGAGTGCGTCTCTCATAGGGGCAACCTCTTTCTTACATTAATACGGCCGGCCCGGTCGTGAGACGCACCCTCGCAGGAAACCAGCGGGTCCACTGCTATCTTACCCGGATGGCTGAGTGCAGAACAGGGGGTGCTTTTTGATTTGAGGGACAGTCTTTGTGAATCAGAACACTTTAGTGAACTTTGTTTTGAAATGACGATTAATGGCGACCCACATGGGTTTCAAACGTTTGAGACTTCCAGTCCCACTATGCAATGCGAAGCTCATCTGAGCATTATAAATAAAGGGGAAGTTACTGGAGATGCTGTGCTTTGTCATTTGTGGCAGTTTGCTTTGGAAGAAGGGGGCACGGCCCGAAACGCTTCGGTGAGGACTGCCGAGAGTGATTCACAGGAGTTGTTCCTCTGGGCGATTTGACTTACCTGTCATTGCGACTCTCCTAGGGGCAACCTCTTTCTTACAATAATACGGCCGGCCCGGTCGTGAGACGCACCCTCGCAGGAAACCAGCAGGTCTGCTGCTATCTTACCCGGACGGCTGAGTGCAGAACAGGGGGTACTTTTTGATTTGAGGGACTGTCTTTGTGAATCAGAACACTTTAGTGAACTTTGTTTTGAAATGACGATTAATGGCGACCCACATGGGTTACAAACGTTTGAGACTTCCAGCCCCACTATGCAATGCGAAACTCACCTGAGCATTATAATTAAAGGGGAAGTTACTGGAGATGCTGATCTTCGTCATTTGTGGCAGTTTGCTTTGGAAGAAGGGCGCACGGCCCGAAACGCATCGGAGAGGACTGCCGAGAGTGATTCACAGGAGTTGTTCCTCTGGGCGATTTGACTTACCTGTGAGTGCGTCTCTCCTAGGGGCAACCTCTTTCTTACATTAATACGGCCGGCCCGGTCGTGAGACGCACCCTCGCAGGAAACCAGCGGGTCCGCTCCTATCTTACCCGGAAGGCTGAGTGCGGAACAGGGGGTGCTTTTTAATTTGAGGGACTGTCTTTGTGAATCAGAACACTTTAGTGAACTTTGTTTTGAAATGACGATTAATGGCGACCCACATGGGTTACAAACGTTTGAGACTTCCAGCCCCACTATGCAATGCGAAGCTCACCTGAGCATTATAATTAAAGAGGAAGTTACTGGAGATGCTGTTCTTCGTCATTTGTGGCAGTTTGCTTTGGAAGAAGGGCGCACGGCCCGAAACGCGTCGGCGAGGACTGCCGAGAGTGATTCACAGGAGTTGTTCCTCTGAGTGATTTGAC
Organism: Calotriton arnoldi; assembly: GCA_963921515.1. Classification (NCBI taxonomy): domain Eukaryota; kingdom Metazoa; phylum Chordata; class Amphibia; order Caudata; family Salamandridae; genus Calotriton; species Calotriton arnoldi. Next base: position 468,599 of record CAWUFW010006524.1, on the reverse strand, counting down.
TTACCTGTGAGTGCGTCTCTCCTTGGGGCAACCTCTTTCTTATATATATATATATTCACTGAAAAAACCATAGGTTTCAGACACGTTATAGTTAGAAATTAGCATTTAAAAAACCTTTGAAATTCACTGAAAAAACCATAGGTTTTAGGGACAGTTATAGTTAGTTGGACATTTCACTCGTACAAAACCATAGAAATTCCCCCGTTATAGTTAGTTCAGCTAACTATAACTCGCGCCCGCAATGCACTGCTGATGACGTCACATATTACATCACTCATGACATGGTCAGTGACATCACTGATGACATCACTGATGACATCTCAAATGACATCACTGATGACATCTCTGATGACATCATCCAGTGACTGTGTGTTTCTGTAAAGTTTAAATATGTTTAATATATATAGGGAAAGGCGTATTGAAGAATGAGTGGGTGTATAAGTGTCTGAATGGATGATTTAGTACGTGAGTGACTGACTCTACAAGTGAGTGATTAAATGTATCTTACTGAATGCATGGGTTAGTGACTAAACTGTGTGAATATCTGTATCCGTCTGTTGGTTTGTAAGCGGCTGCATGGCTTTCTGAATAGCTACATGAGTGTCTACATGGGTTATTGATTGATTGTCTGAGTATCTGTATGGGTGCCTGAGTGTTTGTGTGGGTGGGGTGTGTGTGACTCTGTGCATAGATGTGTGAGTTGGTGATTCACTGGGTGCATGGTTTCAAGAGTGCATCTGTGATGGACTGTATGGGTGGGTGAGTGTGTGTATGTGTGTGTTAGTGATTGAATGTATATCTCAGAGGTACATGTGTGAGTAACTACATATGTGAAAGGCAGTATATATGTGTGTTGGAGTATATAAATGGCTATAAGTGAGAGTGTGTGATTGTGAGAGTGGCTGTATGGATGAGTGTGTACTTGTATCAGTGATTGTATAAGAGCGTAAGAATGTGCTAGTATTTGTATGAGTAAGTGAGCTGGTGTGTGTATAACTGTATAGGTGAGTAAATGGGTGTGTGATTAAGTTTTTTGCATGACTGTGAGTACCTCTATGGATGAGTGGCGGTGTGTGAGTGTTTATATAGTTGTATGAGTGCATATGATAGTCCTGTACTGAGTGACTAAGTATGAGTGACTGTACGGGTGAGTGAGTGGATGTGTGTGTAGACCTAAGAATCAGTGAGTGGGTATGTAGTTTTTGGTGTTGGAGTGTCTATGGTTTTGAGAATGGCAGTCTGTAATTTAGAGTGGGTGTATCAAAAGTTATATTAGGGTGTGAGAAGATGCATGAAATTATCACATGGATGATGTCATCAGTGATGTCATTTGAGATGTCATCAGTGATGTCATCAGTGATGTCACTGACCATGTCATGAGTGATGTAATATGTGACGTCATCAGCAGTGCATTGCGGGGCGCGAGTTATAGTTAGCTGAACTAACTATAACGGGGGAATTTCTATGGTTTTGTACGAGTGAAATGTCCAACTAACTATAACTGTCCCTAAAACCTATGGTTTTTTCAGTGAATTTCAAAGGTTTTTTAAATGCTAATTTCTAACTATAACGTGTCTGAAACCTATGGTTTTTTCAGTGAATTTCAAAGGTTTTTTAAATGCTAATTTCTAACTATAACGTGCCTGAAACCTATGATTTTTTAAGTGAATTTCAAAGGTTTTTTTAAATGCTAGTTTCTAACTATGCCTACAGAGGTAGGACATGTGAAGAAAGAAGAAAAACGCACAGAAAGAAGCAAAAGATGTGCAGAAAGAACCAACAGAGGAGCAGAAAGAGGCCTTGTTGCAAAATCATCCTGTGCCCATAACTTTTTCAGACGGGTACTGGTGGTAACTGACTCTGACTAACCAGAGCCAGTGCTATGCTAAAAGACACTTAGAATACAGTGAAAACACCTACATACACTAGGGAACACTATGCGTTGGGGTACCCCTGTGATTAGCATGACCTCCTCTGCAAGTCCCTAGTACATAATAGGGCAGGGGGATTAAAACTACCTCTTAAAACGCGCTACAGGGCGCGTTTGAACAGTGGTGAAGGGAGGGGCCTGAGGTGACATGTGTGCAAACGCACCCCGTGGCGCGTTTTAAGTTGCGGGATTAAGTCCCCTTGAATTCTGAGGGTCCCTGGGGCCCAACTAGCCCCCAGGTACCTACAGTTAGGACCACAGAGCTGAGTTGCAGAGAGGCGTTCCGAGGCCACGCACCTTTTTCATCTCTCTGCAACGCAACTCTGTTGTGCTTACTGAAGGCACCTGGTGGGCTAGTTGACTCCCAGGGTCCCTCAGGATTCAAAGGGAATTAATTCCCCAACTTAAAACGCACCACAGGGCGTGTTTGCGCACATGTCACCTGAGGCCCGCCCTCCCTTCACCACTGTGCAAACGCGCCCCGTGGTGCGTTTTAAGTTGGGGGATTAGGTCACCTTGAATCCAGAGGGTCCCTGGGGCCCAACTAGCCCACTAGGTACTTCCAGTAAGCACCACAGGCCTGCGTTGCAACGCCTGTAACAAATTGTGCAGTTGTGTTTAGGTAGTGAAGAGGGTCGTGCTGGGGGTAGTGTTTTAGGGTTTAGGGTAGTGCAGTGGTGTTTGTGTAGTGTAGGGGTCATGCTGGGGGTAGATTTAGGGTTTAGGGTAGTGCAGTGGTGTTTGGGTAGTGTAGGGAGTCATGCTGGGGGAGTGTTTTAGGGTTTAGGGTAGTGCAGTGGTGTTTGGGTAGTGTAGGGGGTCGTGCTGGGGGTAGTGTTTTAGGGTAGTGCAGTGGTGTTTGGGTAGTGTAGGGGGTACTGCTGGGGGTAGTGTTTTAGGGTTTAGGTTAGTGCAGTGGTGTTTGGGTAGTGTAGGGGTACTGCTGGGGGTAGTGTTTTAGGGTTTAGGGTAGTGCAGTGGTGTTTGTGTAGTGTAGGGGTGGTGTTTTAGGGTTTAGGGTAGTGCAGTGGTGTTTGTGTAGTGTAGGAGGTCGTGTTTTAGGGTTTAGGGTAGTGCAGTGGTCTTTGGGTAGTGTAGGGAGTCGTGCGGGGTAGTGTTTTAGGGTTTAGGGTAGTGTAGGGGTCATGCGGGGGTAGTGTTTTAGGGATTAGGGTAGTGCATTGGTGTTTGGGTAGTGTAGGGGGTCATGAGGGGGTAGTGTTTTAGGGTTTAGGGCAGTGCAGTGGTGTTTGGGTAGTGTAGGGGAGTGCTGGGGGAGTGTTTTAGGGTTTAGGGCAGTGCAGTGGTGTTCGGGTAGTGTAGGGGGTCGTGCTGGGGGAGTGTTTTAGGGTTTAGGGCAGTGCAGTGGTGTTCGGGTAGTGTAGGTGGTCGTGCTGGGGGAGTGTTTGAGGGTTTAGGGCAGTGCAGTCGTGTTCGGGTAGTGTAGGGGGTTGTGCTGGGGGTAGTATTTTAGGGTTTAGGGTAGTGCAGTGGTGTTCGGGTAGTGTAGGGGGTCGTGCTCGGGGTAGTGTTCTAGGGTTTAGGGCAGTGCAGTGGTGTTTGGGCAGTGTAGGGGGTAATGCTGGGGGTGGTGTTTTAGGGTTTAGGGCAGTGCAGTGGTGTTCGGGCAGTGTAGGGGGTCGTGCTGGGGGTGGTGTTTCAGGGTTTAGGGTAGTGCAGTGGTGTTCGGGCAGTGTAGGGGTGGTGTTTCAGGGTTTAGGGCAGTGCAGTGGTGTTTGGGCAGTGTAGGGGTCGTGCAGGGGGTGGTGTTTCAGGGTTTAGGGCAGTGGTGTTCGAGCAGTAAAGGGGGTCGTGCTGGGGGTGGTGTTTCAGGGTTTAGGGCAGTGCAGTGGTGTTCGGGCAGTGTAGGGGGCGGTGCAGGGGGTGGTGTTTCAGGGTTTAGGGCAGTGCAGAGGTGTTCGGGCAGTGTAGGGGGCGCTGCAGGGGGTGGTGTTTCAGGGTTTAGGGCAGTGCAGTGGTGTTCGGGCAGTGTAGGGGGTCATGCAGGGGGTGGTGTTTCAGGGTTTAGGGCAGTGCAGTGGTGTTCGGGCAGTGTAGGGGTCATGCTGGGGCTGGTGTTTCAGGGTTTAGGGCAGTACAGTGGTGTTCGGGCAGTGTAGGGGGTCGTGCTGGGGCTGGTGTTTCAGGGTTTAGGGCAGTGCAGTGGTGTTCGGGCAGTGTAGGGGGTCGTGCTGGGGCTGGTGTTTCAGGGTTTAGGGCAGTGCAGTGGTGTTCGGGCAGTGTAGGTGGTCGTGCTGGGGCTGGTGTTTCAGGGTTTAGGGCAGTGCAGTGGTGTTCGGGCAGTGTAGAGGGTCATGCTGGGGCTGGTGTTTCAGGGTTTAGGGCAGTGCAGTGGTGTTCGGGCAGTGTAGGGGGTCTTGCTGGGGCTGGTGTTTCAGAGTCTAGGGCAGTGCAGTGGTGTTCGGGCAGTGTAGGGGTCTTGCTGGGGCTGGTGTTTCAGGGTTTAGGGCAGTGCAGTGGTGTTCGGGCAGTGTAGGGGGTCATGCTGGGGGTGGTGTGTCAGGGTTTAGGGCAGTGCAGTTGTGTTTGGGCAGTGTAGGGGGTAATGCTGGGGCTAGTGTTTCAGGATTTAGGGCAGAGCAATGGTGTTCAGGCAGTGTAGGGGGTTTTGCTGGAGGTGGTGTTTCAGGGTTTAGGGCAGTGCAGTGGTGTTCGTGCAGTGTAGGGGGTGGTGTTTCAGGGTTTATGGCAGTGGTGTTCAGGCAGTGTAGGGGGTCTTGCTGGGGTTGATGTTTCAGGGTTTAGGGCAGTGCAGTGGTGTTCGGGCAGTGTAGGGGGTCGTGCTGGGGGTGGTGTTTCAGGGTTTAGGGCAGTGCAGTGGTGTTCCGGCAGTGTAGGAGGTCGTGCAGGGGGTGGTGTTTCAGGGTTTAGGGCAGTGCAGTGGTGTTTGGGCAGTGTAGGGGGTCGTGCAGGGGGTGGTGTTTCAGGGTTTAGGGCAGTGCAGTGGTGTTCGGGCAGTGTAGGGTGTCGTGCTGAGGGGTGGTGTTTCAGGGTTTAGGGCAGTGCAGTGTTGTTCGGGCAGTGGAGGGGGTCGTGCAGGGGGTGGTGTTTCAGGGTTTAGGGCAGTGCAGTGGTGTTTGGGCAGTGTAGGGGGTCGTGCAGGGGGTGGTGTTTCAGGGTTTAGAGCAGTGCAGTGGTGTTCGGCCAGTGTAGGTGGTCTTGCTGGGGGTGGTGTTTCAGGCTTTAGTGCAGTGGTGTTCGGGCAGTGTAGGGGGTCTTGCTGGGGGTGGTGTTTCAGGGTTTAGGGCAGTGCAGTGGTGTTCGGGCAGTGTAGGGGTCTTGCTGGGGCTGGTGTTTCAGGGTTTAGGGCAGTGCAGTGGTGTTCGGGCGGTGTAGGGGGTCGTGCTGGGGCTGGTGTTTGAGGGTTTAGGGTAGTGCAGTGGTGTTCGGGCAGTGTAGGGGGTCGTGCTGGGGCTGGTGTTTCAGGGTTTAGGGCAGTGCAGTGGTTTTCGGGCAGTGTAGGCGGTCGTGCTGGGGCTGGTGTTTCAGGGTTTAGGGCAGTGCAGTGGTGTTCGGGCAGTGTACGGGGTTGTGCTGGGGCTGGTGTTTCAGGGTTTAGGGCAGTGCAGTGGTGTTCGGGCAGTGTAGGGGGTAGTGCTGGGGGTGGTGTTTCAGGGTTTAGGGCAGTGCAGTGGTGTTCGGGCAGTGTAGGGGGTCGTGCTGGGGCTGGTGTTTCATGGTTTAGGGCAGTGCAGTGGTGTTCGGGCAGTGTAGGGGGTCGTGCTGGGGGTGGTGTTTCAGGGTTTAGGGCAGTGCAGTGGTGTTCGGGCAGTGTAGGGGGTCATGCTGGGGGTGGTGTTTCAGGGTTTAGGGCAGTGCAGTGGTGTACGGGCAGTGTAGGGGGTCTTGCTGGGGGTGGTGTTTCAGGGTTTAGGGCAGTGGTGTTTGGGCAGTGTAGGGGGTCTTGCTGGGGGTAGTTTTTCGGGGTTTAGGGCAGTGCAGTGGTGTTCGTGCAGTGTAGGGGGTCGTGCTGGGGGTGGTGTTTCAGGGTTTAGGGCAGTGCAGAAGTGTTCGGGCAGTGTAGGGGATCATGCAGGGGGTGGTGTTTCAGGGTTTAGGGCAGTGCAGTGGTGTTCAGGCAGTGTAGGGGGTCGTGCTGGGGGTGGTGTTTCAGGGTTTAGGGCAGTGCAGTGGTGTTCGGGCAGTGTAGGTGTCGTGCAGGGGGTGGTGTGTCAGGGTTTAGGGCAGTGCAGTGGTGTTCGGGCAGTGTAGGGGTCGTGCTGGGGCTGGTGTTTCAGGGTTTAGGGCAGTGCAGTGGTGTTCGGGCAGTGTAGGGGGTCTTGCTGGGGGTGGTGTTTCAGGGTTTAGGGCAGTGGTGTTCGGGCAGTGTAGGGGGTCTTGCTGGGGGTGGTGTTTCAGGGTTTAGGGCAGTGCAGTGGTGTTCGGGCAGTGTAGGGGGTCTTGCTGGGGGTAGTGTTTCAGGGTTTAGGGCAGTGCAGTGGTGTTCGTGCAGTGTAGGGGGTCGTGCTTGGGATGGTGTTTCAGGGTTTAGGGCAGTGCAGTAGTGTTCGGGCAGTGTAGGGGGTCGTGCAGGGGGTGGTGTTTCAGGGTTTAGGGCAGTGCAGTGGTGTTCAGGCAGTGTAGGGGGTCGTGCTGGGGGTGGTGTTTCAGGGTTTAGGGCAGTGCAGTGGTGTTCGGGCAGTGTAATGGGTCGTGCTGGGGGTGGTGTTTCAGGGTTTAGGGCAGTGGTGTTCGGGCAGTGTAGGGGGTCTTGCTGGGGGTGATGTTTCAGGGTTTAGGGCAGTGCAGTGGTGTTCGGGCAGTGTAGGGGTCATGCTGGGGGTGGTGTTTCAGGGTTTAGGGCAGTGCAGTGGTGTTCGGGCAGTGTAGGGGGTCGTGAAGGGGGTGGTGTTTCAGGGTTTAGGGCAGTGCAGTGGTGTTCGGGCAGTGTAGGAGGTCATGCTAGGGTATGTGTTTCAGGGTTTAGGGCAGTGCAGTGGTGTTCGGGCAGTGTAGGGGGTCGTGCTGGGGCTGGTGTTTCAGGGTTTAGGGCAGTGCAGTGGTGTTCGGGCAGTGTAGGGGTCGTGCTGGGGCTGGTGTTTCAGGGTTTAGGGCAGTGCAGTGGTGTTCGGGCAGTGTAGGTGGTCGTGCTGGGGCTGGTGTTTCAGGGTTTAGGGCAGTGCAGTGGTGTTCGGGCAGTGTAGAGGGTCATGCTGGGGCTGGTGTTTCAGGGTTTAGGGCAGTGCAGTGGTGTTCGGGCAGTGTAGGGGGTCTTGCTGGGGCTGGTGTTTCAGAGTCTAGAGCAGTGCAGTGGTGTTCGGGCAGTGTAGGGGGTCTTGCTGGGGCTGGTGTTTCAGGGTTTAGGGCAGTGCAGTGGTGTTCGGGCAGTGTAGGGGGTCGTGCTGGGGGTGGTGTGTCAGGGTTTAGGGCAGTGCAGTTGTGTTTGGGCAGTGTAGGGGGTCATGCTGGGGCTAGTGTTTCAGGATTTAGGGCAGAGCAATGGTGTTCAGGCAGTGTAGGGGGTTTTGCTGGAGGTGGTGTTTCAGGGTTTAGGGCAGTGCAGTGGTGTTCGTGCAGTGTAGGGGGTGGTGTTTCAGGGTTTAGGCTAGTGGTGTTCAGGCAGTGTAGGGGGACATGCTGGGGCTAGTGTTTCAGGATTTAGGGCAGAGCAATGGTGTTCAGGCAGTGTAGGGGGTCGTGCTGTGGGTGGTGTTTCAGGGTTTAGGGCAGTGCAGTGTTGTTCGGGCAGTGTAGGGGGTCGTGCTGGGGCTGGTGTTTCATGGTTTAGGGCAGTGCAGTGGTGTTCGGGCAGTGTAGGGGGTCGTGCTGGGGGTGGTGTTTCAGGGTTTAGGGCAGTGCAGTGGTGTTCGGGCAGTGTAGGGGGTCATGCTGGGGGTGGTGTTTCAGGGTTTAGGGCAGTGCAGTGGTGTACGGGCAGTGTAGGGGGTCTTGCTGGGGGTGGTGTTTCAGGGTTTAGGGCAGTGGTGTTCGGGCAGTGTAGGGGGTCTTGCTGGGGGCAGTGTTTCGGGGTTTAGGGCAGTGCAGTGGTGTTCGTGCAGTGTAGGGGGTCGTGCTGGGGGTGGTGTTTCAGGGTTTAGGGCAGTGCAGTAGTGTTCGGGCAGTGTAGGGGATCGTGCAGGGGTGGTGTTTCAGGGTTTAGGGCAGTGCAGTGGTGTTCGGGCAGTGTAGGGGGTCGTGCTGGGGGTGGTGTTTCACGGTTTAGGGCAGTGCAGTGGTGTTCGGGCAGTGTAGGGGGTCGTGCAGGGGGTGGTGTGTCAGGGTTTAGGGCAGTGCAGTGGTGTTTGGGCAGTGTAGGGGTCGTGCTGGGGCTGGTGTTTCAGGGTTTAGGGCAGTGCAGTGGTGTTCGGGCAGTGTAGGGGGTCTTGCTGGGGGTGGTGTTTCAGGGTTTAGGGCAGTGGTGTTCGGGCAGTGTAGGGGGTCTTGCTGGGGGTGGTGTTTCAGGGTTTAGGGCAGTGCAGTGGTGTTCGGGCAGTGTAGGGGGTCTTGCTGGGGGTAGTGTTTCAGGGTTTAGGGCAGTGCAGTGGTGTTCGTGCAGTGTAGGGGGTCGTGCTGGGGATGGTGTTTCAGGGTTTAGGGCAGTGCAGTAGTGTTCGGGCAGTGTAGGGGGTCGTGCAGGGGGTGGTGTTTCAGGGTTTAGGGCAGTGCAGTGGTGTTCGGGCAGTATAGGGGGTCGTGCTGGGGGTGGTGTTTCAGGGTTTAGGGCAGTGCAGTGGTGTTCGGGCAGTGTAGGGGGTCGTGCTGGGGGTGGTGTTTCAGGGTTTAGGGCAGTGGTGTTCGGGCAGTGTAGGGGGTCTTGCTGGGGGTGATGTTTCAGGGTTTAGGGCAGTGCAGTGGTGTTCGGGCAGTGTAGGGGTCATGCTGGGGGTGGTGTTTCAGGGTTTAGGGCAGTGCAGTGGTGTTCGGGCAGTGTAGGGGGTCGTGAAGGGGGTGGTGTTTCAGGGTTTAGGGCAGTGCAGTGGTGTTCGGGCAGTGTAGGAGGTCATGCTAGGGTATGTGTTTCAGGGTTTAGGGCAGTGCAGTGGTGTTCGGGCAGTGTAGGGGGTCGTGCTGGGGCTGGTGTTTCAGGGTTTAGGGCAGTGCAGTGTTGTTCGTGCAGTGTAGGGGGTCGTGCTGGGGCTGGTGTTTCAGGGTTTAGGGCAGTGCAGTGGTGTTCGGGCAGTGTAGGTGGTCGTGCTGGGGCTGGTGTTTCAGGGTTTAGGGCAGTGCAGTGGTGTTCGGGCAGTGTAGAGGGTCATGCTGGGGCTGGTGTTTCAGGGTTTAGGGCAGTGCAGTGGTGTTCGGGCAGTGTAGGGGGTCTTGCTGGGGCTGGTGTTTCAGAGTCTAGGGCAGTGCAGTCGTGTTCGGGCAGTGTAGGGGGTCTTGCTGGGGCTGGTGTTTCAGGGTTTAGGGCAGTGCAGTGGTGTTCGGGCAGTGTAGGGGGTCGTGCTGGGGGTGGTGTGTCAGGGTTAAGGGCAGTGCAGTTGTGTTTGGGCAGTGTAGGGGGTCATGCTGGGGCTAGTGTTTCAGGATTAAGGCAGAGCAATGGTGTTCAGGCAGTGTAGGGGGTTTTGCTGGAGGTGGTGTTTCAGGGTTTAGGGCAGTGCAGTGGTGTTCGTGCAGTGTAGGGGGTGGTGTTTCAGGGTTTAGGGCAGTGATGTTCAGGCAGTGTAGGGGGTCTTGCTGGGGTTGATGTTTCAGGGTTTAGGGCAGTGCAGTGGTGTTCGGGCAGTGTAGGGGGTCGTGCTGGGGGTGGTGTTTCAGGGTTTAGGGCAGTGCAGTGGTGTTTGGGCAGTGTAGGGGGTCGTGCAGGGGGTGGTGTTTCAGTGTTTAGGGCAGTGCAGTGGTGTTTGGGCAGTGTAGGGGTCGTGCTGGGGCTGGTGTTTCAGGGTTTAGGGCAGTGCAGTGGTGTTCGGGCAGTGTAGGGGGTCTTGCTGGGGGTGGTGTTTCAGGGTTTAGGGCAGTGGTGTTCGGGCAGTGTAGGGGGTCTTGCTGGGGCTGGTGTTTCAGGGTTTAGGGCAGTGCAGTGGTGTTCGGGCAGTGTAGGGGGTCGTGCTGGGGCTGGTGTTTGAGGGTTTAGGGTAGTGCAGTGGTGTTCGGGCAGTGTAGGGGGTCGTGCTGGGGCTGGTGTTTCAGGGTTTAGGGAAGTGCAGTGTTTTTCGGGCAGTGTAGGTGGTCGTGCTGGGGCTGGTGTTGCAGGGTTTAGGGCAGTGCAGTGGTGTTCGGGCAGTGTACGGGGTTGTGCTGGGGCTGGTGTTTCAGGGTTTAGGGCAGTGCAGTGGTGTTCGGGCAGTGTAGGGGGTCGTGCTGGGGGTGGTGTTTCAGGGTTTAGGGCAGTGCAGTGGTGTTCGGGCAGTGTAGGGGGTCGTGCTGGGGCTGGTGTTTCATGGTTTAGGGCAGTGCAGTGGTGTTCGGGCAGTGTAGGGGGTCGTGCTGGGGGTGGTGTTTCAGGGTTTAGGGCAGTGCAGTGGTGTTCGGGCAGTGTAGGGGGTCATGCTGGGGGTGGTGTTTCAGGGTTTAGGGCAGTGCAGTGGTGTACGGGCAGTGTAGGGGGTCTTGCTGGGGGTGGTGTTTCAGGGTTTAGGGCAGTGGTGTTCGGGCAGTGTAGGGGGTCTTGCTGGGGGTAGTGTTTCGGGGTTTAGGGCAGTGCAGTGGTGTTCGTGCAGTGTAGGGGGTCGTGCTGGGGGTGGTGTTTCAGGGTTTAGGGCAGTGCAGTAGTGTTCGGGCAGTGTAGGGGATCGTGCAGGGGTGGTGTTTCAGGGTTTAGGGCAGTGCAGTGGTGTTTGGGCAGTGTAGGGGGTCGTGCTGGGGGTGGTGTTTCAGGGTTTAGGGCAGTGCAGTGGTGTTCGGGCAGTGTAGGGGGTCGTGCAGGGGGTGGTGTGTCAGGGTTTAGGGCAGTGCAGTGGTGTTTGGGCAGTGTAGGGGTCGTGCTGGGGCTGGTGTTTCAGGGTTTAGGGCAGTGCAGTGGTGTTCGGGCAGTGTAGGGGTCTTGCTGGGGGTGGTGTTTCAGGGTTTAGGGCAGTGCAGTAGTGTTCGGGCAGTGTAGGGGGTCGTGCAGGGGGTGGTGTTTCAGGGTTTAGGGCAGTGCAGTGGTGTTCAGGCAGTGTAGGGGGTCGTGCTGGGGGTGGTGTTTCAGGGTTTAGGGCAGTGCAGTGGTGTTCGGGCAGTGTAGGGGGTCGTGCTGGGGGTGGTGTTTCAGGGTTTAGGGCAGTGGTGTTCGGGCAGTGTAGGGGGTCTTGCTGGGGGTGATGTTTCAGGGTTTAGGGCAGTGCAGTGGTGTTTGGGCAGTGTAGGGGTCATGCTGGGGGTGGTGTTTCAGGGTTTAGGGCAGTGCAGTGGTGTTCGGGCAGTGTAGGGGGTCGTGAAGGGGGTGGTGTTTCAGGGTTTAGGGCAGTGCAGTGGGGTTAGGGCAGTGTAGGAGGTCATGCTAGGGTATGTGTTTCAGGGTTTAGGGCAGTGCAGTGGTGTTCGGGCAGTGTAGGGGGTCGTGCTGGGGCTGGTGTTTCAGGGTTTAGGGCAGTGCAGTGGTGTTCGGGCAGTGTAGAGGGTCATGCTGGGGCTGGTGTTTCAGGGTTTAGGGCAGTGCAGTGGTGTTCGGGCAGTGTAGGGGGTCTTGCTGGGGCTGGTGTTTCAGGGTTTAGGGCAGTGCAGTGGTGTTCGGGCAGTGTAGGGGGTCGTGCTGGGGGTGGTGTGTCAGGGTTTAGGGCAGTGCAGTTGTGTTTGGGCAGTGTAGGGGGTCATGCTGGGGCTAGTGTTTCAGGATTTAGGGCAGAGCAATGGTGTTCAGGCAGTGTAGGGGTTTTGCTGGAGGTGGTGTTTCAGGGTTTAGGGCAGTGCAGTGGTGTTTGTGCAGTGTAGGGGGTGGTGTTTCAGGGTTTAGGGTAGTGGTGTTCAGGCAGTGTAGGGGGTCTTGCTGGGGTTGATGTTTCAGGGTTTAGGGCAGTGCAGTGGTGTTCGGGCAGTGTAGGGGGTCGTGCTGGGGGTGGTGTTTCAGGGTTTAGGGCAGTGCAGTGGTGTTCCGGCAGTGTAGGAGGTCGTGCAGGGGGTGGTGTTTCAGGGTTTAGGGCAGTGCAGTGGTGTTCGGGCAGTGTAGGGGGTCGTGCTGGGGGTGGTGTATCAGGGTTTAGGGCAGTGCAGTGGTGTTCGGGCAGTGTAGGGTGTCGTGCTGAGGGGTGGTGTTTCAGGGTTTAGGGCAGTGCAGTGGTGTTCGGGCAGTGTAGGGGTCGTGCAGGGGGTGGTGTTTCAGGGTTTAGGGCAGTGCAGTGGTGTTTGGGCAGTGTAGGGGTCGTGCAGGGGGTGGTGTTTCAGGGTTTAGAGCAGTGCAGTGGTGTTCGGCCAGTGTAGGTGGTCTTGCTGGGGGTGGTGTTTCAGGCTTTAGTGCAGTGGTGTTCGGGCAGTGTAGGGGGTCTTGCTGGGGGTGGTGTTTCAGGGTTTAGGGCAGTGCAGTGGTGTTCGGGCAGTGTAGGGGTCTTGCTGGGGCTGGTGTTTCAGGGTTTAGGGCAGTGCAGTGGTGTTCGGGCAGTGTAGGGGGTCGTGCTGGGGCTGGTGTTTGAGGGTTTAGGGTAGTGCAGTGGTGTTCGGGCAGTGTAGGGGGTCGTGCTGGGGCTGGTGTTTCAGGGTTTAGGGCAGTGCAGTGGTTTTCGGGCAGTGTAGGCGGTCGTGCTGGGGCTGGTGTTTCAGGGTTTAGGGCAGTGCAGTGGTGTTCGGGCAGTGTACGGGGTTGTGCTGGGGCTGGTGTTTCAGGGTTTAGGGCAGTGCAGTGGTGTTCGGGCAGTGTAGGGGGTCGTGCTGGGGCTGGTGTTTCATGCTTTAGGGCAGTGCAGTGGTGTTCGGGCAGTGTAGGGGGTCGTGCTGGGGGTGGTGTTTCAGGGTTTAGGGCAGTGCAGTGGTGTTCGGGCAGTGTAGGGGGTCATGCTGGGGGTGGTGTTTCAGGGTTTAGGGCAGTGCAGTGGTGTACGGGCAGTGTAGGGGGTCTTGCTGGGGGTGGTGTTTCAGGGTTTAGGGCAGTGGTGTTCGGGCAGTGTAGGGGGTCTTGCTGGGGGTAGTGTTTCGGGGTTTAGGGCAGTGCAGTGGTGTTCGTGCAGTGTAGGGGTCGTGCTGGTCGTGGTGTTTCAGGGTTTAGGGCAGTGCAGTAGTGTTCGGGCAGTGTAGGGGATCGTGCAGGGGGTGGTGTTTCAGGGTTTAGGGCACTGCAGTGGTGTTCGGGCAGTGTAGGGGGTCGTGCTGGGGGTGGTGTTTCAGGGTTTAGGGCAGTGCAGTGGTGTTCGGGCAGTGTAGGGGGTAGTGCAGGGGGTGGTGTTTCAGTGTTTAGGGCAGTGCAGTGGTGTTTGGGCAGTGTAGGGGTCGTGCTGGGGCTGGTGTTTCAGGGTTTAGGGCAGTGCAGTGGTGTTCGGGCAGTGTAGGGGGTCTTGCTGGGGGTGGTGTTTCAGGGTTTAGGGCAGTGGAGTTCGGGCAGTGTAGGGGGTCTTGCTGGGGGTGGTGTTTCAGGGTTTAGGGCAGTGCAGTGGTGTTCGGGCAGTGTAGGGGGTCTTGCTGGGGGTAGTGTTTCAGGGTTTAGGGCAGTGCAGTGGTGTTCGTGCAGTGTAGGGGGTCGTGCTGGGGATGGTGTTTCAGGGTTTAGGGCAGTGCAGTAGTGTTCGGGCAGTGTAGGGGGTCATGCAGGAAGTGGTGTTTCAGGGTTTAGGGCAGTGCAGTGTTTTTCGGGCAGTGTAGGCGGTCGTGCTGGGGCTGGTGTTTCAGGGTTTAGGGCAGTGCAGTGGTGTTCGGGCAGTGTACGGGGTTGTGCTGGGGCTGGTGTTTCAGGGTTTAGGGCAGTGCAGTGGTGTTCGGGCAGTGTAGGGGGTCGTGCTGGGGGTGGTGTTTCAGGGTTTAGGGCAGTGCAGTGGTGTTCGGGCAGTGTAGGGGGTCGTGCTGGGGCTGGTGTTTCATGGTTTAGGGCAGTGCAGTGGTGTTCGGGCAGTGTAGGGGGTCGTGCTGGGGGTGTTGTTTCAGGGTTTAGGGCAGTGCAGTGGTGTTCGGGCAGTGTAGGGGGTCATGCTGGGGGTGGTGTTTCAGGGTTTAGGGCAGTGCAGTGGTGTACGGGCAGTGTAGGGGGTCTTGCTGGGGGTGGTGTTTCAGGGTTTAGGGCAGTGGTGTTCGGGCAGTGTAGGGGGTCTTCCTGGGGGTAGTGTTTCGGGGTTTAGGGCAGTGCAGTGGTGTACGTGCAGTGTAGGGGGTTGTGCTGGGGGTGGTGTTTCAGGGTTTAGGGCAGTGCAGTAGTGTTCGGGCAGTGTAGGGGATCGTGCAGGGGGTGGTGTTTCAGGGTTTAGGGCAGTGCAGTGGTGTTTGGGCAGTGTAGGGGGTCGTGCTGGGGGTGGTGTTTCAGGGTTTAGGGCAGTGCAGTGGTGTTCGGGCAGTGTAGGGGGTCGTGCAGGGGGTGGTGTGTCAGGGTTTAGGGCAGTGGTGTTCGGGCAGTGTAGGGGGTCTTGCTGGGGGTGGTGTTTCAGGGTTTAGGGCAGTGCAGTGGTGTTCGGGCAGTGTAGGGGGTCTTGCTGGGGGTAGTGTTTCAGGGTTTAGGGCAGTGCAGTGGTGTTCGTGCAGTGTAGGGGGTCGAGCTGGGGATGGTGTTTCAGGGTTTAGGGCAGTGCAGTAGTGTTCGGGCAGTGTAGGGGGTCGTGCAGGGGGTGGTGTTTCAGGGTTTAGGGCAGTGCAGTGGTGTTCAGGCAGTGTAGGGGGTCGTGCTGGGGGTGGTGTTTCAGGGTTTAGGGCAGTGCAGTGGTGTTCGGGCAGTGTAGGGGGTCGTGCTGGGGGTGGTGTTTCAGGGTTTAGGGCAGTGGTGTTCGGGCAGTGTAGGGGGTCTTGCTGGGGGTGATGTTTCAGGGTTTAGGGCAGTGCAGTGGTGTTTGGGCAGTGTAGGGGTCATGCTGGGGGTGGTGTTTCAGGGTTTAGGGCAGTGCAGTGGTGTTCGGGCAGTGGAGGGGGTCGTGAAGGGGGTGGTGTTTCAGGGTTTAGGGCAGAGCAGTGGTGTTCGGGCAGTGTAGGAGGTCATGCTAGGGTATGTGTTTCAGGGTTTAGGGCAGTGCAGTGGTGTTCGGGCAGTGTAGGGGGTCGTGCTGGGGCTGGTGTTTCAGGGTTTAGGGCAGTGCAGTGGTGTTCGGGCAGTGTAGGGGGTCGTGCTGGGGCTGGTGTTTCAGGGTTTAGGGCAGTGCAGTGGTGTTCGGGCAGTGTAGGTGGTCGTGCTGGGGCTGGTGTTTCAGGGTTTAGGGCAGTGCAGTGGTGTTCGGGCAGTGTAGAGGGTCATGCTGGGGCTGGTTTTTCAGGGTTTAGGGCAGTGCAGTGGTGTTCGGGCAGTGTAGGGGGTCTTGCTGGGGCTGGTGTTTCAGAGTCTAGGGCAGTGCAGTGGTGTTCGGGCAGTGTAGGGGTCTTGCTGGGGCTGGTGTTTCAGGGTTTAGGGCAGTGCAGTGGTGTTCGGGCAGTGTAGGGGGTCGTGCTGGGGGTGGTGTGTCAGGGTTTAGGGCAGTGCAGTTGTGTTTGGGCAGTGTAGGGGGTCATGCTGGGGCTAGTGTTTCAGGATTTAGGGCAGAGCAATGGTGTTCAGGCAGTGTAGGGGTTTTGCTGGAGGTGGTGTTTCAGGGTTTAGGGCAGTGCAGTGGTGTTCGTGCAGTGTAGGGGGTGGTGTTTCAGGGTTTAGGGTAGTGGTGTTCAGGCAGTGTAGGGGGTCTTGCTGGGGTTGATGTTTCAGGGTTTAGGGCAGTGCAGTGGTGTTCGGGCAGTGTAGGGGGTCGTGCTGGGGGTGGTGTTTCAGGGTTTAGGGCAGTGCAGTGGTGTTCCGGCAGTGTAGGAGGTCGTGCAGGGGGTGGTGTTTGAGGGTTTAGGGCAGTGCAGTGGTGTTCGGGCAGTGTAGGGGTCGTGCTGGGGGTGGTGTTTCAGGGTTTAGGGCAGTGCAGTGGTGTTCGGGCAGTGTAGGGTGTCGTGCTGAGGGGTGGTGTTTCAGGGTTTAGGGCAGTGCAGTGGTGTTCGGGCAGTGTACGGGGTCGTGCAGGGGGTGGTGTTTCAGGGTTTAGGGCAGTGCAGTGGTGTTTGGGCAGTGTAGGGGTCGTGCAGGGGGTGGTGTTTCAGGGTTTAGAGCAGTGCAGTGGTGTTCGGCCAGTGTAGGTGGTCTTGCTGGGGGTGGTGTTTCAGGCTTTAGTGCAGTGATGTTCGGGCAGTGTAGGGGGTCTTGCTGGTGGTGGTGTTTCAGGGTTTAGGGCAGTGCAGTGGTGTTCGGGCAGTGTAGGGGGTCTTGCTGGGGCTGGTGTTTCAGGGTTTAGGGCAGTGCAGTGGTGTTCGGGCAGTGTAGGGGGTCGTGCTGGGGCTGGTGTTTGAGGGTTTAGGGCAGTGCAGTGGTGTTCGGGCAGTGTAGGGGGTCGTGCTGGGGCTGGTGTTTCAGGGTTTAGGGCAGTGCAGTGGTTTTCGGGCAGTGTAGGCGGTCGTGCTGGGGCTGGTGTTTCAGGGTTTAGGGCAGTGCAGTGGTGTTCGGGCAGTGTACGGGGTTGTGCTGGGGCTGGTGTTTCAGGGTTTAGGGCAGTGCAGTGGTGTTCGGGCAGTGTAGGGGTCGTGCTGGGGGTGGTGTTTCAGGGTTTAGGGCAGTGCAGTGGTGTTCGGGCAGTGTATGGGGTCGTGCTGGGGCTGGTGTTTCATGGTTTAGGGCAGTGCAGTGGTGTTCGGGCAGTGTAGGGGGTCGTGCTGGGGGTGGTGTTTCAGGGTTTAGGGCAGTGCAGTGGTGTTCGGGCAGTGTAGGGGGTCATGCTGGGGGTGGTGTTTCAGGGTTTAGGGCAGTGCAGTGGTGTACGGGCAGTGTAGGGGGTCTTGCTGGGGGTGGTGTTTCAGGGTTTAGGGCAGTGGTGTTCGGGCAGTGTAGGGGGTCTTGCTGGGGGTAGTGTTTCGGGGTTTAGGGCAGTGCAGTGGTGTTCGTGCAGTGTAGGGGTCGTGCTGGGGGTGGTGTTTCAGGGTTTAGGGCAGTGCAGTAGTGTTCGGGCAGTGTAGGGGATCGTGCAGGGGGTGGTGTTTCAGGGTTTAGGGCACTGCAGTGGTGTTCGGGCAGTGTAGGGGGTCGTGCTGGGGGTGGTGTTTCAGGGTTTAGGGCAGTGCAGTGGTGTTCGGGCAGTGTAGGGGGTCGTGCAGGGGTGGTGTTTCAGGGTTTATGGCAGTGCAGTGGTGTTTGGGCAGTGTAGGGGTCGTGCTGGGGCTGGTGTTTCAGGGTTTAGGGCAGTGCAGTGGTGTTCGGGCAGTGTAGGGTGTCTTGCTGGGGGTGGTGTTTCAGGGTTTAGGGCAGTGGTGTTCGGGCAGTGTAGGGGTCTTGCTGGGGGTGGTGTTTCAGGGTTTAGGGCAGTGCAGTGGTGTTCGGGCAGTGTAGGGGGTCTTGCTGGGGGTAGTGTTTCAGGGTTTAGGGCAGTGCAGTGGTGTTCGTGCAGTGTAGGGGGTCGTGCTGGGGATGGTGTTTCAGGGTTTAGGGCAGTGCAGTAGTGTTCGGACAGTGTAGGGGGTCGTGCAGGGGGTGGTGTTTCAGGGTTTAGGGCAGTGCAGGGGTGTTCGGGCAGTGTAGGGGTCGTGCTGGGGGTGGTGTTTCAGGGTTTAGGGCAGTGCAGTGGTGTTCGGGCAGTGTAGGGGGTCGTGCTGGGGGTGGTGTTTCAGGGTTTAGGGCAGTGGTGTTCGGGCAGTGTAGGGGGTCTTGCTGGGGGTGATGTTTCAGGGTTTAGGGCAGTGCAGTGGTGTTTGGGTAGTGTAGGAGGTCTTGCTGGGGTAGTGTTTCAGGGTTTAGGGCAGTGCAGTGGTGTTCGGGCAGTGTAGGGGTCATGCTGGGGGTGGTGTTTCAGGGTTTAGGGCAGTGCAGTGGTCTTCGGGCAGTGTAGGGGGTTGTGAAGGGGGTGGTGTTTCAGGGTTTAGGGCAGTGCAGTGGTGTTCGGGCAGTGTAGGAGGTCATGCTAGGGTATGTGTTTCAGGGTTTAGGGCAGTGCAGTGGTGTTCGGGCAGTGTAGGGGGTCGTGCAGGGGCTGGTGTTTCAGGGTTTAGGGCAGTGCAGTGGTGTTCGGGCAGTGTAGGGGGTCGTGCTGGGGGTAGTGTTTTAGGGTTTAGGGTAGTGCAGTGGTGCTTGTGTAGTGTAGGGGGTCATGCTGGGGATAGTGTTTTAGAGTTTAGGGTAGTGCAGTGGTGTTTGTGTAGTGTAGGGGGTCATGTTTTAGGGTAGTGCAGTGGTATTTGGGTAGTGTAGGGGGTCGTGCTGGGGTAGTGTTTTAGGATTTTGGTTAGTGCAGTGGTGTTTGGGTAGTGTACGGGGTCGTGCTGGGGGTAGTGTTTTAGGGTTTAAGGTAGTGCAGTGGTGTTTGTGTAGTGTAGGGGGTCGTGCTGGGGGTAGTGTTTTAGGGTTTAGGGTAGTGCAGTGGTGCTTGTGTAGTGTAGGGGGTCGTGCTGGGGGTAGTGTTTTAGGATTTAGGTTAGTGCAGTGGTGTTGGGGTAGTGTTTTAGGGTTTAGGGTAGTGCAGTGGTGTTTGTGTAGTGTAGGGGGTCATGCTGGGGGTAGTGTTTTAGGGTTTAGGATAGTGCAGTGGTGCTTGTGTAGTGTAGGGGGTCATGTTTTAGGGTAGTGCAGTGGTGTTTGGGTAGTGTAGGTGGTCGTGCTGGGGGTAGTGTTTTAGGATTTAGGTTAGTGCAGTGGTGTTGGGGTAGTGTTTTAGGGTTTAGGGTAGTGCAGTGGTGTTTGTGTAGTGTAGGGGTCATGCTGGGGGTAGTGTTTTAGGGTTTAGGATAGTGCAGTGGTGCTTGTGTAGTGTAGGGGGTCGTGCTGGGGTAGTGTTTTAGGGTTTAGGGTAGTGCAGTGGTGTTTGTGTAGTGTAGGGGGTCATGCTGGGGGTAGTGTTTTAGGGTTTAGGATAGTGCAGTGGTGCTTGTGTAGTGTAGGGGGTCGTGCTGGGGTAGTGTTTTAGGGTTTAGGGTAGTGCAGTGGTGTTTTTGTAGTGTAGGGGGTCATGTTTACGATGCAACGCTCCAATACCTGACCAGTCTGCACTACATAAAACTGCAAAAAAACTAAAAATAAAAAGTGTTTTGCACACTTTTGTCATTGGGCTATATGTGGGCTACATCTGGGTAATATTTGTGCTACATTTGGGCTCTTTTTTCACTGGTGGCCATCTTGGAAGACTTCTTGGCAAAATGAACCCCCTCATTTTGTTCCTTTTTAAATTAAATGTTTTAATTGTTACCAGTTTATTCCAATCAAGATGGCTTCAGGTGTGCCATACTTTTGTCATAAGTAAGGCTGTTAGCACTCTAGTTGTTCTTTAGAACACTCTGGGAAGCTGCAGTAGAACACAAAGGCATCAACTGACAGGCTGCTCCTGTTGAAATATAACAGGAAGATATTTGAGATCACACTTGAAACATGTCCTAATTTTTCTTTCTACAGCACTAACCATAATTTCTATGACAAAATGGACCCCATCATTTTGTTCCTTTTTAAATTAAATGTTTAAGTGTTACCAGTTTATTCCAATCAAGATGGCTTCAGGTGTGCCATACTTTTGTCATAAGTAAGACTGTTAGCGCTCTAGTTGTTCTTTAGAACACTCTGGGAAGCTGCAGTAGAACACAAAGGCATCAACTGACAGGCTGCTCCTGTTGAAATATAACAGGAAGATATTTGAGATCACACTTGAAACATGTCCTAATTTTTCTTTCCAGAGCACTAACCATAATTTCTATGACAAGATGAACCCCATCATTTTGTTCCTTTTTAAATTAAATGTTTTAAGTGTTACCAGTTTATTCCAATCAAGATGGCTTCAGGTGTGCCATACTTTTGTCATAAGTAATACTGTTAGCGCTCTAGTTGTTCTTTAGAACACTCTGGGAAGCTGCAGTAGAACACAAAGGCATCAACTGACAGGCTGCTCCTGTTGAAATATAACAGGAAGATATTTGAGATCACACTTGAAACATGTCCTAATTTTTCTTTCTACAGCACTAACCATAATTTCTATGACAAAATGAACCCCCTCATTTTGTTCCTTTTTAAATTAAATGTTTTAAGTGTTACCAGTTTATTCCAATCAAGATGGCTTCAGGTGTGCCATACGTTTGTCATAAGTAAGACTGTTAGCGCTCTAGTTGTTCTTTAGAACACTCTGGGAAGCTGCAGTAGAACACAAAGGCATCAACTGACAGGCTGCTCCTGTTGAAATATAACAGGAAGATATTTGAGATCACACTTGAAACATGTCCTAATTTTTCTTTCTACAGCACTAACCATAATTTCTATGACAAAATGAACCCCATCATTTTGTTCCTTTTTACATTAAATGTTTTAAGTGTTACCAGTTTATTCCAATCAAGATGGCTTCAGGTGTGCCATACGTTTGTCATAAGTAAGACTGTTAGCGCTCTAGTTGTTCTTTAGAACACTCTGGGAAGCTGCAGTAGAACACAAAGGCATCAACTGACAGGCTGCTCCTGTTGAAATATAACAGGAAGATATTTGAGATCACACTTGAAACATGTCCTAATTTTTCTTTCCAGAGCACTAACCATAATTTCTATGACAAGATGAACCCCATCATTTTGTTCCTTTTTAAATTAAATGTTTTAAGTATTACCAGTTTATTCCAATCAAGATGGCTTGAGGTGTGCCATACTTTTGTCATAAGTAAGGCTGTTAGCACTCTAGTTGTTCTTTAGAACACTCTGGGAAGCTGCAGTAGAACACAAAGGCATCAACTGACAGGCTGCTCCTGTTGAAATATAACAGGAAGATATTTGAGATCTCACTTAAAACATGTCCTAATTTTTCTTTCTACAGCACTAACCATAATTTCTATGGCAAAATGAACCCCCTCATTTTGTTCCTTTTTAAATTAAATGTTTTAAGTGTTACCAGTTTATTCCAATCAAGATGGCTTCAGGTGTGCCATACTTTTGTCATAAGTAAGACTGTTAGCGCTCTAGTTGTTCTTTAGAACACTCTGGGAAGCTGCAGTAGAACACAAAGGCATCAACTGACAGGCTGCTCCTGTTGAAATATAACAGGAAGATATTTGAGATCACACTTGAAACATGTCCTAATTTTTCTTTCTACAGCACTAACCATAATTTCTATGACAAAATGAACCCCATCATTTTGTTACTTTTTAAATTAAATGTTTTAAGTGTTACCAGTTTATTCCAATCAAGATGGCTTCAGGTGTGCCATACTTTTGTCATAAGTAAGACTGTTAGCGCTCTAGTTGTTCTTTAGAACACTCTGGGAAGCTGCAGTAGAACACAAAGGCATCAACTGACAGGCTGCTCCTGTTGAAATATAACAGGAAGATATTTGAGATCACACTTGAAACATGTCCTAATTTTTCTTTCCAGAGCACTAACCATAATTTCTATGACAAGATGAACCCCATCATTTTGTTCCTTTTTAAATTAAATGTTTTAAGTGTTACCAGTTTATTCCAATCAAGATGGCTTCAGGTGTGCCATACTTTTGTCATAAGTAAGGCTGTTAGCACTCTAGTTGTTCTTTAGAACACTCTGGGAAGCTGCAGTAGAACACAAAGGAATCAACTGACAGTCTCTGCCCTTGTTGGATGTACATGTTTTACTGAGAATGTCAGACTTCATTCTCACATGACTGAGAAAGATAATGTGAATTTACAGAAAATATGCTCTCATTTTAGCTTCTGGGGCACCTTCCAAAACTGTATGGGACAAGCATGTGAAAATAGTTTTCTCTCAAACATGATTCATGATATCCCAGCAGAAGGTTTTTCACAAGGTAAAATCACCTTAGAACACACCACAATTCCTGAAATTAGTATGGTACCATCAACAAATGAATTCTAATGTAACTAAAGTCTGTTATCACCCTTTATAGTTCTCCTTTTGGTAACCCTCAAAATCTTCGATTCACTACAATGCATTTCAATGGTGTACTATCATTTATATTGGTCCCAAGATGGCTGCCAGCAATTCCAGGATGAAGTGCTGACAGCCAATCAGATCTCACGATGACATGTGTGGTTAGGCTCCGCCCAGATATATATGTGTTTTTACTTTTGATTTTCTCAGCAACTACTGAACGGATTTACACCATTTAACAAAAAGGGTTCTTTTGAACCAAGAACTACCTCTTTGCCAAATTTGGTGTAATTCCGTTCAGCAGTTCGGGCTGTAGCCTTGCATAAAGTTTCCTATGGGAAATTGATTTTTTGACTCTTATTTTTTAATTTCTCCGCAACTACTGAACGGATTTACACCATTTAACAAAAAGGGTTCTTTCTGAACCAAGAACTACCTCTTTGCCAAATTTGGTGTAATTCCGTTCAGCAGTTCGGGCTGTAGCCGTGTCTAAAGTTTCCTATGGGAAAATGAATGGGGAAAACACGCTTTGGGACCCCCTTTTTCTCGGCCCCCGCTTGACGAATCACCCTGAGACTTTCAGGGTAGGAGCGGACCGGAGCGGGCCATAAAGTTTGAAAATTTCGCAAGATTCGTCAACCGACGCAAGAGTTATTTCAAATAGAATGTCGCGGATTTCCTATGGAAAATAGGTCCTAACTATAACTATCTACTGGCGACCGCCAGTAGATATATATATATATATATATATATATATATATATATATATATATATATATATATATTCAATAAAAAACAAAGGTTAAGAATAAGTTTTAGTTAGGAAAACTTTGATAATTTTTTGTATACAAAACCATCTTAAACTACACAAACCTTAGAATTTCTAAAGCTATAGTTATAACTTATTTGTGCCCTGGTGTAAACGTACTATAACTGGAGCACCTCCATACACACTGTTGTCAACTCGTTAGCCACACTACATTAACTATAACTTCCGCCTTCCCCATACACTTCTTATACCCTGTTCTATCACATTACTAATAGCATTTATAACAACATTCATGACATCTAAAATCATCACATGATTTATGAGAACAGTGTGCATGGTAGAGGGTGAATGGTGAATATCCTCCTACATCCACGCCGGCAGAAATACAGATTACAAGGGTAGGAAAATAACAGGGATGAAGGAACGGATGTAATTAAAAGAGAACGTAATACACATTTGTCATAATTCGATAAAATGACCTCTCAGAGAACCTTTTCTCCAGGGTCTCATCAGAGACACAACTGTACATTATTTTTAAAGCTCTTGACCTTTGGTGCTAGCTTCTGTTCATTCTGATGAGCTAATTAAGTCCAGCATAATTGGAACGTATTCTCTTTCAATAATGGCGTTCGCAATTAGCTGTTAATGTCTACTGATGAGTCAAATGTTGCAAGTCAATTTAACAGAAATCCATTATAGGAGAACGAAAATGTTGGCAATCTTGAATAGAAGACTCTATCAAATGTAAAGGGGACGCGCTCAAAATGTTTTTGAAAAGATGCTAAGAAGACTTCTGCGCCTGGCCGTCTACTTTTATCTATAGTATTCTCATGATGATCGGTGCCTGTTGTTTTCATACACAAAACTTAAAACATTAATAAAAAGTAAAAAACAAATAAATAAATAAATAATGTAATTGAAAATACTGGACTTAGCGAAAAAAAAGCAACAATGGAAAAAAGCATGCAGTCTACATATCCAATAATCATCGATGGATGGAGTGATACATTCTCTTGATTCAATGGTTGGTGTGCATGACTTACACCAGAACTGAAAACCGAGGTGTCACTTTTTGAAAAAGATATAATTATTGTGAGAACTTTTCTCTAGTTGTGTTGTGTGGTGCCATTTACCATTGGTTCCCATGACCTCGGGTACTTTTGCACATGGATTTCATAACCAAATTTCTATGCACTCGACTTATTAATGACCGCAAAGACAAGCAGTCATTGCTTAATCCAAAGTGTGTGGATGGGGAGGTGGAGGGTGGTAGTGGTGGTGGGGTGGGGGGCATGTCTGTGGGTCCTGAACGCAAGTGGATCATAAAATCAGTGATAAAACAAAACACATTGGGGGATATTCTCAAGAACGTGCTATAATAATCGCCAAAATAGGTTAACGCAATTTTTCATATCGCCGTCTATCGTGGGAAAATAACTCTGTGTTAACGCCGTATTCCCAACACGCCGGTAACATGCAATAGTTTCCCGACAATGTGTCAAATGTCTGTGATAAAATTACCGGGACTGCTATAAAAATCTAAAGCGGAACTTGAAAAAAGTGGCGATGGGCCCAACCGCGATAAAAAAATCAGCGATAAGCTGCGCCAGACCTGCAATTCACACACGTCAGGCCGGAAAATTCACTATAAAAGCAGAAAAAAACCCACAAACAAAACCAAAACAACTGCGAAGCCCAATGGAGGTAGCCGGAGCAAGTACAGAGGACAACCAGAACCCCAAAAGCCCCACGGAGGACCAGCCTGGGACCTCGGGGTCAGGGAAGGGCAAGGAGAAGAAGAAGAGGAAGACGCGGTTCAGTCCGCAGGAAAACAGGATCCTGATAACGGAGGTGATAAAACACCATCAACAACTGTTCGTCACCTCCACTGTGTCATTGGCAACAAAAAATGGAATATGGCAGTCCATCCTGGACAAGGTGAACGCAGTCGGAGTGCTGAGGAGGACAATGGAAGAGCTCAAGAGGCGCTGGAATGATGTGAAGCGCAAAACCAAGCAGAAACTCGCCAACAACCAGAAGGCAGCAATGCAGACTGGAGGTGGGAGTCCAGCGCCACAGGAGGAGCTGGATGAGATGGAGGAAATGGTGTCCACAGTCATCAGTGTGGAGACGGTGGCACGAGTTGGGGGACCGGACACTGCTCAACATGACCTGACACAACAGCAACAGGGTGAGTAACGACCAGGGACTGGGGGGAGGGGGGAGATGGGCACAATGGCACACATGCACAATTAAATATAGCACAGTGCACACCCACAATGACTCCGGATCATGTCCCTGATCCCCTTGGCACACTGCAGCACACCTAGAAACAGCAAGTAGGCCCCTGTCGACTATGTGTCCAGAGGGGGCCCTTTCCACACAACACCAATCTCACAACCAACCCATGCACATGTGCCAAACCCAGCAAAGCAGCGTGTCTGTGAGCCACACTGATAATGCAAGTGACACTGCATGACGAATAGCATGGTTGCAGTCAATATATCATGACATGTTGCACGCCACGACACTGAGGTGGCTGAGTGTGGACCACATCCGTAAAGGAGCAGGTCACACTCTGACACATCCAGGTGCACATACAACCCCTGATGTCAACAACACATCTGCGGACAAACCATGCCCCAGAGTCCCAACTCCCACCAAAAGCCCAATTTACCCAAGTATGCAACATCTCAGCACTGTATAAGCACAGAAGTCAAAGGCACACCTCCTGAAAGGGATAAGGGGCAGCAAAATCAGAGCTGCAAGGGCGACTATCCCAAAATGCAGCACACACACATAACATTCAGAGCACATCAACATTGACAACTATGTGGTACAAACTGCAACACGTTCACAACAGAACAGAGGACACAACTGGTGCCGCTTGTGTGTAGAAACTGGCCAATCACATTTGGCATAGCAGGGAAATGTGAGATGATAATGTACAAGTACAAACACACATCTGTGATGTTGTCGAAATGTCCACTGTCCCGCATCAATAAGGCAGCTCCTCCCAAACAGTCACAATGTACATTGTCATGCAATCTGTATGTAAACTAGTACAATGCGTCAACATACATGTGAACACAATGTTAAACTGCATCTCCCCTTCACATTGCAGAGGGAGAATCAACACCTCCTGCAGAGCAGACCCAACAACTCAGCACTGATGATGAAGAGGACCTCCCCAACTTCGACACCGACGCCCTCCAAGAGCCCATGGACAGCTTCGGCACCTCACCTCCAGGAGCAGGGCAGCCCAGCTGCATCGAGAAGACCTCACCCCCTGCACAGACCACACAGCAGGAAGCACCCACCACCACAGCTGCCTCCCAAGACCCCCACGAACAACACATGGCCTTCCAACGCCGTGTGTTAGGGTGCCAGGAGAAGATGGCTGATCAGGTGCGGGTGGGGTTCGAACTCATGGCAGCCAAACCAGATGCCATACGTGGGTGTCTAAGTCCCATCAGGGACCACTTACAGTCCCTAACTGACACCCACAGTCCGCTCCATGCTCTCCAACGATCCATGGCTGACATCGCTGGAGTCCTGACTCTGAGACAAGAACAACTGTCTAGTCAGAGTGGCTCCAGCGATGTCAGCCGGGAGGTGGGACACATGCGGAGGATCATGGAGAACATGGAGCGGATGCAGGCGGAAAGAATGGCTGCTACGGCTTCACACCAGCGAGATGTAGCTGGGTTCTTCCATGCCCTGCAGACCCTCATCGTGGCATTGCTGCCACAAGGCCTGGCGCGGATGAATGCTGCTGCTAATACTCCATCCACATCTCCGCCCCCTGAAGTGTCAGTGCCTGACAGTGCGGCAGACAATCCACCTCCGGCCCCTGATGTGTCAGTGCCACACAGTGCTGCAGACAAAACCCCACCACCCACATGTGAGGCATATGAGTCATCAGAGGACGGAGATGAGGATGAATCTGCCTTAGTGGTAAGAAGGAAGCAGTAGCATTCATCTCCGCCATATGGCCTGTTTCTGCCCTCTGCATCATCACCTTCCACTGTCCCCGATACACTCTGCGACACTCACCTTGGACCTCGACATGGTCTGCCATATTCTGTTTGGTTACCAATGACACAGCAATCAGACAGCGGACTGAAATCTTCCTCTACCGATGAACTTGTCGATCCCTAAAGGACTCTGGCTGGCCCTCCATGGGGCAACAATGTAAAGTGGGGTTTGCATGGCCCTGTACTGCTCCAGCTGCAACACTCCACCGAATGTGAATAAAACATTCTAATTCACACAGATGTGTCATGTTTATGTTCAATCAAGTATGAAAGTATGGATGAATGTAGGGGCAGTGTTTCCCCCTCACGTCCATGTTGCTAATGTTGTGGGACTTGAGTCACAGGGTGCAACTCTCTGCATCATGGTGGTACATATTTGACACCAAAAGCCGCCCTGTTGTCTTTTCTTGGTCACAAATGACAGCCTTTATGTCATGAATTTGGACACATGTGATACGCTGCTGAGTGGGATTACGTACTATCTTTGACACCCTGAAATGGCATTTTGAATACGTGACACCCAAAACAGCCTCTCTGTACAGAGGTGACACACCCACCATCTAATTGCCATTTGTGAGATTGTTAGCACTAAATGTTGCACTTACACTTGTCAGAGTGATGTGCTTATGCAGAGGAGTGACATGCACACAGGGAATGTGTGTTGGAATGAATGTATTTTGCACATGCTGTGCCTGTGGTCATTTTGTCCTGTCCCATGATTGCTACGGAGAGTCACAATGTGACGTGCTCATGTGAAGAAATTGTTAATGATTGTGTTCCTTCGGGCTAATCCTGCTGCAGCTGCACTGGGGTGTGGTCCACCTGCCTCATCTTCCTCATCATCATCCGGTGCATCTGGCACTTGGATCCATGGGGCATTGGTGCGTACACATATGTTGTGCAACACACAACATGCAATGATCATCTTGCACACTATTTCCGGGCTGTACAGGAGTCTTCCACCTGTGTTGTCCAGGCACCTGAAACGTGACTGTAACACGCCAAATGAGCGCTCCACAATGCCCCTGGTGCGTTTGTGGGCCGCATTGTACTGCCTCTGGGCTTGGGTGTTCGCGTCTCGGAGGGGTGTCATCATCCACAGGCAGAGTGCATATCCTTGATCACCTGTGACAGGGGAGAGAGATATGTGTCAATCGGTGGTTCTGCATTCTGTGTTGGCAGGCTTATTAGTTTAGTGGTGTGTGATGTGTGCGACTTTGGGATTCATGTTTGACATGTATTGCTTGTGGCATATGAGCGGCATCCATGTGTATTACGTTGCCTCACAGCTGCTCCTCACTCCCCCCGAGCCTATTTACTTGTGTGCGCTGCACGGTTGCATCACTTGCACTCCTAAGACACACCATTGTCATGACTGTCTGCGCATGTCCACAAGCCTGACAACGACACTGTGATATTGGCCGTTGAAGGTGGTCGGCCCTGTGTGTGTAGGCCTATGGTCAGGATATGGCGGACACAGAGACACACGCAGTATTTACTTTGGTGGCCATCCCGGAAGAGAACCACGCCCAGAGCCCTGGGCTATTTATTCCCACTCCTACGCTGGACTGGCGTACGCCGGCCCAGCCCACTCCGCTTACGCTTACAGGGGGGGTCGACATAGCTACATGTCCAAGGTCTTCCCCACTGCCTGAGGTGACATGGTTGCGTCCACTGTCCACAATACTACAAACACCAGCAGTATATGTCCACAAGGACATGTCTGTGCTCTGCATACTGAAGTCTGTCCAGCACATCACCGCCACACTTGGCATTGTGTACATTCTTATTCATGGGTCACTTGCCTCCTTTGCACAGACTTGGTTCCCACCTCTCCCCACATTCTGCAATTGTGTGGCAGAGGTGCCATGACGTGGATGGTTTGTCTACATGGCCGGCCACGGTTACCACAGTTACTTGTGTTGTCGTGTCTGGTAGATGGGCATGTTGTTTGGCATGTTGTTTGTGTTTTGTGACGTGTGCATTCCCACAGTTGTGAGTTGCATGATTGTGGAGTTGAGGTGTGTGGTGTGTTCATTTGGTACTTGCCAACGAGCAGTGCATTTCCATAGGTGCCATCCTGGAAGCGCTGGTTGATGATGGACTGTTGGAAGATGTAGGAATCATGCACACTGCCTGGGTAGTTGGCAACGATATTGGTGAAGAGTCCCCGGTGGTCCACTATTGCCTGCACATTGATGGAATGCGTGTGCTTTCTGTTGCGGTAATTGTGTGCAGTGTCGGCAGGGGGCACAAGTAGGAAGCCAGCTATGGTGTAGAAGCCTTGCTTGGTCTCCAGCTGTTCCTGTGCAGTGTGGGGGAAGTGAAGGTGCTGGGGTACCATGCTGATGATGGCATCCAAGACAGGTGTGAGGAACTTTGATAGGGCTGGCTGTGAGACTCCTCCGACTCTGGCAGTTGTTGGTTGGAAGGTACCAGAGGCCAACAGGTGCAGCACAGCCAGCAGCTTTGTCTGCGGATGGATGTTGGTTGTCCGCTGTGTTGGTACCGTCAGCCTGTGGGCAATGTGGGTCAGGATGCGGAGGGTGGTTGTCCTTTTGAGCCTGTAGTGGGCAATGACATCCTCTGGCGTTAAGTCTGTGAGGCTGGTGCATTTTCGGAAGGTCCGCTGTCTTGTTCTGCGCTGCCTCTGTGTTAGTCCGGGAGGTGTGGTCTGGGCGGGGGGCCTGGGGGTGGTGGCGGTGTGTGTTGTGGCCCTCTTGGGTCTCCGAGCTGCATGATCAGTAACTCCATGACATGTGTTGATCTTCAGATGTGGCTCTGGGCTGGGCTCCCTTTCATACTGCAGGTTGTCGTCCTGCTTAACACCAGTAAAAGGCAGGTGTTAAATCCCTGCTGCTAACGCGCCTTATCGCCTGTTTTTGGATCGCATCGCAGATCTGGCTGGTCGTTGAGAATATCGCGAAGTGGTGTTTTCATGTGTTTTTGCACGGAATTGCCTACTCTGCATATCAGTAGCGTTAGTTGTCGCTCTCATCCGTGGCGATGTTATTTGCGGAGGCTATTGCTGGAGAACTGGCGATATCGGCAGTTTGCACCAGCTTGAGAATAGGGCGAACAATCTATTGCCACTTTTGCGGTGCTAAAGTGCCGATAAATCGGCGATAGGTCCTTGAGAATATGCCCCATTGAATATCAATGCTGGGCTATACCCAGGGACTCTGAAATTGTGCCACCACTGCATTTTTCACAAATGTACAGGTTTTATACGCTTGCCACATATTCCACTGCCGGCCACCTA
Organism: Calotriton arnoldi; assembly: GCA_963921515.1. Classification (NCBI taxonomy): domain Eukaryota; kingdom Metazoa; phylum Chordata; class Amphibia; order Caudata; family Salamandridae; genus Calotriton; species Calotriton arnoldi. The sequence continues at coordinate 438,786 of CAWUFW010006524.1, read as the reverse complement.
ATATTGAAGTCTCACAAAATAGTAAAATGTCTCTACCATAAATGGGTAAAATGTTGCCAAAAAGCACAATATGTAGTGCCGTGCACTGGCAGATAATTTGCAGGTGTTAACTGATCACCTTTCTTACGATATTGCTGTATTCAAGGGCTAAACTGGTGCTAATGAAGTGATATTTTTGCAGACTGTAATAATGTGTGTTAAATGTCGAAATAGCACCACGATACTCTGACAGAATGTGCCACCTTCTGCTTCATAATTTTTCCTTTTACTGTATATTAATTGGCCCCTCCATTGCTGCACCTTTTAAATTTTTCTGGCGATAGCTTCTAAATCGAATATGTGTTTATTTACAGATTAAGTAGTGCACAGGAAAATAAAGACAGAAAAAACAGGAAGGCCCGAACCCCTTCTGGATAGGAAATAAAACCCCAAATACAATTAGAGCGGTTACATGTTTAGTCTCTACGCTGAAATACCACAATAAGGACGTTGTTATGTACGTCTGTCCTTGAGAGCCATTAGAGTACATAGTCAAATTCGAAATCCTGTTATTAACGGTTCATAGGTCACAGCAGTAAAATAAAAAAAAACTGAAGTTCTTTTGCTGTGACGTCATCAAAGGAGGCGGAGTTTTCCCTGGTATTTACTCTGCCTTGCCTGAAGGTTCTATATGAAAATATTGAATACAGATAGATCAACCTGCACATATATCAACTCCAAAATAGAGATTATGACTATATCCTGAATGTAAACATACACTGGGAAGCATGGATTAATGTATTCTAACTTTGATGGAGCAAGGTCTCGTAAGAAAGAGACTTGCTCGGAGACAATCCTCTCGTTTAACTCATTAACAGAATTACTAACCATGTCTTGTGAATAATTAATACGCACCACATAAAACACGCGGGTTAGCAAAGCTTGCTTGTGTATGTACTAACACGGATAACAATGAAAACGGACTAATACCGCTTTAAACAGGGAAACTGTTGTGCGCATGCGTCAATTGCATCTACGCAATATGACGAGCTAATGCTTGGAGGGAAATTCTAGCGCATGAGCAGAAGACACTAAAATGGAGTCTCGAAGACTCACGTCCATGGCATCTGCTCAGCTAAAACTAAAACAAGCTATTTTACTAATGCTAATGCGGGGAAAATATTAATAAGAGAACGGGAATAGAGTAGAGGTGGGAGGTATACAGTGAGACCATTTATTTTGTGAAAATAACATTTCTCTTTTGACTTTATTATTAGTGCGCATTTGGGCCTTTCTCGTATGACCGGACTTGATGAAATAACGCAACACTTCCGCATGCCTATAGAGTGAAGCTATGAAGGTCAATGACGAAGCATTTGAATGGAGGCCAAATCGTAGCGACATGTCCTGGGAACGGATGGTGAAAAGTTCAGCGATGTGGTGTTCTGTTCTTCATAGTGTCATAAATGTTGCAAGTTTGCTACATAGAGTGGATGGGAATAAAATTTTGAATAAAAATTAAGGGGATGGGTTTGCGAACAATAGTCTAACAGAGTATAGTGACATGTAAGCATGGTGTGATGATCATCCCCCCTTGCCTGACCAATTAGATTTCATATTTTTACGATATTGCAACTTTAGTGGGTGGAACATGAGGAACCGAAGGTATAATTAAGGTAGCCTTAGTTAGTTAGTTAGTTAGTTAGTTAGTTAGTTAGTTAGAGAAGAGAGAGGAGATTTTGAGAGACTTGGAGAAAAGATTCACAGAGCTTGGGATGCGGTCTGGGAGTCGGGGGTGCGGATGAAGACTCAAATGCAGACGCTGAAGAAGAACTTTCTATCCTAACTTAATTGGGTTAGATCAGAAGATCGCGGAAGAATCTCGAGGAGGAAGAGAGTGTCAGAGAGGGGTGCGACGCAATTCATCGGTATTCTAGAGAGGTCACCTATCCTGTCCTGAACCCTGTCCTGAAGTCTTTGTCTCCTGACCTATCCTGGGGACCCTTACCATCCCTTTGGCCAGGGGGTTGGTCTTTCACACTGATCCAGCGCAATATTAGCCAACAACATTCATACACCATATACTCACTTGGGCCCATACATTCACACTACACTAATACTTACGCTGGGTGTCAGATGTACTCTTTTATCAAAGTCCCTGCTACCAATTACCTTCTGATTGAAGAGTAATAACTTACCAATGGATCCTTTGCTAATTGGGAAGTTTAAAATGAGTGACATTCATTATAGTACATAATCCTGAAATAATCACTGAGTCAGGAAGTTTTAAAATGTTTATCTAAAGTTTTAGCAGAGCAAAATACAGAAAACACGGTACTTGATTGAAATACCCAAGAAAAAGCATAGAAATGATTTTGCTAATAAATGACGGTGTTTAAGGAAGAGGAGAAGATAGAGACAGCAGCGCAACTAAAGGTTGCAGTATAGTTACCTAAATGCGAGAACTAAGCCCCTTGGCCAAGGAGTTGGAAAAGATAGGACCCAGGAAGGATGAAGAGCAAAGACTTCTTCCAGGATCAGGACAGGACCGGTGACCTCTCTACAACGACGCCTGCACCGTTCCCCTCTCTGATACTCGACTTCTCTCGATTCTCCCGTGCCTTCCTTCTAATGGACTCCGCCGCCCCCTCCTCAGGACCTCTTCTGGACAGAGATTCAGTCAGCAACCGATCAGCATGGCAGTCTGGAGCTCTTCTGCGTGTTCTGAGAGTCAGCTCTCGCAGCATGGACGCCTGTTCTTCGTGAAAGTATGCTCTGACTAATTAACTAATGCTATATTCTATTATACCCTTCTACGCCCTGGTACCTCCCCTTAATGTTGCTAAAATATGGGACCACTACTTCTGATTGGACAGGGACAGGGGGTGGATTCTCGCACCATATCGATTTGGCCTAAATTGTAAAGCCTATTGTCTTTACGTTCCAGCCCCTTCAAATTAATACATTCGCTTTATTTCCCACCCGTCTCACGACAAATGTTATACAATTTACAGGGGAAAAGTATAATTTTTGTCCTCCGGAAACATGAAGTACAGCATCTTCGGCCAATGGGTCATGGCCTTGGAAGACGTCCAAGTTGACTTCACTTGGCAAGCACACAGGACACATGCGCAGAACCATCTGTCTCTCGAGTTTCAAGTCACCAACCCAGGCCCAAGTTTACGAATTACTAAAAGTGCAAGAAGAAAATATTAAAATCAAAAATAAAATGTTTCACTGTATGCCCACTTTCCCTACTCTATTCCCAATTAATTATAATACTATCTTGCATTAGTAGCATTAAGAAAATGACAATTTAATAATGACATGAGAGCAAGCTGAAGCATGTGAAAACATTTAGCGGCCATTTTAGTGCACACTGCGCAGAAGCAGAAGTTTCCCACCAAGCAAAGAAAGACGTCACACCATGTGATCAGGTTGCGACATGCGCATTGAGGTTCCCGCGCTTTAGCGGACATTTTGGATTACAGACAAGCGTTATTCATTAGTAAAACACATAAGCAAGCTTCTGTCCCTCTTGTGTTTGTGAATGCAAAGGTGAGTATTTACAATACAAGTTTAATAAATTAATACTAAGAGGAGGATTGCGTACAAGCAAGTTTCAATTTTGAAACCTTGCTCCATCAATCCCCTCTCTGATGGCGTTTCTGAGCCATCAAAAATACTACCCTTAATCAGATGCCAACTTCTAGCAATTCGTTTCATTCTCATTTTTACATTTTCTGTTTTTCACTTCCCCTTTCAAATTTTTGTATAAATCACTTCTCCATTCTTCAAGTTCTATTTCATCTAGTTTTCTTTTCTTTCCTTTTCCTGTCACTTTATATGTTCCATTCTTTCTACAGCATTTGCACCATATTGTTATTGCCAATATTATTATTGCTATCCCTGCTAGGGGTACTAATATTTGACCTATAAGTCCTTTCCCTATATTAGCAAACCAGGTTCCAATTGACGAGATACTATTTGTCAATCTTTCCCATACACTATCAACTTCCAGTGGTTTAAGTTCTTTCTCAAGTTTAGTTATGTTCTTAATATACGTTCCAATTTCTGCACTCTTATCAGGAATATAAGTGCAACAATGTTTCGTCTTCAATAATTTACAGACTCCTCCCTCTTTTGCCACTAGAATGTCAAGAGCAAGTCGATTTTGCATTACCATAGATCTAATCGCAACCATCTCCGTATTAATCATTAGAAAACCTCCAGCAGTATCCGTTGATAAACGATCAACCACTGTAGACAATTTACATATTTTCCTTGAGTTCAGAATTATTCCCACTGAAGGTATCAATGCACCAAATATATCACCTACAATTTCTGAAAAACTAGCTCTTTTACTACGTATTAATTCATTATTGTTTTCATTGCTTCCAGTGTTTCTTTTTACGTGGTATATCTTTGGAAAAACTATTCCAAAATAACAACTTCCATACCACCGTGCAGGAAGCCTAAAGTAAGCCTTATTCCCGCATACATAATAGATTCCAGGAAAAACTGAATCTGTTCCTCCTTTTAGTCCCCAACCTCCAAGAATTAAAAAATTGTGTTCACATTCACTGGTACCGATGAAAACATTGTTATAATCAGTCTTTAACCTATGAAGACAAATTTTCCCTTTCTTTACGAAATCCAGAGCCATTGCAGCTTGAGCTTTACCAGGTGTATAACTCCCTTCCTTCTCCGCCCAAGGTGGTAAATGAGCCTTATGCTCAGAAGCTTTCTTTTGAAAATCATGTCTTCTATCTTCTACTAAATTCAAAAATATCTTTTCTTCTTCTAGTAAAGAACATGTTAGATTGTGTCTATGTGCATGTGTTATGTCTATCGATTTCATTGTTAAGAAAAATTCTCCCATAAACTGTGCGTCTTGACTACTAAGCACTGGGTTCATACTCTTGCGACTCGGAACCTCAGAAAATATCACATCTAAGTTTGTATAATAATACTGTAGCCTACCTGTTCTATAAAATAAACTTGTTAATACACTACATGAGATGCCATATGTCAGTGGTAAATGATGGTATGTTAATCCTTCCGCTACTGATTCAGGTAACTTCATACAGACATAACAATTACTAACTTCCATTGTGTCTAGATACTGAAACAATAATTTTGTGAAAACATTTAAACTAGTGTCGTTATCAGCTATTTCATGATGAATTTCTGCCTCATCTTCTGCCATTAATTCTACTCTATTGCCCTTCATGTTTGCTGTCCTCCCTTTAGTTTCATTATTAATCTTCTTATCTATTATCATAAGGTAAGGAATTGCTACAATCAGGACTAACCATACTATAAGCACCAATACTAGACTACATATGCAGATTGCACAGCATCTCCTACAACAATTTCGTTTTGGTCTCCCAGTAACTCTATCATCAGGCATTTTTCGACAAGGAAGATTGCTCTTCTTATCTCTTCTTCTTTTCTTTAGAGGATTATTTTGTTTAGTCAGGGTGGTCTTGTTTCTTCTTCGTATGTTAGTTCTGCACTTGTTCCTTCGCCACCACTGTCACTTGACTCTGAGCTTTCAAAATCTTCAAGAATGATATAAGTCCAGTCAGGACCCTTGAATTTGTTATTCACAAGTCTCAGTCTTTTACTTTTTCTTTTTCCTGACTTTTTCTCTTGTTCAGTTTGACTTGTCACTTCAGGTACTTGTTCTGGATCTTCACTTCTGGTTGTTATGTGGTATTTTACTCTTTTAATGACACTTGGCCAATGATCTCCTTTTCTTGTTTTCTTGGTTGGCACTGTTTCTCTGTTTACGTCTTCAGAGATCTCGTTATTTTCACTGCTCAATACTGTTTTGTTTTCTTTTATTACTGCTTCTTTTGTTTGTTCTTTTTCAGGTCTGATTGGTTTCTCTTCAATAGCTCCACAATGACTTTCAAGATGTTGGCTTTGTTCCTTTTTTATTTCTTTATGTTCATTTGTATTAACCCCTTTTTCTTTAGTGAATTCTTCTTGATCTAACTGCTTCTGCTCAGGGCTTATTGCACTGTGGACTTCTGCAGCCTGACCGGATTCTTCTAAACCTGTTTTTCCCTGTGTAAAGTCAATTAAATCTTCACTGTTTTGAGTCCAATTTTCTTTCCCTATCTTATTTTGTTCAGGATCTTTTACTATCTTTTCTTCTTGATCCTGAACTGCTTCTTCTTCACCTATCTGATCTTCTTCAATTTCTTCCAGTTTCGCTTGACTTCTTGTTCTGTGGTATACTTCAGGAATTTCTACCACTGGTATCCAATCCTGACTTGTGCTCGGTTGTTCTCCGTCAGCTTCTCTCGAACCTCGATCCTGAGATTCCTCTGCTGGGCAACCTTCAGCTTCTTCAGTGATTGGTGTTGTCTGTGAATTCTCCTCTTCAGGGTCTGGTACCCTCTTTGTGTGGCTTACGTGAATCCAATTAGGAAATCTTGCACACTTCACTGCTGTATTGGTGGTCAATATAACTTGACAAGGTCTGCTCCACCTGGGTGATAGACACGTTTCTCTGGTGTGATTCTTCACTACCACCCAATCACCAGGATTCAGATCATGTTCTAGTTCAGGCTGCCTGGAAACTGCGTCTTCTCCAACCTGATGAGAGACAGAACGCACTAGGTCAGCCAATCCTTTGCAATAATCCAGAACCATATCATCAGATATATTCACTAATTTGTTTGTGGGAACATGTGTTTGTCTCATTGCTCTTCCCATCATTATTTCATGGGGGCTCAATCCTGTTGCTCTGTCAGGTATGCTTCTGATTCCCATCAAGACGAGTGGCAATGTGTCCGCCCACTCTAATGATGTTGATGCACACATTTTTCCCAATCTTGACTTTATAGTGCCATTTAATTGTTCAACCACTCCAGAAGCCTCTGGGCGATATGCACAGTGCAATTTCTGTTTGATTTGAAACGCTTCACATATTATCTGGATCACTTCACTATTAAATTGTTTTCCTCTATCTGATTCCAAAGATACTGGGAAACCAAACCTAGGTATGAGCTCTCGTAACAACAGTTTTGCAACTGTAATACTGTCATTTCTCCTAGTAGGGTAAGCCTCCACCCACTTTGAAAACAGACACACTATGACTAGTACATATTTTAGTCCTCTGCATGGTGGTAACTGTATGAAGTCGAACTGGAGTCTTATAAATGGGCCCTCTGCCTTTCCAATCTTTCCAAACCCAATTATCGTTTTCCTGCCTGGATTATGCATTTGGCAAGTTAGACATCTCTGGCAAAGACTCTCTGCAACAGCCCTGAATTTGGGATTGTACCAATTTTGTCTGAACAGTCTAATCATTGCATCTCTCCCTATGTGTGAGTCTCCATGGTGCATTCTAGCCATTTGTGAGAGTAAACAGTCTGGCATGACTGGTCTGCCATCTGCACTGATCCACACTTCATCTTCTCCTCTTTGGGAGCAACCAACTTTGATCCACAAATTTTTCTCACTTTCATCAACCTCATCTTGCAATTTCTTCACCTCATTCCAAGTTTCAGGTGGCATATACAGCATAAGTTGGCAGCTGATTCCCATTCTTTCCACCCTCTTATTGACTGACGTTCTGGTTTTGGCACAATGTTGAGCCACCAAGTCTGCATATCTGTTGCCGACTACCACCCAGTCATCTCCTGACTGGTGTGCGGCACATTTCACCACAGCCAATTCTTTTGGTGATTGTATTGCTTCTAGCAATTCCCTTACAAATTGTCCATTTTTAATGGGGGATCCTGAAGAAGTCATGAAATCCCTCTGCATCCACAGTTGGCCAAAATCATGCACAACCCCGTAACCATATTGACTATCTGTAAATATGGTCACTCTCTGATTCCTCCCAATTTTGCAAGCTTTTATCAAAGCAATCAGTTCAGCTACTTGTGCAGATTTTACTCCTGGTAAATAGGATGCTTCGACTATTCCAGTTAATTCACATACCGCATAGGCAGCAGTTAGTTTACCATCTTCATGTCTTTGACATGAACCATCGACAAATAGCTCCCTGTCTGGCTTTTTAAGAGGCTGTTCCTCTATGTCTGGGTGTGGTTTTGTACATAATTCTGTAATTTGTACACAATCATGTTCATCTTCTTCGTCATCTTTATTTGTTTCATGATATGGGTCCGGCAATAAAGTTGCTGGATTTATTATCGTACACCTTACCATGGTCACATTTTCAGCACCCATTATTATCCTCTCATATTTAGTCAGCCAACTAGGAGTAAGATGCTGAGTTCGGGTTCTTGTCAACAGAATCACAACTGCATGTGGAACATACACTTTTACAGGATGTCCCATCACTATTGACTCGCTTTGTTCAATGCTCAAACAAGTTGCTGCCGCTGCTTTTAAGCATCCTGGCAACGCGGCTGCTACTGGGTCCAATGTAGCAGAAAAGTACTCTATAGGACGTCTGTCTAGTCCATGTCTCTGAGTTAGGACAGAAAGTGCACAATTTTCTCTCTCTTGACAGAATAATGCGAATTCTCTTTTATAATCAGGCATACCTAAGGCAGGTGCTGAACAAAGTGCGTTTCTCAATTTTACAAAAGCTTCTACACTTTCATCCTCCCACTCAACAGGGTCCTTTGCTTTCTTTTTCGTCATGTTAATTAAGGGCTTAGCTAACATGGAAAAATTTGGTATCCATTGTCGACAGTAGCCTACTATTCCTAGGAACATTCGCACTTGTCTTTGGGTTACAGGCATTTGCATTCTCTTTATTAATTCTACTCTTTCAGAGGTTACTCTTCTTTTTCCCCTCTCAATTTGGTGTCCCAGATATTTAACAGCTGTCCTGCAAAACTGTAACTTTTCAGGTGAGACTTTATGCCCTTCCTCAGCCAAAAGATTTAATAATGCTATGGAATCAACAACACAGTCTTCTCTGCTGGTCGACGCCACCAATAAGTCGTCGATATATTGGACTAAAACTGAGCTTCCTGGCATCACTAGTTTTTCCAGGCACTTTTTCAGTATCTGGTTGAAGATGGAAGGACTTTCTGTGTACCCCTGAGGAACACGATTCCACACATAGACTTTGTTCTCAAATTTAAATGAGAAAAGATACTGGCTGTCTGGATGCAATGGTATTGAAAAGAATGCTTGACATAAATCAATTACTGTGAACCATCCTGCATTCCAAGGGATCTGGTATAGAATTACTGCAGGATTTGGTACTATGGGACAACATGGTTCCACAATCTTGTTTATTTTACGCAGGTCCTGAACAATCCTATATTTTCCACTAGGTTTCTTTAGTCCCATGATTTGTGAATTACATGGGCTACTCATTACTTCTTTTAGGATGTTTTGTTCTACCATTCGTTTTATTTCGTCAATGACTCCTGCCTTTACTTCTGCACTCATTTTGTACTGTCTGGTATTTGGGAAAATTGCACCTTCTTTTACCGTAATTTGAACTGGATCTATTTTTGCCATAAGTCCTACTTCTTTTCCGGAGAAATCCCATACTATTGGGTTTACTGTACCTTTTAATTCTTCTGGTAACTCATCTCTTGTTATTAACGAAAACATTTAGTCTATTTCTGTACCTTGTTTTGCAACCATAATTTTATATACATGGTCCTCATCTGGTGTCTGAACTGCCACACCATCTGGCGTGCAGAAAATTGTACAGTTCATTTTGCACAATAAATCCCTACCTAATAAATTTACTGGGCTAGAATCGCACACTACAAATTGGTGCATTTCTCTGAAGTTTCCTATTTTGACTTCCATTGGTTCTGTAAGAGGCGTTCTAATTCTTTGATTAGCTACCCCTACTACTTGGATATCTTCACCAGAGAGAGGAAGGTCTGGGATGTCTGCTGATCTCACCGTAGACCTGGTAGCACCAGTGTCTAAAAGGAAAGTAATATCATTACCTTTCACATTTCCTTCAACATATGGACCAGACTGATCTACCTGTAAGGATGCGCCAAGTACGCACTCCTTCTTCCCCTCTCCTAGGCACCGTCATGAGTTGAATTCACAGTAATTGTCCTGCAAAAGAAATTGTGATGTCATATAATCATTCTTACCACTCCCTCCTGGGTATCCAATGTCTGTACCATGCTTTGCTCTGCTTACATTACCCTGAACAGGTGGAGGTGGTAATTGACTCTGGGGATTTACACCCTGCTGTGAGTCATTCTGTGTCTGTGGATTTAAGTTTTGATTTGGGCCATTATTATTCCGAATCTTTTTACATTCGTCCTTCCAATGCCCCAATTTTCCGCATCCATGACAAGGAAATTTCTTTTTAGCTTCTTCTCTACTCATTCGTCCTCTAAATTTTCCACCATTTCCCGTATCACCACTCGTTCCAGAATCTTTTCCTTGATTTTCACTCGGATTTTCCAAATTAATTCCCTGCTTTTCTGCCATTTTCACCTGTGCCCACATCACCTTTTCTTGTAATTTCTTGTGTCTATCCTCAATATCGTCTCCACAATATTTTGCATACTTCAGAATCTCATCTATGGGCTTTCCCTGCCAACACAGCATGTGTTGTTTAATCATCTGGCAAATCTCTGGCTTCAGACCGTAAACAAATCGATACACAAACTGACTCATATTTTTGTCTCCAATGTCCTCGAATCCACTATACTGTTTAAACACCTGCAGTAAACGCTCATAATAGGAATGTACTGTTTCACTGGCTTCTTGGGTGGTTCGATCTATTTTCACCCAATCTGTTTCTTCCGGGGGTATTTTCCCTTTCAGGTATGTTATCACCTGCTGATACTTTTTCATCACATCATTTGACGGGGCACCTGTTTTCGGATCTCTAGGATATTCATCACTAGGCCAATCGACTGTGATCTTACAATCTGTCCATAAATCGGCAGGTACCACTATGTCAAACAAACCATCTAAATCCTTCAACAATACCTTTGACACCTTCACAAACCTTTCAACCTGCTTGAACCATTCAATTGGTTTTTCTCTCAATTTTGGAAAATCATTCGTAAATGACAAAATATCCTGTCTGCTCCATGGGACATGTACATATCCTCCTCCCGCAACTTCTCGCATTGGATACATTTGATCTGCTTTTCCTGCTTCCTTCATCACATATTCTGATGCTGTTCTACTTGTTCGTGCTTCTTCCTTTTTCTTGGCCCACCTAGTTTTCCATTTATCTAGGTCTCCCCATTTTTGTAAAACTAACATTAATTCTCTTATTTGTAGTCTTTTTCCCGAGGCATTCATATTTTCTAAGTCTTTGTCTGAAAATTATGCTCTATAGGGTTTCTGTAGTACCTTTGATCTCCCTATTTCGATTCCCATCTGTAGTGCTAAGTTGGACAATTTTTCATGGAATATCTTTACATTTCTGGTGATACTCCTGCATAGGAACAATAATTCTTCTTCATCATAGGTATTTAAGCGTTCTAGTCCTACATTTCCTGCTATTATTTCTTCTAGTTCGACTTTTAATTTATGAATGTCCATTATTTTCGGAGGTGTGCACTGTTTAACTGACCTTTGCACCCATCTTTCTAAATCTTCAGGTGTTACTATGGTAGCACTTTTTGCTCCTGATGAAGTTACTAAACTTACATCTTTTGAACCTCCAGGTACATCTTTTCTTGGAGTACTATTTACAGAACCTCGAATAGGCAAGTCCATAAGTGATATTGTGGATTCACAGTCACTAAATTGATCCTCAATTATAACTGGAGCTTCAGGTTTAGGATTACTCACAGGAGTAGGTGCAAGTATGGGTTGAGGACAATTTCCCTGAGTACCATATAATGGAACTACTGGACCAATTGTTACAGGAATAGTCAATGAATCAGGATGTACTTTTATCTGAGTTATTTTCTGTATTAATTCTGCTCTGGTCTTTTCTAGGGCTTCTTTTTCTTTGTCATGAAGTATTCTAGTCGGGGTAAATTCATGCATTACTTGTGGTACCATTGGAGTTTTTGGTGGTGCACTTGGGGTGCATCCACTTGTCCCTTCCTGATATGGTGGGGATTTCTTAACATTTCCTCCATAAATTCGTCTTCAGATTCTTCATCTCTCATTAAATGTTTTGTCTTTTCTGTACATTTGCCTCCTGATTTCTCTCCTTCTGTAAATAATGGATACAGTCCCTCTGTAATCATTGCCCTTCTCCATTGTTTCATCTGACCTTCTCTCGACTCACGTAAATATCTGGGGAAAAATCCTGGGTAACTCCTATTACTTCTAGATCAATCCCGCTCAAATGCCTCGGTTTCCCATTCTTCTAGAGCTTCGTACTGAGTTAATCTAGGTCTGGGTTCTAAGTCATTCATCCTCAATCTCAAGTTTTGAAGAATTCTTCCATTGAAGGTACCATTCTCGGGAAATGCTAATACTCCATCATTTTTGGTGTATTCTATCCAATTCTCCATCCATACACAAGTATGATAACCTCTCTCCATCATCATGAATGATGCTGGCGTTTTAGCTGGTGGAATAATAATTCCTTCTCTAGTTTTGATTGGTTTGTCCTTTTTAAAATAATTCTTAATCTTTTGTAAGAATGACATTTTTCTCCTTTCTCCGTACATTCTATCTAATCTTCTGTGTACAAAATTATATTCTGCAAAACCTAGGAATCTCCTATCCGGACGAGTTCCTGTTAAAGTTGGATCGCGTTTTACCATGCAATCCTTTATCCACTAAGAATTTTGCTTCTATATTTTCGACCAATCAAATGTCTGCTATCTTTTATTTCCGAGCCAATCCTTGCGCAGCCTTTTGGTGACGTTTCTCTGTCAACCCCTCCTTTACAATCTGCTCTTTTCTGTTCTCGCTGGTTTTAACCAATCCCAGCGCGGCACCTGTGACGTCAGTACTACTCCTGACTATTGACCCCTCCTTTACAAGTGTCTCTCCACACCCGCTGTTTCAACCTACCACAGCGCGGCGTTTTGTGACGTCAGCTCCCTCTCCGGCAACTGACCCTCCCTTTACAAAAATTTACGCAAACTTTTTTTTTCTCTATAAATCTTAATTAAATTTCAATAACAACATAAAACATTCGCTATCGTGCCAGTTTCTCTAAAATAGAAAAGATAGTTTTCTCTCACACTTAGTAAAACCTTTCCGTTTACTAAAACATATACTACGAGTAAAACACTTCCGTCTACTCTTCACACAAGCTCCAGAAGTACCTGTTACTTCTCCAATGTTACCCTTACTAGGTGATATAACATCAAATTTTTATCAGCGTACCCTTTTTGCTATTACTCACACGCATAGAGTCCCTAACGAGTACTGAAAGTCCTGCTTAACTTCTCAGTACTATTTCTGCCTGACAGATAACCTCACTGCAGTATGGCTTCCACTTGCCACCCACTATTCTTTTTCCTACCCCGGGGTATTCTGGACAACATATAACAAAACTCAAAATTTAAGCGGATGTTAGTTCATAAAATAAAAAATAAAAAATACAAATAAAATTCTCATTACCCAATTAACAAAGAGTAACAAAAACCGTCCTCTGCTTACCAGAAAACTGATCCAGCGCAATATTAGCCAACAACATTCATACACCATATACTCACTTGGGCCCATACATTCACACTACACTAATACTTACGCTGGGTGTCAGATGTACTCTTTTATCAAAGTCCCTGCTACCAATTACCTTCTGATTGAAGAGTAATAACTTACCAATGGATCCTTTGCTAATTGGGAAGTTTAAAATGAGTGACATTCATTATAGTACATAATCCTGAAATAATCACTGAGTCAGGAAGTTTTAAAATGTTTATCTAAAGTTTTAGCAGAGCAAAATACAGAAAACACGGTACTTGATTGAAATACCCAAGAAAAAGCATAGAAATGATTTTGCTAATAAATGACGGTGTTTAAGGAAGAGGAGAAGATAGAGACAGCAGCGCAACTAAAGGTTGCAGTATAGTTACCTAAATGCGAGAACCAAGCCCCTTGGCCAAGGAGTTGGAAAAGATAGGACCCAGGAAGGATGAAGAGCAAAGACTTCTTCCAGGATCAGGACAGGACCGGTGACCTCTCTACAACGACGCCTGCGCCGTTCCCCTCTCTGATACTCGACTTCTCTCGATTCTCCCGTGCCTTCCTTCTAATGGACTCCGCCGCCCCCTCTTCAGGACCTCTTCTGGACAGGGATTCAGTCAGCAACCGATCAGCATGGCAGTCTGGAGCTCTTCTGCGTGTTCTGAGAGTCAGCTCTCGCAGCATGGACGCCTGTTCTTCGTGAAAGTATGCTCTGACTAATTAACTAATGATATATTCTATTATACCCTTCTACGCCCATGTACCTCCCCTTAATGTTGCTAAAATATGGGACCCCTACTTCTGATTGGACAGGGACAGGGGGTGGATTCTCGCACCATATCGATTTGGCCTAAATTGTAAAGCCTATTGTCTTTACGTTCCCGCCCCTTCAAATTAATACATTCGCTTTATTTCCCACCCGTCTCACGACAAATGTTATACAATTTACAGGGGAAAAGTATAATTTTTGTCCTCCGGAAACATGAAGTACAGCATCTTCGGCCAATGGGTCATGGCCTTGGAAGACGTCCAAGTTGACTTCACTTGGCAAGCACACAGGACACATGCGCAGAACCATCTGTCTCTCGAGTTTCGAGTCACCAACCCAGGCCCAAGTTTACGAATTACTAAAAGTGCAAGAAGAAAATATTAAAATCATAAATAAAATGTTTCACTGTATGCCCACTTTCCCTACTCTATTCCCAATTAATTATAATACTATCTTGCATTAGTAGCATTAAGAAAACGACAATTTAATAATGACATGAGAGCAAGCTGAAGCAAGTGAAAACATTTAGCGGCCATTTTAGTGCACACTGCGCAGAAGCAGAAGTTTCCCACCAAGCAAAGAAAGACGTCACACCATGTGATCAGGTTGCGACATGCGCATTGAGGTTCCCGCGCTTTAGCGGATATTTTGGATTACAGACAAGCGTTATTCATTAGTAAAACACATAAGCAAGCTTCTGTCCCTCTTGTGTTTGTGAATGCAAAGGTGAGTATTTACAATACAAGTTTAATAAATTAATACTATGAGGAGGATTGCGTACAAGCAAGTTTCAATTTTGAAACCTTGCTCCATCAACACCATTCTTGGTAACTATAATTTCATGTTATTTGCAAATGTACTTTTCTCTCTGTCCTCTCCCTTTCTGAGCATTAATTATTGTATGAGTCCAAAGTATATGGTTTTGATGTTTAATCAATTGAACTTCTCTCCTGAAGTGAGGGTGTCTACACTGTATTTTTCACATGCACTTTAATTTTAGATAAAGATTTAAAACTTTCTTGAGTCTGTGATTATTTTCGTCAAACCAAGAATAGTTAAGGGTTAAGTTAATTATCACCATCAACTAGTTCCAACTAATGGTCCATCGACCAGAGGAAAGAACTTTTGATCAGTGAAAGGTTAGTTAAGAGAATTTAAAAAACTAATCTTGAGAAATATAAACTATAAACCACTCCAGCGGTTTACTCAATGTGTATGTGTTTTTATGGGCCCAGGTGAGTATATGGTAGTAGAGTATCTGTTGTTGGTTTACCGCTGGATCAGTTTCCTGGTAGCAGAGCTATGGTTATTATTGATTAGTTTGGTGATAACTATTTATTATTGATTATTGATTTATGTTTAACAAAAGAGTTAGTGTCTTGTTTTATGTTATCTAGAATCCCGGGAAATGAATAGCGGGTGGTGACAGAAGCCACACTGCAGTGAGGTTACTCGTCTGTTGGAATAATACTGAGAAGCTACGCAGGGCTGGCAGTATTAAACTAGGGTCTATTTTGTATAAAAGTAGAGTGCGGATGGAAGCGAAAGGGGTTCGCTGGTGAAACTTTGGTCTCATTTCCCAACATGGGTGACACTGGAGAAGTAACGGGTTCTCCTGAGCTTGAATGAAGAGTAAACAGGGGTTTTACTCACAGTAGGAAGAAGAGTAATTTCTGAAACTCAAGAATAAATTGAAATCTATCCTTTTGTTTAGTGGAACAGACAGAGTAGTGAATGTTTTTATGTTGTTATTAACGAAGAATTTTAATGAAAAGTATTAAGAAATAAGTTTTCGTATTACCTTGTGAAGGGAGGGTCAGTCGCCGGAGTTATACTGACGTCACAGAGAGCCGCGCTGGGATTGGTTGAAACAGCGGGAGTGAAACAGAAGCAGATTGTAAAGGAGGGGTCAGTAGTGAGGAGTAATACTGACGTCACAAAAGACGGCGCTGGCATTGGTCAGACTACGAGCGTGAGCCTGAGTCTGATTGGTTGATAGATAGAAGTCGCGCTAGGATTTGTCAGAAAAGAATTGTATGTTGAGTCCTGATTTGACTGCGGGTGTGAGTCATGCTGACATAGGACGCGACGTAGGTAATAGAGCTAGAAGATATACGGAAGACTCTTTCCTATATCGAACTTCTGAAATGTTTGGAAGACCAAAGAAAATGACATTAATGAAGAAAATTAGAAATTTCTTTAGGAAAGACAAGTCTGTAATGACTAGAGAGGGAATTCCTATTCCACCACCCAAAACACCTGCTTCCTTTATGATGATGGAGAAAGGATATCACACGTGTGTATGGTTGGAGAATTGGGTGGAATATACTAAAGGTGAAGGTGTTTTGGCTTTTCCGGAGCATGGTACTTTCAATTTAAAAATACTTCAGAATTTGAGAGATCGAATGAGTATGCTAGAACCGAATCCTAGAATGACACAGTATGAAGCTTTGGAAGAATGGGAAATTGAGGCATTTGATCGTGAAAAATAGAGAAGAGAGAGGAGATTTTGAGAGACTTGGAGAAGAGATTCACAGAGCTTGGGATGCTGTCTGGAAGTCGGGGGTGCTGATGAAGACTCGAATGCAGACACTGAAGAAGAACTTTCTATCCTAACTTAATTGGGTTAGATCAGAAGATCGCGGAAGAATCTCGAGGAGGAAGAGAGTGTCAGAGAGGGGTGCGACGCAATTCATTGGTATTCTAGAGAGGTCACCTATCCTGTCCTGAACCCTGTCCTGAAGTCTTTGTCTCCTGACCTATCCTGGGGACCCTTACCAGCCCTTTGGCCAGGGGGTTGGTCTTTCACACCATTCTTGGTAACTATAATTTCATGTTATTTTCAAATGTACTTTTCTCTCTGTCCTCTCCCTTTCTGAGCATTAATTATTGTATGAGTCCGAAGTATATGGTTTTGATGTTTAATCAATTGAACTTCTCTCCTGAAGTGAGGGTGTCTACAATGTATTTTTGAAATGGTTCACATGCACTTTAATTTTAGATAAAGATTTAAAACTTTCTTGAGTCTGTGATTATTTTCGGCAAACCAAGAATAGTTAAGGGTTAAGTTAATTATCACCATCAACTAGTTCCAACTAATGGTCCATCGACCAGAGGAAAGAACTTTTTGATCAGTGAAAGGTTAGTTAAGAGAATTAAAAAACTAATCTGGAGAAATATAAACTATAAACCACTCCAGCGGTTTACTCAATGTGTATGTGTTTTTATGGGCCCAGGTGAGTATATGGTAGTAGAGTATCTGTTGTTGGTTTACTGCTGGATCGTCTTCACATCTACTTACCTGGATGATAAAGTGCAAATCAGCTTTGAAGAATGGTAAATGATGGCCTTCAGACTCCTTCGCCTTCTCCTTCTCTCTCAGGGCAAGTCAGCAAACAAGATGATGAGAATAAAAATGGTGGTCTGGAATGTGGGCCAGAGTAATTAATTACTAGTGGCTGAGAATAATTCAGGATTCCCCTCACCATTTATTTGTTTTTGTCAGGGAGATACCCCAAGTGCAAAAAGGGTAAATAGACATTAGTACCTTACCCTAGAGTTACTACGAATAAACGGCAGAACCTCAACTATAAATATAAATAGTAATCATAAAGTTTGGATACAAATGCAAAGTGCAGTCTCAGTAGTAAGGTAATGGGAAGCTGATTAGGTTCGGCCGATTGGCATGACATAGGCATTATGAAATTTTAGGAGTAACTACACAGATGACTCTTTAAAAGGTACTTGTAACCTATTTCATGATTTTGAAGATGTGAATGAAGACGCCTTTGCGTTGGCAAAATTTATCATAGAAATGTAAAGAAGAAGTGAGGAGTGATTTGTTTACCCTGCTCTTTTCATGTAGTTTCCATGGTGGCCAATTGGATGGGGAAGAGCTCATTGCTAGCAAGGCTAGGTCACTGTAAGTCCTCATGCACAGGATGGTGGAGGGATCCCTGAAGAAAGCCTAGGCAGACATGATCTTAACTCTACTGGTGGGCAAATACACATGTTGCCTCATAATGACAGTTCTAGAGAATCAGAATATCTCAAAGGTTATCCAAGGTTAGGTGCCGTTATCCTATAGCAGAAGATAGCATTGCAAGCAAAATCTACATTTGTAAGGTCTAGTGTTTCATGGTGTGAACCTGCTTTGCCTTCAGATGCTACTGTAGGAGGCACTAGAGGATACAGGACAGGCACGTAGATGGTGTACAGAATAATGCTTTAAATACGCTCCCCGTATTAGAAAAGTACCTTTTCGGAACACAATTGGAAACCTGTTTGATCACTTATATATAAAGTATGTTGTCTTCTCAGTGGTTTCAGCCATTTCAGAAAAGTGAGGACCATTTATTTTGTCTATCAGAAGCAGCGGCCATGGGATACTTCAACGGAAGGCGTCATTGAGACAGGGATCCAAGAAAGCCTGTTCCACTTCACTGCAGCAAATGAAGTGTTTCCGGCTAAGCCTGGAGGATGGAGGATTTAGAGGCCCATGTTTGAGGGAAAGTGACAAGTTTCTTAGACACCTGGGTGAAAAATCTTATCGGACCACTGGATTGTGAACATCACAGAAAGAGATACCAGATCATGTTCTCCAGATTAAGTGCTCCAGATCAGGTTCTCCATAGTTCCTTCTGAATCAAGGACTATTCAGACCCCATTCTCGAATAATTCTGCCAAGCTTAGGGATGTATAGAAGGAGAATGAGACTTTACTTGCAAAGCAGGCAGCTCTCTCTGATTCTTGAGAAGGTAGAGGGAGCGATTTTTAAAAAGTTTCTTGTTGAAAGGTCACCTGTCATGAAATGGAGAAGCACTTAATGAATGCCAATCACTTTGTTCTCATGAATCCCTTCAAAATGCGGGGAGATTTAAAGGAATACTTGCCCCTAGTCGTGTCATGGGAGATTCTTGCATCTTTCAATGTCCAAGGTTATGACTTGCAGGAATTGTTGTAGCAGGAGGATCCATGCTTCTTTCAGCTCTTAGTCCAGGTGAACAGGTCTAGTTCTGCCATTTGGCTAGAAGTTGACACAGAGCGTCACAAAAGTCTTGAACCCACTGGTGGTGATCCTAGATAACTGGATGAATATATGGTACATGAATACCTCAGTTATTGACTGATCACCTCTTACCCTCTTAACTGATGGAGTGGTACACCAAAGGGTCTTGTTGGCTTGAAGAATAAAGTACAGACTCCTTCTTAACTGTGAAAGCCCCCACCCCGCATGGTGCATTCTCAAGAATTGCATTGGTGAGAGATTTTTGGCAGACATAAGCTATTCTTGGACAGAGAAGGGAATCTATGGAGAGGTCTTAATCTCTCTGACAAAGATCTGGGGACCTCACGCTGGAGTGGCTAATTACAATGGTAAATGTCGGCTGCCATCATTCTTGTGCCCTTCAACTCCACTTATTCTGACAAGAGATGTCAGTTAACAAAGCTACACAGCTATGCAGGCTTGTCACACAACACAATTTTGTAAGTCTCCCCCAGCATACAAATTAATCCCACTGGAAGCAGCTGGAAACCATGTATCTAGTGGGACTGGAATTAATTCATCTTCCACACTAGTCTACAGTATTGGCTCAGCTGAACAACACAATGGCCAGGACCTACATCGATTTGTAGGGAGGCATTCAACCACAGACACTGGCAGATCATGGCTTCGGAATAGGATGCTGTCTAAACACCAATATACTTTCTATTTCTCTTGTGGCTACACAGATGGTAAAAGTGTTCGCCTGCTAGGTAGACTTCTTTATCTAAATATTTTTCTCATCTCAGAATTATTGATACTCTTGGAAAAATGTTCTCTGAAGTTACCATGAGGTTTAGCTGCTGCTTAAAGTACCTTTCAGAGAGATATGAAAGTTTGTTGCTTCCCACTTCTCTGTACCTAATTACCAGAAACAGCAGTCTTGGAAGTGTAGTCTCCATCCTGCTAATGTGTTTTGGGTTCAATAACCATGTCCTACTTTTACACTGATGCCCAGGATGCTGTAGAATATTGGAATTGTGCCTATATTTGCAGTTATTGTAATGCGTTTAAGAGCCTAGGTGTCCTGGTTTCCCTTGCTTTGCCGGTTGACTGTATGGATCATGGGGCCCTACCAGTGACAACAAGTCTTCTTACGAGTCTGCTCTTTATGAGCCAGCTATCCTTATGTCCCATTGTTGGTATAGCAGTCAATCAGCTAGAGTTGCAGTGCAGCAAAGTTGCTTAGCCAGTCCAATATTCAAAGCCATTGTCAACCAGCAAATCGTATAAGCACTACTGAGTCTCCATTAAAAAAATGTAGCATCATCGGTGAGGATTAGTTCAGGGATTGTGCGGGGGCACATTCTATTATTTTTTCAGGAAAGCTTTGTTACATGGTTTGCTGCCTAGTTGAGGTCCAGTGGTCGGTTATTAAGGATTTTAAGGATAACTCATTGAGACTTGTCTCCTTTTGATGCTTTTTAAAATTTTTATTTATAAGAGCATTTTTTTCTATCATCCATTTTGTGCACTCTGAGTGGTGACTCTGGAGTTTAATGAAGGAGATTTGCTAAAAAAGAAAATATCTATGCAAACCGATTTTGCTGTGGGACTTAATAATGGAAGGGGTGGAAGATATTATCCTCACATACATATCATTTAATTATAACTTTGAAAATTGGACAATGCAAGACACATCAATGTATGAAGGAGAAATGATTACAGTAAGGAAACGATCTTCTAAAACTTAATTAAAACCAACTGCTAACTTTGAAGTATGTAGGTTAGACCCCTACTGCAACATTCATTCCAAAAGGAAGATATACTTTTAATATTTGAAGAGGGTGCTACAAAAATTAATTTACCAGTGAAACATGTGTCAACCACTTCTGTTTTGTGGTCCTTAGGCCATGATCCAGAAATTTAAAAGAAATGCAAAAATGTACTCCCTTGTTTCGGATCTCAAAGGGTCTTTAGGGACATGTTTAAATAGTCTATGAGTGAGTTTGAGTTTGTTTGAGTGGTATGAATGTTGGATATTAGATTTTGGGGTTTGTAGAGTAGTGGAGCTACTTTTATACTACAAACTGTGGGAGCCGAAGTAGTGGAGCCCACCAGATAGAGTCTCATGGCCTTCAATGCTTCTCTCAATAGATGGGTATGGATTCTGATTATGAAACCCTATTTCTTATATTTGACAGATTCCTCTCCAGCAATTCATGCTCGATCAAATCATAGCATGTTGGACGGCTTGGCAGGAGTTTAGAAGGCTTGTATTTCTGACTTGTGTTTCAGTGTTTTGTTACCATTTTTTGTGGTCTTCAGTGTTACATG
This sequence comes from Calotriton arnoldi, assembly GCA_963921515.1. Classification (NCBI taxonomy): domain Eukaryota; kingdom Metazoa; phylum Chordata; class Amphibia; order Caudata; family Salamandridae; genus Calotriton; species Calotriton arnoldi. The sequence continues at coordinate 417,172 of CAWUFW010006524.1, read as the reverse complement.
AGACTCATGAATAACTGACTGAATTATGGATTGATTGATTTATAACAGCTAAGCAGCCGCCTGGCAAATCCTTCCAGAATCAATCTACATTACAGGGTATATGTTGGAGATGAAATGACTTTGTGGAACTAGAAAGAATTAGTAATTTTTATTTGCTGTTGGAAACAGAATGTACACACATCATGGTAACAAACTAATGTGTAAGTAATGACTGCATTTTAGGTACTGCCCTATTATATTGTTTATCCTTGTGTCTGCCAAATATTTACTCTACTATCCTACCACATTACTCTGTTATTGTTTTTACCTTCCTTTCAGTGTATATGCACTATATGAAGCAGCCTAAATAAATACATAAATCCTCGGATTTTTCAACACTGTTATGCTCCCAGTTCATTTATGGAAGGGATCTGTGATAATTAAAGTATTTGCCCCCTGAGTGTATCCTCTCTAGCTAAGAAATGGAACATGGAAGTAGGACGAACAGTATTCTTAGATTTCTTATCGGCAATCTCCATAACTCCTGGTTTCATCTTTCGTGTGTCCTTCATGTCTTCCTTCTCTACCTATTAATGAGGAGGCTTTTAGACGATGTTCGTTGACTTGCACAGTGCTGGAGATTTTCTGGTAGGCCGGTTCTACTAAGGCCTTTCTGTGAAATGAATGAATGTGGATGAAATGTAAGAAGTTGGTTTGGCAGCAGTGAGCTTGTCTCCCAAGATTCAAACTAGACTAGTTTTATGGCAAATGGTTTGGGGAAAATGGAACCAGGAGTAAAGCCTTGATTACTTGCCAATAGTCCTCATTGCTCCTACTATTTCTAATCATAGCTATCACTTGTGAGGAGTGTTCTATTTCAAAGACAATGGAAATATGTAAGTATATAATGCTGAAAATGCAAGTCCTGTCCAAACTTATAGGGGCCAACGATGATTAGGTAATAGCTGAGATCGGGGAGAATAGGACAAGGAGGATTGTGGATTATTAGTAATCAGAACATTCTCTTTATGTCTCTCTTCCATGTCCCAGTCACTAGTTGGTAGTGGTAGTCCTACCAATCTAAGCCCAGGCCTGACCTCCCCTTGTAGAACTCCCCTTATTCTCAGCTGTTGAAGAAACAAGAGATTACACAAAAGAAAAAAACTACATTCCTGTGTTAAGTATTTGATGGTTGGAACTAAAATCAATTCTATCCAAAGGTCATACATCTGGAGGTCGCATGCTTTCTTTTCAAGAAAGTAATGAGTCGGATGATCTGCGTGCTGACCGAACAATTAACCAACTACTTCCATTTATGAAGTTGTTCTAATTGCCCTTTTCAGTGTAAGAATCAAATGGTTGTTCTCTAGATTTTTGTCTTTATGTTACACTAAGGGCCAGATTATAAGTCTGGCAGTCCGAGGACCACCTCTCTCATGGTGGCGCAGCGGTGGCGGATCCAGCCATTGCCTCACCGGCGGTCTGACAGCCCCATTATGAGTTGGGCAGTCGGAGCACCCTGGGACCGCCGCCGCCGCCAGGGAACCGCTGTTCCCTGGAGGTGGTGTGACAGTCAGATGCCCAATATGCTTGGAGGGACAGCCATGGTCCCGCCAAGCATATTACGAGTTTCCTCTCCTCCAGGTTTTACATGGCGGTTCCTTCTCCATGTAAACCTTGTAGGAGAGGAAACAAAGGGGGCCCTTTAGGGCCCCTGTGCCTCCTCCCTTTGCACATGCACACAGGGGGGCATAACATGTGCCCCCCTGTGCGCATGCACAAAAGTTCTTGCTCCCATTGCGGTGGCCTTTAAAAGAGGCCCCGCCATTGGAACGCCACGCCGCCCGCCTGCCAGACTACAAATAACTTGTAATCTGGCGGGCAGGGGCGCAGCAGTGGAGTAACGTCCGTACAGCCGAAACTCGTAATCGGGGCCTAAGTATTTGGATGTCTCATGGATTATACAAATAATCACAATGATGAAAATGATAATGATGGTCGGCCTTATCCATCTCCACACAGAGTCAAGCAAAGCTTTGTGTCTCTACCAAGCTGTGGATAAAGTAATAAAAAGACTGTCAGGCTATATGAAAGAATTAGCTCTGTTTAGATACGAGGAGATCCCTGAAGATATTCAAGGGTTTAATTGTTCGCTCCTCAGTAGAAGTGGGTGAGGTAACTATTGAAGGGAAGATCACCACCTAATCCCAACACAAAACTGCAACAATATTGGGAACAGTGAAAAGATCACAGTGAAACACTAGTCTATCCTGAGAACTGACAGAAATGGTTACCAGCACAACAGAGGACCAGGTTCCCTTTTCCTGCGGGCTAAGGTAACTCCAAATAAGAAAGCTACTGTCCTTGAGAAACACGTATGGTAAACAGACACCAGACTTAAAGCGCGACTGAAGCAGGTGTTTAAAGTCTGATATTTCCCACTATGGTGAGGAATGAGGGTGTAGTGCAAACACAGAACTTCCTTCACTTACCTTACATTTCATCAAACTCCCAAGCAAAACAAATATAGTATATGGTGAAAGAATCAATGTACAGTCACACTAGAGTCCCTGTCTCGATGAATTTTAATGACATGACAGCCCTTGTAGACACAAAAGCTGAAAAGTCCAGTTAATCAAGTTATTGTATTTCTACCCAAACTTTGTATGTATAAACATCTTTGATGAGACTTAATATCCTAATAAATAACTGAGCCACTTAAATATTACTAACAAACAACTTAAACTACTAAAAGTTCAAAACTAATTAAACACAAATTACAGCAGAAAAATCAGCTACCACAATCATTTTTACACATGTTTGATAGGAGCTTCAAGAATTTAACTGTGTTGCACAATACCTGGGGGTGGTCATTATTTATGCAGAATTTGGTTGCAAATTTACCTCTCCTAATTGTATCTGTGCTCAGGATGTTTCGGAGCCAGTACCACCTTTGGCAAGATTGAGCAGCTGAAAACAATTTAGTTAGCTTTTTGCATGCACATCATCAGGTCCCAATTCCCCAGTAGTGCAATAAAAAAAATGCCCATGGCATGAAAGTGTTGGAGACTAAAACAGGTCTTTGTGTTTGGGCTTTATGTTCTTTTCTTATGACTGCATACATAAGGTAAGCTTCCATCATGACAGGTATCTAGATAACTTCGACCTTTTCCAGCCCACAAAAAGTATATGTGAATCAACACCGAGCCCAGCAAGGGTCCGGGCATCAACAGTGCACTGTGGAAGGTCAAAGCCTGCCAGTGACCTCATACAAAAGCTCCCCATCCTAAATGAGACAAGAAAAAGCACGAGGAAGCAGGTAAGGCAAACCCATTTATGGCACCTAGAGTGGTTTATGGTCATTACATTTTCATCACAGCATTCTAGACTGAAGTTTTTACACTGTCTAAAGGGTGCATGTACCCTGTTTTTTTATTGTAAAACAATAGGCCCTATTTAACATAAGTATCTGCAAAGCGCTGGTTCATCCATAGGCCTCTTGGCGCTGAATAACAGATGTTTGTTGTTACCCAACTCAATGGAACTAATTTTATCGACCTCAGATGGATGAAAGGATGAGTGGACCCCAAGGGATTTAAACCTGTGACCATAAGGTCAAACACAGGCACCTGCATTGGGTGAATTACTCCACTGAGCCACCAGACCCAGCTGTAAACAGTTTATGAACTGTAATTTCATTTACTCCTGGGAATTTCTGCACAACCAGTGCAGAGAAATATATAGTCGTAAATTCCATCTAAAAGGTTGGAGGGGGGTAGTCCAAGGCATGTTTTGCCTTGTAATTGTGGAAACGTCCACAACATGCACGTTTGTAGCTATTGACAAATTCCGATAAAAATGTTTTTCATCTTGGAAATTATCATAAAATTACTCCAGCCAAGGGCTTCGGTAACTCCCTTTCCAAGATGGGATGGGTAACAGGTCACCCACACGTTTAGTGGGGGTGCAGAGGAGTGTAGAGGAAGGACTTTCTCCAAGGGTCAAAAAAAATGTCACCTAGGTAAAGAAGAAAAAACGTTGGGGCATATTCACAAGGAGCTATCGCCGAATTAACAGCATTTTTTCGCAGCCAAAGTCGTGATAAATTTACCACCCCATTCACAAGCCGGTGTCAACAGCCCACAGCACCAGTTTACCCGCGATAGCAGCCGCAAAAAACATCACCACAGAGGACCCCCGCAAATATCGCTAATGAGATGCAGAGTAGGCGTTCCCGTGCCAAAAGTCGAGAGAACATCACACCTCAACATTCACAACGACCAGCCACATCGACGATAAGAACACAAAACAGGCGATAAGGCGCGTAAGCACCAGGAAATTTACACCTACTCTGACCTGGTGTAAAGTCGGACAGCAGCCAGCACCACAAAAGGGAGCACAGCCCAGGGCCACATCCGAAGGGCAACAGATGCCATGGAGCCACTCATCATGCGGCCCGGACACCCAAGAGGGCCACAACACCCACCGCCACCACCCCAGGACCCCAACCCACACCCGGAACCCCCCCGTACCTCCACAGACGCAGCGCAGACAAAGACAGCGGACTCCCAGGAAACGTACCAGCTGCACAGACCCAACATCTGACAATGTCACCGTCCACTACAGGCTGAAAGGGACAACCATCCTACGCATCCTGACCATCATCGCCCAACAGGCCTACACCACCAATACAGCGGACAACCAACATCCCACCCCACACAAAGCTGCTGGCTTGGCTGCACCTGTTGGCCCCTGGTACCCCCCAAACAACACCCGCCAGAGTCGGAGGAGTCACACGGCCAGCCACATCCAAGTCCCCCACACCTGTCCTGGACATCACCATCACCCTGGTACCCCAGTCCCCATACATCCAACACAATGCGCAGGATCCGCTGGAGACCAAGCAAGGACCATACGCCATAGCAGGATGCACGCACCTGTTGGGGGCAATCCACAGCACACATGTACTACCTGTGCCCCCTGGTGACACAGCACACAATCACCTCAACAGGATGCACACGTCTCACATCAATGTGCAGGCAACAACAGAACACCGTGGAACATCCAACAATGTCGCCTTCAAATACACAGCCAGTGTGCATGATACCTACATCCTCAGACAGTCCATCATCAACCAGCGTTCCCAGGATGGACACAAGGGAAATGCACACCCCCTTGGCAAGTCCGAAATGAACACCCCACACACCTCAACTCCACAACCATGCAACCCACAACTCTGGCAATGCACCCGTCACAAAATCACAACCAACATGCACAACAACATGACCACCCACCAGACACGACAGAACAACTTACAATGGTAACCTGGGCAAGCCCTGAACATGAGCCATCAACGGCATGGCACCTCAGCCACATAATAGCCGAATGTGGGAAGAGGTGGCAACCAGGCATGTGTGAAGGATGCAGTAGAACCATGATCAGGAAAGCACACAATGCCAAGATTGGCGGAGATGTGCTGGACAGACCGCAGTATGCAGAACACACCCATATCCATGGCGACATACACCTCTGGCGTATGGAGTGCAGTGGACAGTGGAGGCAACCATGTCACCCCAGCCAGTGGGGGACCTCGCGGAAATGTTGCCTGTGATGCCACCCCCTAAGCATCACCGGAGTGGGATGGCCCAGCGTAGGCCTCACCAGCATAGGGGTGTGAATAAAAAGCACGTAGGCCTGGGCGTGGTCCTCTCCCGAAAAGCCCCACGTCTCTGCCAGGGCTGCGCCTCCCACCCCGCCACGAGGCCGACGCCGTCCTCGTGAGTGGAGTGGCCTGCGATGCAGTGCGCCTGCCGGACCCTGGCACACTGGACCACGAACCCTTCAGGCCCGCCCCTGCGCAGCCAGGCCACACTGATCACCTGCCGACACCAGCGTGTGTCAAGGAGGTCCCACCACGTGCCGGCGCAAGCTCCAAGCCTGAGTCCTGCGACCTTGGCAGTCAGCTCAGACCACCACGGCCTCCACGCCACAGGCCCGCTTCAGTCCTTTCTCGTTGATGTACTCTACTGCCCCCTACGGCCTACTCTTCGGACCAGTAGGTCCCATATGTGAAACTGTGTCCTGAGCCATGAATGGCAGTGTCCCCAAATCCGGGCCAGCGCCACAGCACCAGACCCCCGATCAGTGAGGCATAGTTCCATATGGGCATCTTGCGACACGTAGTGCCACTAACCCTGTTCAACGCCAGCCGGCTACACGTGGTGCCACTAACCCTGTTCAACACCAGCCGGCTACACGTGGTGCCACTAACCCTGTTTAACGCCAGCCGGTTACACGTGGTGCCATTAACCCTGTTCAACGCCAGCCGGCTACACGTGGCGCCACTAACCCTGTTCAACGCCAGCCGGCTACACGTGGTGCCACTGAACCTGAACAACGCAGGCCGGTGGGGCCATCCAAACTATGCCGGCGACACTAGGTGAATGGGCCATGCTGACCGCTGCCTCAGGCCTACACCACGGTCAGGTAGGTCACACATTTGGAACTGAGTCTTGATTACACCATGGCAGTGAACATCATTTAAGGCAGAGAACAATTCACAATACACCCTTCGATGTGGTGGCAACAAGTCTGTGCATGGCATCACAACCACACGTGTCTGTGGGTCTACGCGGACTACTGCCCTTGGCCTACGCTGCGCACGAGTGGGGTCACAGATTTGGAACTGAACATCGGTAATTCAAAAGGCAGAATACATTTCATCGCACGCACGGAGAGGCGTAAGAGGATGACGCGTTGCAGTCCGGAAGGAACAGGATCATCGTTACGGAGGTGACTGAAAACTACCGACAAATGCCACTGTGTCACTAACTCTGTGCCTCGCTAGCCAACGACACGTGGCTGTGGGCCACTGCTGCCCGCTGCCTCCGGCCTACACTGCGGTCCAGTAGGTCACAGAGTCTTGATTTGGCAATGTTGGAGTTCACATCTGTGTACCGGCATCATCGCAGACTGCATCCCCTCTGAGCACCTGTGCCACTAAGTGTGTTCCCCGACATTCATGGACACTCACTGGTCGTACATTGGTGGCGTTTGTGTCAATGGAATAGGGGCTAGTTTTCATCCTCATGTAGCTGATACCGAATTGCTGGTGAAAACGAGGGTTGCGCTTTCCACTCCTCAATTTGCTGCTTCCGGATAACATCAGACCTTCCGCATCATGCCCTGGAGGACACCTTCCACTGTCCCCCGCAACACTCCGCAACATACACCTCGGACATTGATGGGGACCCGCTCAGGTCGCATGGCCCATCTGACTGCACCGCAAGTCACCGTCCCGTGGCTGGGTGCCTGTGCCAGCTGCAGTGCATCCGGGGCCACTAACTCTGTGCTGCTCAGGCCTGGGACCCCTTCTCCTGAGACATTGAATGGCCTCTGTAGCGATGGTCTTGGGGTCATCAACGCCATGTGTCTGTGGCCCTGCGCTGTCCGCATCCTCCGGGCTCAACTGCGGGCCACCAGGGCCCACACATAGCATCGAGTCTTGACCGGCCCGGACATCGCATCACCGCAGGAGGCACATGCCACCACGGCAAGGACCACCTCCAACCGCCAACTGCCAGAGCCGAAACAGTGGTCCTGACAGACCTACGGAGTTGCTCAGACCTGTCATGGATGCCATCATCGTCATGATACCCTGCTCAGCACTCCAGGTGCTAGTGCATCACAAGCCATTGTCCGTTACTGATTGAGTTTTGTGCTGTTGTGAGGTTGCGCAGCAATGTCACCTCATGCAGTGGGGAAGACCTGGGACAATGATGAGGAAGATGTGTCAAGTGTGCGGACGGGAGAAGGCACAGACAATGGGAGGGCAGGAGGCAACAGCCCCAAGGCAGGAATGCAGACTGGTGGTGGTAGTCAAGCTACACACCCGGATCTATTACTGGGTATTGCGCTGTGGACTGCGTACGCAACTGTCACCTCAGGCAGTGTGGGAGACCTGGGATGTTGATGAGGAAGTTGATGCAGATGTAACACACCCCACTGCATCTGCATCAGGACTAACCCGAGGGTACACAATCCTAGCAATTCCTTCACATGAGCGCGCTCTTCTCTAGTGCCCCTACCTCAGTGCACTGTAACTCACGGAACCTCCTGACTGAATATTGGGTGACCTCTGTCCTTACTCCGGATCCCTCCATGTTGCTCTGCAGTTGACTCTGTTATGCTGGTGTTTTCTGTTTCCATTACACTGGTGTCCCCTGTTCAGGTTGTTGCCAGCACCAAGCACTCCGTGCGGGCTGGCTTATACTCACCCTACACACATCCAGCACAGGCGTCACTGTACATGTGGCCCTGCCAATAAAGGGGCCGGGCGCACGTGCCCGTAGCCAGTTCAACATGATATGTGCATGTGTCCCTGTGGTCTTGTTGTGTGCATGGGGGCCCTGGGCCCTACGACATTACATTGTGCTGTGTACAGCGGACGCAGACATGTCACCGCAGGCAGCGGGCTAGAACTTGGACATGTAGCTTTGTCGTCACCCACTCAATTCGTAAGGGGAGTGGACTGTGCCGTCGTACGCAGAGCCAACGTGGGTGTGTGACTGATATGTGCGTGCCCCTGGGTGTTGGTCTGTACTGGGTATGTGCATCTGCATGTGTCTCTATGGCAGTGTGGGTCTCCTTTGTGGGGTGTAGGTGGTCCCTGAAGGGTATTGGACACCCACGTATGTGTTCTAGTTCGCCTTCCATGGGTTAGGCAACGTCCGCACCTGTTGGGCCACCTCCTTTTGGCATTCTGACACCTGGCATTGGGGTGCCATGTGTGGGTCGGTGAAGTGTTGTGAGCCAGCCGTGATTGAGAGTGCTTCATGCTGTGTGGTCTGTTGCAGGGGCTGGGTTCTCCTCTGAGTGGCTTGTCTGCCCTGGTCCTGGTGGTAGGTTGTGTGGGATGTCCATGGGCTGTTGTAGGGCGTCGGTGTCGAAGGTGTGGTGTTCGTCTCCGGCATCACTGATGGGTTGTCTGTTCTGTCCTGCTGGAGGTGTTGTTTGTCCCTCTGCATTGTGAAGGGGAGGTGCATGTTGGCATTGTGTTGGTGCCTTGTTCTTGTCGACATGCAGTCTGTGTGACAATGTACATTGTGACTGTTTGGGCGGTGGTGGCTATTTGAGTTGGGACAGTGGACATTTGGCCTACATGGCTGCTGTGGGGTTGTAGCCGTAGATATGCATCTCACTGTTCCCTGCTCTGTCCAATGTGATTGTTCTGTTTCTGCGCCTGGGCGGACCCAGTTGTGTCCCCTGTTCTACAGTGTGGGTGTTGCACTTTGTGCCACTTTGTCATGGTATGTGCTGTGATTGCTATGTGTGTGTGCTGCAGTGTGCCACGGGGATGGGGGACATGTCCCTGGGTAATTGTGGGTGTGCAGTGTGCTACACCTCATTGTGCATGTGTGCCATTGTGCCCATCATCCCCCGTCCCCCCAGTCCCTGTTGGATCCTCACCCTGTTGTTGTTGTGTCGGGTCCTGTTGGGCTGTGTCCGTACTCCCACCTCCTTGCACCATCTCCACACTGATGACTGTGGCCTGTGTTTCCTCCAGCTCTTCCTGTGGCGCTGGACTGCCACCTCCTGTCGCCGTTGCTGCCTTCCTGTTGGCAGCGGGTTTGTGCCTGGTTTAGGTTGTCACGTCCTGGCGGCGCCTCTTGGCCTCCTGGATTGGCCTCCTGGGCACTCCGACTGCAATCCAGGTGGTCTGTTTGTGGGTCAGTTGCTGGTAGTGTTCTGTGCCTCCGTGGCGCTGGTCTTGTTTTCCTGCGGTCTGCACCCCGTCTTCCTCTCCCTTTTCTCCTTGGCCTTCCCCGACCCCGTTGTTCCTTGCTGGTGGTCTGTGGGGGTTGTGGGGTTCGCGTTGTCCTCTGCGTTGGGTCAGGGTGCATGGATGTTGCTACGTGCTTTGGCTTGTTTCTGGTGTGTTGTTTCTGTGGTTTTTATGGTGCAATTTCCCGCCAGACGCGTGGGATTTGCAGGCCTGTGGCTGCTTTTCGCTACTTTTTGTACCGCGATTGGCCTCATCGCATGATTTGTCGCATTCGCGTTTCGCATTTTTTGTGCATGGCGTTGATTTTCACGCTGACATTTGACGCGTTATCTGGTGACTATCGCATGCTACCGCCTTGTTGTGAATTCCACGTTGACACGGGGTTATTTTCCTGAGATAGGCTGCGATATTGAAAGTTGCGTTACGCTACTCTTGCGGTAGTTATCACACGTACTTGTGAATATGCCCCGTTGTCTTTGAAAACAAAAGTACAAATATGTTCAGGTGGAGATATCAACCTCAACCGTACTATTATATTTTTTTCATGACTACGGGTCTGCTTTAGATTTTGGGGGACTGTATTCTGTCCGTCAAGGTGGTAAAGGACATTTCCTCAATCACCCTGAGGGACTAGCATCTGCCAGATCTAGAGATGACTGCCGGTCCCATGGTCATCTCTGTAGGTTGGAAAAAACCACTATCTCGGTTCCTTTCAAGATATAAAAGTTTGTGGACGGCTACTGTCGGTTTTGAAGGCTGTCCACTAAACGTTTAACATTTTTTTGTTTTTCTAAGCGGGAGTTTGTTTTAAAAAACTAATGACCTCAACACCCTGGGAGTTTTCTCCCAGGGTGTGGGGGTCATTTTGTTTTTCTGTCCCTCACCACCAGGTTTGTCCTGGTGGTGGTGGTAGAGGGCAGAAAAAAAAGACACCACACCATCCACCCTAAATAGGGCGAGTGATGTAATGCCCTTCCTCAGGCGGCACCAACTCCATAGGGCTCTCACCAGAAGCTTTCCGTCAATGCAGCCAAATGGGACTTCGCCGACAGAAAGCTTATTGTCCATACATCTCTAAATGAGAAAGGCTGACTGAGAGTTTGGCGTACAGTGTATTCTGTTGCGTTTGTGATGGAACACCATGTCCGCCAAATTGTAAGTCTGGTCCTAAGCACCCAGTAATTGGGAGTCCTAAAGCTTTTCTTAGAAGTCTGCCGCTGGTCCTGCCGAATGCTGGAATTGGTGAATGCCAAGCAAGCCTAGTTTTCATTCCACCTCAGGCCTTGCTTTTTCCATCTCGCTATACTTCTTGTCTTTTTATCTCAGTCTTGCAGGCTCGTTTTCCCTCTCTGCTTTCTCCCTTTGTCACCATGTTCTTAACTTTCACTCGCTCCTCTTTTGCCCTTCACTCTTACTCTGGGCTAAAGCCTGATGATGAAATATAATTCTCCAAAAATGTGTGTAGTGCTCACTGCTTACATGCACCGGCACAAATTAAGCACTGGATATAACGCATGCATAATGACTGTGATGAGGAAGACTGGTGCGCGTGTGATGGAGAGTACCGGAAAGCAGACTAAGCGTGATCCAGTCTGCCCGTGTGAGTGGGGAATTGGCCTTGGAGACCAATTAAAGGAAAAAGCCAAAGTTAAAATGCATGCGTTTGTGAAAAACTGTATCTGCAATGCAAACTCATACTGTGAAGTAAGGGAGGAGTGAGAGGGGCTGCTTTGAGGCATCTATTACTTTGGAATTGCCAAGTGGGTAAGCTATAAATAATGTAGCATTGCTTGTTGCAGTGGAGGCATGAATTCACAGTGGCTACCCAGGAATCAGAAGAAAGGAATAAATAATGTATTATCTCCTGTCTTCGCTAGCATCCCGGGACTGTTTAAAGCAATGTTTCTGTTTTTTGCATACCAGTGAGCAAATGTTTCTGGGTGCCTTGATTATAAAAACGCATCTGAAAAATAGAACGAAATTAGTATTTCTTGTTTTATCAAATTGTGTAGACAAAAATAGCATACGGTTTAGAGGGCAGAGGTCATAGAGCATCCAGCTTACATTTTATGAGTCGAAAGCAACCTACCAATGCAAATTAACTAGGGGCAAATTTACCATGAAGGCCTTTTATGCTTCGGGGTCAGTCAGAGGTCACCCTGTACAGTTAGCTAACTGGCGCCAATGCCTACCAACCACGTCAGGTATAAGCCGTTTGTTTTACTCACCGTTATACCATTTCTGACTGCACAGAGCTGCAGTAGATTTCAGAGTGCTAACTCAGTGGGGAAATTGCTCACTGATCAGCGTTGTCGCTCCAAGCTGTGCGGTATACATACAATGTGAATTCTGGATTTATTCAGAGATAGAAAATTGGTGCTTAGGGGCTTTTTCTGTGTATTTACTATGTGTATGTAGATGCATTTCTGAGGCCAAGAAACACAGTTAAATGTACACATTTCTATGACCTTTTCTGGCCATTTCTATTTTTGTATTTTTCTTTCTTTAGTCACAGTTATATAAAATAAAAATGTGCTCTATTCCTTATAGTCTTTTTAATATGGAGCGATGAGTATTCTCTGGGAGCAAGGATGCAACGTTCAATAACATTATCACACACTCTTAATGCTTGCTTGGTTGTAAAAATTGCAGAGCACACCCAGATCACAGAAAAGGACCATGCACCTTCTGATTAAGAAAGATATTGGAAAGTTTATGTTGTGACATTCATGAGTGACCTCCATGCACTGTGAACGTTTTTAATCTCGCTAATGCATCTCTTAATCAGAAACAATGATATGCGATACAGCGATGCCAGTATCCCAGCAGCTGGTGTGCGACATGCATTTCAGACAAAAACTCTGGGGCATATTCATGACATTGTCATGCAGTGCAGCGCAGCAAGTGACCTTGCTGGGCTGCACTGCGTGACAGAGAAAGGGCAGCAATGTGCCGTATTTAAAAGAATACGGCCCATTCCTGCCTTTTCCCCTGCGCTGGTGCCGTTTTGGCTGTCTAGCGCCAACGCAGGCACCATTACACCATGGTGCAAGGGTGGCAGTGTTGCATGCAGAATTGTTTTTGTGCATGAAGGGGCATCTTCTTGCACAAAATCAATCCTGAGAGGCAAATTCTTAGACCTATCTGTGCGGCAGAATGCAGCACACATAGAAAGAAGAAGTAACAAGAAGAAAAAAAGATATTACTTCACGTTACGCCTCTCCTGGAACGGCTTATCTTTTTGGCGCATTCCCAGGTTTACCAGTTCTGGTTAATTAGTGAATGTGTCAAAAGCCATGGGAGTTGCGTGAGAAACTCCTCCCTTGCGCAGAGTAAGGCAACGCAGCGATTTGAGCTGTGTTGCTTTACTCGGGATTTATGAAGCCACTCAGGGCCATGCAAAGTGGCCTTGCTTGGCTTCATAAATCTAATTTTTCAGTTGCGTTGTGCATGTAACACGTTGCATGGTGCAAGTGTGATGCAACTGGGGTCATAAATATGGCCCTCAGATTTGAGAGACCTTAAGCCTTATTTACAGTCTTACAGAATGAGAAATCTGGCTTAATAATGCAGATGTCCTGTTCTGTCGCACCCAAGGTTCCGCCACCTCATTTAGAGGAAGAGGACATACTGAGTCTCAGACACTGAAGCCTTAGATACCTCCACCATGAGAAACCCCTTGATCGTGGCCCACCCACCACCCACCACCCACCACAGGGCCATAGTGTCAGGTTTCTTCAGGGCCTTCTGAAGCAGTTGCTTGACTTGCTGATTCTTGGTGCTGAGGCCTAACCAAGAGCATGCTAACAGTGCTTGTATTCTTAAAACAGGGCAAGCAGCAGAATGGAGACCACAGTGAACAGGTCGTGCCTCTTAAGAGGGATCAACAGCGTAGAGCAGCATGTCATCAGTTTCTGATTCGCCTTGCATGTTAGATAATTATTGTATTTAGGACATCAATCAGTGTTCATTATCGCTCACCAACTGTTCGTTCGTTGCAGTGGGTTTTTCCCTTACTATAAAGTTTGCAACCATTCTTTCATGTTTCCTACCACTTTTTTGTTTGGCTTTGCCTGAGGTACCCCTCTAGTCCTTTTTCATTAGTTAGAGCGCTTATTCCTACTTGTTCCAGATTCACTGTCATAGGTGGAGCAAATTTGTTAACCCAAAGGCCTTCTCCTGAGACCCACTTTTTGGTAGATTATCGGCCTGGACACTCTGGAAGCTGGAAAGAACCATTACTCAAGAACATAATATTATAATGGATGATATATGATCCTTGTTTTTAACCACCTCACTTGTTTTAGATGTTGTTTCAGAACTCTTTAGGTGATGCCACTCCACCTATATTTTTCTTTTCTCCAACCTTCCTACCCCAAGCCCTTCCCGTTTTTCCCTGCGGAATGGTCTCTTGGCCCTGCATAAATCTGGTGTTAGAGTTCAAGTACAAGGAAGAACTTGGGCCTTCATATTAGCAGTAATTAGAGAATGCTGGTTGTGTTCCAGACACACCAGCATTTCAGCATTGGAAGACTGCCCTATTTAAGGGCATTTATTTGACACTGATTTTTCCTGGTTGTGTCCTCCATTCTTGGCATATTGGACAGAATCATCACTAAAACAAACTATTATCCCCAACACAGTGAGAAAAATCTCTTTCCGCTGGGGACATTTAGTTTTTCTTCTACTTTCTGTGTTTATTTCTTTAAAACAAAAAAGCAGAGTTGGCCCCACCATGATATAGCAGCACACCCAGCATTATATTTTTGCTAAAAGGTTCTCCTATCACCTTGGCGAAAGCAGTTTTCGCGATAATGTCACTTACCCCTTAGAGTAGCTGAGAAATAGAAATTTGTCAGGCCGGCAACCATGGGGCTGGTAGAGGCAGGGCCATCCTGCACTCTGGTGATTTGAGGTCCTTCCACTAAACTTAAAATGACTTCCAATTCTCTTTCTGCAGAGGGAGCTGGATTCACCTCTTGACAGTCAGTTGACAACTTCCGCAAAGAATTCAGAAAAATCTGTAGGATGTGGTTTTGCTGTGAAAGAATTAACTGAAGCATAAACCACTCACGTTGGCAAGTATGTCATAGGCTTTGGAAATATTTGATTGCAGGATACTTGCATCTCACCCCCCCAAGCATGGTCTGCACTTAGAACTCAGCAGCTGCCTGCCTCTGATTGATTAATCTACCTGCGGGCTCACAAGCTGAAGACAGAGAAGGTGACTATAAGAACAGTGGGCTAATAGACAATTCCCTTTAATTTCCCTTGTGCTGTTTTTGCAAGGGCACAGGTATCAGAGGATTATACATTGAGCAGGAATGATCTTCAAGGTGTTGAAAACCCACAAAATGAAACTCATTGAGTTTCGTATGACTTTTCACTAGGCTTCCAGAACATAGGGCCTAGCCCTATGTTGCTTTGATGGTTGCTCCAATGATTTGAGTAAGTTCTTAACACATTATTGACTTGGCCTCACATTTTGCAAAATTCAATGGTTGTTTCATTCTAGGATTCCAGAGGAAATAGGCCTAGGGATTATTTTGGAGTGCATGTTCTGCAGATGTTTTGAGAGCACTAGTTCTATAGCAGGTTGTTGTAATGCTATGTGATTCTGAGATGTGGCTAGGTCAAACCTCGCGCAATACCATAAAAATAATCAAAAGTACAGTTAGCATCCAAGGAGTGCTCAAGGGAACAGTTAGGAGACGGCCACCCACGTATCCAAAAAAACTTTAGTGACCATTGGTACACAAAGGGCAAATCAAAAAACAGAATCCCATTCCCGAGCAAAAAGCAGACTCAAATCATCAGAGAGTCCGTACACACAGATATCAGTCCAAATCTTGTGCAAAAAAATTCTTCTTTATTTTCTTTGCAGATAAAAATAGCTGGTATAGTCAGGCTGCGTTCTGACTATACCAGCTATTTTTATCTGCATCAGGCATTTCCACGGGAGGCTGGAAGGTTGGCGGCCCGTTTTTCAGTTGTGGGGGCCGAGTTTGTTACTGGGGGCCGGTTTTGCAGCAGTGCAGCAATATCGGTCCCCAGTAACAAAAGCAGCACTGCTTCACACTTGCACTGCCCCCCAGAGGGGCCTAATCCGTCAACATTGCCTGGACTGCTTAGGGTTCCAAGTCCAGCCTTGGCCATGTGCTTATGAAACATTGCATAGTGGTAGTGCCTACAGTTCAGGTATTAATTGCATTAGCTTACCCTAAGCACCATTCCTTCAAAATGCTTGTCAATTCAAATGCAACAGGGCCGACTAAGGGCACATAGGGTGGTAGATCAATCAGCTGAGAGTCTGTTTCTTAATGCTGTCCTACAATGAACCTGCAGAATCTTGGTCTTTTAGGAGAGAGAGAGTGAGGGCGTTAGTCAGTGGGTGATTGATTGAGTAAGTAAGCAAGTGAGTGAACAAGTGATATCTGTATACAGAGGGGCAGTGGGAAAGAGACAGTATAGAAATGAGGCCTTAACTTCTTGTGGTCTGCATGATGACTGGATTAGGTGACAAATAAGAATCCAGACTAAAACTGAAAGAAATCACCCCTGCTTCCTAACATATTTGTCAGAAAACTCATAATCGAATAGAGCACACCAGCACAGGGTTTAAGGTAGGAAGTTACACAGTGTTTCAGTGTGAGGCAGGGTAAAATTGTTCTATCAAGAGACATTCTCTCTCTCCTCTCTTATATTCTGAGGGAGAAATTATGTTTAACCCCTTGGAAACACTTTTCACAAAGTGACCAAAACGTAGGCTGCATCTAGGTCTACCTAATGGGTGAGATATTGACATTTAGAAGCTACCCTGAAACCTGAAAACCCAGGTTCAGATTTATAATAAATGCCGCAACACAGTTCAGCAAGTGAAGTTGCTGTGCTGCATTGCGTGAATGGGAAAGAGGAGAACAGCACCACGTGTACAAGGATGTGGCACTGTTATGCTCTCTCCCTGTGCTGGTGCACTTGATGCTGGCTTGAACCAATGCTGACGCCATTTATCACCATATTGCAAGGGTGTCTATATTGTGGTCAGCATAGTTGGTGACTGGCTTTTTAAATTTACACATGATTTACCAGGACAAAGTTTGTGTGTGCCAACAAGTAATACAATTGCATTTAGTACATGTATTTAGGTAACAAATCCAGATACATAGACCACATTCTCTAAATTATTCTTTAGGGATGACACTATAGCGTACGTGCAACATGGACTTGACATTTCTATATGCAATGCCTCACTGCTATGCTGCTTCTCATGAGCCTCCACCAAAGCATTGCAGTCCGTACAAGCTGTTCAATGTGCTGAGCAATGGGCTGGTTCAGGGATTGGCTATGTGGGGCTGCAGAATTCCCCCATCGCATCTGTACCAGCAGACTTGTCCAGCCCTGGAGGTCCTCTTGGTGTTTTCTGCACTCCCTGGCACGACAAGTGTGCTCTCCAACTGCATTCCAATGCCTAGGGATGGCTGTCCAGATGTTTATGCATGTCTTATTGCTTGCCCGCGTGTCCTTGCCTACATATAGTTGAGTATAATTTTGGAGAACCCCCCATCCCAATGGGCAAAGTAGTGGGATCTCTTGTTTTTCTCTTCATCAATTTTTGAAGCTTTTAAGATGAAAACAGCAGCAGCACAGCAGAGAATTCTGCTCATCTCCGAGGATGGATCAGGGAGGCATTTACTTCTTCATCCTATTTGTAACTTACTGTTTTTCATTTTAATCAAAAATGTAGTTTCTTCTAGGTTCTATGCCTACAAACCTGAGAAGGAGGAATTCACTTTTGTTAAATAGTCCTACACCATGTAGGCATAGAAACTAGGGGAAGAGTGAAAGGGTCAAGGTGACAAATGCGGTGCACAGACATAATATCAAGTTGCAAATATCGACATACAACAATATCGAGTTGCAAATATCGTGATGACAGAATATCGACTGCAAGAATATTGTGGACCAGAATATCGACTTTAAGGTAAGAAATATCGTTTTTGTTAATATCGAAGTTAGTAATATCATTTGTAAAAATATCGTTGTTAATAATATCGATGTTTATATTAGTGTTATGTATTTTAGTATGTATTTTAAATGTATGTGTTCTATATTTTTTGTTTAAGTATTGCATTTGTTTTTTAATATATGTATTACATTTTTAGGAGTTATTAATTTTATTTTGAGTAAATTTTGCGTTTTATTTCCGTAGCGGGTTGTGGATTTATAGGGGAATAGGGTGAGAAGTAATTTAATTATAATAAATGTATTAATAATTTTTAGAAGTTATTCATTTTATTTTAATTATACATTTTGCTTTTTAGTTCCGTAGCGGGCTGTGGGTTTATAGAGGAATAGGGTGGGAAGTAATTTAATTATAATTAATTAATTAATATGTTTTATTAATTAATAATTATGTATGTTATATTTTATATTGTTAATTGTGGTAAATAATTTATTATTAATTATTTATTAATTGGTTGTTAATTATTATTAATTAATTGGTAATTATGTGAATGGTGTCCTTTTTTTAGGAGCGGGCTGTAGGTTGATAGGGGAGTAGGGTGGGAAGTAATTTAATTATAATTAACTAATTAATATTTTTAATAATTATTAATTATGTATTTAATATTTTTTATTATTAATTGTGGTGATTTATTTATATTATTAATCAATTATTAATTCGTTGGTAATTATTATTAATTAATTGGTAATTATGTTAATTGTGTCATTTTTTTAGGAGCGGGTTGTGTGTTGATAGGGAGTATGGTGGGAAGTAATTTATTTTTAATACATTTTTAAATATTTTTAATATAATATTTATTTAATGTTATTTTATAGTGTTAATTGTGTGAATTAATTTATTATTAATTGTTTTTATTTTGATTGTTAATTGTTATCAATTAATTAATTGATTGTTAATTAATTATGTTAATTGTGTCATGTTTTACAACATTGTTGGTGTGATTTATAATGGAATATGGTGGGAGGTAAATTATTTATAATTATTTAAATATTTGTAAATTAATGATAAGTAATAAAATATTTAATATGCTAATTGTGGAATAATCTTGATGTGTGAGTTGTGGGGTTTTTAGTTGTAAATGTTGGGAAGAAACATTTTAAAAAAATAATTAATGATTTGTTGATAATTGTTATTAATTTATTAATGTTAAATTAGTTATGGAAAATGTGTAAATATTTTTATGTGTGTGTTTTGGTGAATTTTTGGGGTAGAGGGTGGAAAGTAATGTACTTTAAATAAAATAATCATTAGTTGATAATTAATATTCATTTATTAATTGATAAATATTTTTGGTATTTGTTTTGTTTTTATTTTGTTTGGGGATTTAGGTTCAATAGCTGTAATCTTAAGTTTTATCCACTCTGCTATCCAA
Source organism: Calotriton arnoldi (assembly GCA_963921515.1). NCBI lineage: Eukaryota > Metazoa > Chordata > Amphibia > Caudata > Salamandridae > Calotriton > Calotriton arnoldi. The sequence goes on along the minus strand of CAWUFW010006524.1, from coordinate 398,014 downwards.
CACTTTCCCTACTGTTGCACTCATTGGAGTGGGAATAGTAATTTATTTCTCTCTGCTAGCCAACACTTTCCCTACTGTTGCACTCTCTGGAGTAGGAATAGTAAATTAATTCCCTCCGCTATCCAACACTTTCCCTACTGTTGCACTTGCTGGAGTGGGAATAGTAAATTATTCACCTCCGCTATCCAACACTTTCTCTACTGTTGCACTCCCTGTAGTGAAAATAGTAATTTTTACCACTGCGCTATCTAACACTTTCCCTCTGTTGCACTTGCTGGAGTGGGAATAGTAAATGATTCCCCTCCGCTATCCAACACTTTCCCAACTGTTGCACTCGCTGGAGTGGGAATAGTAATTTTTCTTCTTTGCTATCCAACACTTTCCCTACTGTTGCAGTCATTGGAGTGGGAATAGTAAATTATTCCTCTCCGCTATCCAACACTTTCCCTACTTTTGCACTCATTGGAGTGGGAATAGTAAATTATTCCTCTCGGCTATCCAACACTTTCCCTACTGTTGCACTCATTGGAGTGGGAATAGTAAATTATTCCCGTCCGCTATCCAACACTTTCCCTACTGTTGCACTCGCTGGAGTGGGAATAGTAATTTTTTCCCCTTCGCTATCCAACCCTTTCCCTACTGTTGCATTTGTTGGAGTGGGAATAGTAAATTAATTCCCTCCGCTATCCAACACTTTCCCTACTGTTGCACTCGCTGGAGTGGGAATAGTAAATTATTCCCCTCCGCTAGCCAACACTTTCACTACTGTTGCACTTGATGGAGTGGGAATAGTAAATTATTCACCTCCGCTATCCAACACTTTCTCTACTGTTGCACTCCCTGGAGTGGGAATAGTAATTTTTACCACTGTGCTATCTAACACTTTCCCTACTGTTGCACTTGCTGGAGTGGGAATAGCAAATGATTCCCCTCCGCAATCCAACACTTTCCCAACTGTTGCACTCTCTTGAGTGGGAATAGTAATTTTTACCCCTGCGCTATCCAACATTTTCCCTACTGTTGCACTCGCTGGAGTGGGAATAGGAATTTTTTCCTCTTCGCTATCCAACACTTTCCCTACTGTTGCAGTCATTGGAGTGGGAATAGTAAATTATTCCTCTCCTCTATCCAACACTTTCCCTACTGTTGCACTCATTGGAGTGGGAATAGTAAATTATTCCTCTCCGCTATCCAACACTTTCCCTACTGTTGCACTCATTGGAGTGGGAATAGTAAATTATTCCCGTCCGCTATTCAACACTTTCGCTACTGTTGCACTCGCTGGAGTGGGAATAGTAAATTAATTCCCTCCGCTATCCAACACTTTCCCTACTGTTGTACTCGCTGGAGTGGGAATAGTAAATTATTCCCCTCCACTATCCGAAACTTTCACTACTGTTGCACTTGATGGAGTGGGAATAGTAAATTATTCACCTCCACTATCCAACACTTTCTCTACTGTTGCACTCCCTGGAGTGGGAATAGTAATTTTTACCCCAGCACTATCTAACACTTTCCCTACTGTTGCACTTGCTGGAGTGGGAATAGTAAATGATTCCCCTCCGCTATCCAACACTTTCCCAACTGTTGCACTCTCTGGAGTGGGAATAGTAATTTTTACCCCTGCGCTATCCAACATTTTCCCTACTGTTGCACTTGCTGGAGTGGGAATAGTAATTTTTTCCTCTTCGCTATCCAACACTTTCCCTACTGTTGCAGTCATTGGAGTGGGAATAGTAAATTATTCCTCTCCGGTATCCAACACTTTCCCTACTGTTGCACTCGTTGGAGTGGGAATAGTAAATTATTCCTCTCCGCTATCCAACACTTTCCCTACTGTTGCACTCGTTGGAGTGGGAATAGTAAATTATTCCCGTCCGCTATCCAACACTTTCCCTACTGTTGCACTCGCTGGAGTGGGAATAGTAAATTATTCCCCTCCGCTATCCAACACTTTCACTACTGTTGCACTTGATAGAGTGGGAAGAGTAATTTATTCACCTCCGCTATCTAACACTTTCCTTACTGTTGCAATTAATGTAGTGTAAAATGTAGTTTTAAAAATTAATAAATATTTTAATATTTTAATTTATAATATATATATATGTATATATATTATGTTACAGATGTATGTATATATATATGTATTTATAATTTTTAATATAGTTATAATATTTTATAATTTATTAAAATAATTATTTATGAATTAAGTAAATATATATATATTATATTTTATATATGTATGTTTAATTTATTTTTACATTACATTTATTACTTATAATTGTTAACATTTTCTAATAATTATAAATATTTATTTTTAAGTTATATGTTTCATTTAATTTATTTTATATTATTTTTTATATATAAAAAAACAATATTTTTTACATCGATATTTTTAACAACTATAAGGCCCATTACGATACCCGGCGTAAAAAAATCCGCCAGGCATGAAAGCGGCAAAAATCCGCCCGCACACACCGTCTGAACACCGACCACGCCATTACGATTACACAAACCGAAAACCGCCATCGGCGGAAAAACCACACAAGATACCGCCCGCCCTCGTCCGAGTCGGAGTCAAACCGCCCGCCACGGACGGAAACACGCACGACAACACAAAACGGCCCGCCCTCACGCCCGACACACCGCACGTGAAATTACGATCGCACCGCCATGAGCGCGGGTAAACCACAAATATACCGCCCGCCAGCGCAAACAACGCCGATGAGAATTGACACGGCAGAAGCCATGGCGCCCACGTCCCTGCACAGAAACCATCCGCTGACAAAAACAATCGCACACAACATGGCTAACAAGTCCACACAGCAGGGCACGCACAAATACACAAGCACAGTACACATCCCGAAAACACCCCCTGGACAAACAAAAAATACAAAGGCCAGAACACCAGACACAACACACCTGAAAACAACAGACCATGAGGACACACCCACATAGGTAAGTACAAAAGCAGCACTCCCACAGACCACAACCCCTTGCAACATTGCAAACTAGAGGAGGAGAGGACACAGTGACACAGCAAGGACAGCAGCACACCACAGAAACGCACACATCACCACCACCACCACCACCACCACCACCACCAAACACCGGCACCACAAACCCCCTGCACATTACACAACACACACCGCACCAGCACCACAAACACCATGGCACCACAAAGAATGCCCAAGTTCACGCCCATTGAGCTGACGGTCATGGTCGACGAGATTATCAAGGTGCACCCACAAATCTATGGGAACCTGGTCCAGCACACACCACTAGCCACCAGAAACAGAATGTGGAACCGGATCGTAGACCAGGTCAATGCAGTCGGGACCCTGCCCAGGAACAGAGTTGAAATCAACAAACGGTGGAATGACGTCAAGAGCCTGGTCAAGAAGAAGGAGAGCAAGAACAGAGAGCTGGCTGCCGTCACTGGCGGAGGGAATCCCGCGCTCTTCAAGACCTTCAAAGCGTGGGAGGAGAAGGTGCGAGTCATTATACATCCGGAGATCCTCGCCGGATTACCAGGGGAGTGGAGGCTGGTAAGTACAAACTAATGTATACCAGCACACTGCTATGTACTCACATGCACTACCACCATGCCACAGCTCCCAGGGACAAACACCCCCATGTCCAGCACACAATACACAACACATCACACACACATGCAACAGACACCACCACACACAGCCCAAACCTAACAACTGTAAGATACGTGGGGGCATGTGTACACTCAGCCAGCCACGTAACCACCAACAGGTCCCCAAGTATGCCAGAAGCGCCACAACGAGCACCCACCACACCCATGTGTCCGCCATAGCTGCACTAACCGACAAGTAACAGGTAAGTGGCAGGAACACAAAGTGCAGTGGGTGGGAGGGTGGACAGCTCAAGTACAACACACACCAGGCCCCTAGTCCCACAGCACAGCAAGGAGGAGCATCCCCCACACCCCACACCCACGTGTCAGCCACCGCAGTGCACACCGACAGCCGAAAGGCAGACATCACGGTCCACAACAATCAGTGTCAGTGGGTGTCCAGCCATCACCATGACCCACAACACCGCCCCCACCCCCACAGACCTGCAACATGGAGAACCCCCCGCTTAGAACCATGTGGCATCCAGTACAGTGCACGCACGAACAACCTGCAGGTGGGAAACTGGACAGGGCTGGATTACTGGAGGCATGAGGACTGTAACACGACCAACACATGGGACATGTTACGTAGCAGACGAACACGCAGCACCGCCCACTGTCACGAACAAGTGAACAATGTGCACACGGACATGAACCACAGACTCACACCCCACATGACCCATCACAGACACAGCAACACCCAAGGAGCCACGTCTGCATGCACAAGCCACACTGAATATAGTACCACACGGCAGCCACTGTGCAACCCATCACACACAACCGAAACACCATTGAAGTCCTGTCCATGTAGCCCCTACTGCCTGTCAACCACACACCCCACAACTACGCCTATGTAAGACAAACAACACTAGACGCAACAGAGCGGAACAACATAAATGCACACGAACACCACTGAACCCATCAAACACACAGACACACCATGCACATACAACATACCATCCATCCCATCCGTCAGCCCCAGTCTCATGAAAGGCATGTCATCCGCACAGCTGCCACACATACAGCAGTCACGCTAAGATACATGCCCATGACCAACCATGTGCCAGAAGTCAATGAAGCGCACGCCACACTGTGAGCAACAACACACAACATGGGCCACACCCCCGAGCACTGCAGTGATGCACATGGCACAGGGCAGCACGCACACCAAGGAGATGGGACAACTGCAATACGTCGGGTGGCACACAACCATCACACACTCATAACGATGCGTCCAATGCCATGTCCAGTAATCACAACAGACAGCAAATAGGCAGGGTATGTCAGGCATGCACACACCTCAGACCATGCACTGTCATGCTGCCACAACACATGTCACGTTCGGCACCCATGGCTCACAGTATGTAGCCCAAAAGCATATTCCATCCCAAATGCGTTTCTGGGGCATGACCCCCATGTTGCCATATGCGTTCCTAAGCGTTCCATTTGCACCCCAAAAGCATATTCCATCCCAAATGCGTTCCTGGGGCATGACCCCCATGTTGCCAAATGCGTTTCTAAGCGTTCCATATGCACCCCAAAAGCAAAGTACAAACCAGACCCAGGATGGGCCTGGAGCCCGCATACACCAGAGTCACAATAAGTAGGAGCGCAGCAACACACCCATCGGCATAGCCAATCCGTACCATGCCACATGTGCACAGCACACAGTCCCATTGCCAAGCACACACAACAACAGATTGTACAGCCACACACCCGCCTCCGGGACACACGTGCACGAGAGTGCACGAACGGAGAATGTCAGACAACCAATACAGACTTCGCCAGGTGCAACACAATAACAAATCTCATTCTCTCCACAGGTGACGAACTGCTGGATGCTGGGGATGGAGACAGCAGCCAGCACAGCCAGCCTACAAGCCCCCAACGAGGACACACGGATGTGGAGGATCTGTCCTCCTCTTCGGACACGGACCACCAAGCAGGCCCATCTAGTGTGGCAGGGCCCAGCCGCTCCCCAGGACCCCTCCTACCCACCAACCCATCATCCAGGGCTGCTGAACATTCCCAGCCCCCTGCTGCCACTGTCGTTGCGGCCACACCCACGGTCATTGCGGCCACACCCACGGGCATTGCGGCCACACCCACGGTCATTGCGGCCACAACCACGGTCATTGCGGCCACTACCACTGCCGCAACCGCCACCACGTCTTCGCTGGCCCCAGCCCCAGCGCAGGTGGTGGCCCGGACGACTGGATCCACCCTGGGATCCAGGGCGAGGACCGTGGTGAGCAATGTGGCTAGTGGGCAGGCCGGTGGCAGCAGGACTGGTAGGAGGAGCAGGGTCAGGGAAACGCCAGCCTCCCCTGGGAGCCATGCCCTGCCTCAAATGGCCAGAGTCCTTGGGGCCTATGAAGAGGCCCAAGGACAATGGGCCAGGTCAGCTACAGACACGCGTGAGGTGCTGGGGGTGCTGAGGTCCATGGACGCCCGTATGGGCCAACTCGTGGACCTCATGGGCCAGCTGGTGGTGGCGGTGAGGTCACAGCCAGGGACAGCAGCTCCCCTCCGCCACCACCTGCCGGGGCGCAGGGTCGAGCAGCAGTGTCCAGTTCCCCTGCGTCCACAGCCAGTGAGCACACCTCAACCACCAGCAGGTCGCAAGCAGGCACCCCCTCGCAAACGTGGAAGGGGCCGTCCGAGTGGAAACAGATCTCCCGGGAGGACTTCGCACGCTCCAGACGCAAGTGAGGCAGCCAGCCAGCCTTCCTTGACCACCCACTGCATTGACTTGGACTACGATCCCACTCCACACAGCCATCTGGATGGCATGTGTGTGTTGGACTATGGACATAGAACCAGTGGGTACACCCTGAGCATCACGCAGCCATGACCGACAGCTCATTGTCACTGCACGCACCACTTTTGTCATCACCTTACACACAATCACATGTCACAGTTTGAAATAAATGCACCTCTTCCACAAACTGCTGTCTGTGCCCTCTGTTTTAATTGTACGGAATACAACGGCCACCTTGAGCGGAACGGCACCTGATGCGTGGCATGGCAATGGAACCGGAGGGCCTGTAGGGACCTAGGGGTGGGAGACAGAACAGGAGCACATTCAATGAGTGTGTCACACACCCATCACACAGTACATGTCAACAACTACAAGCAATGTACACACATCGCACAGAGCAATAGGGCACAATGCCACAGCCACCATCAGTGGCATACTAACCTGGGCATGGAGCGTTGACACACAGCACGCAGTGAACAAAAGGCCACCCTGACACAGCACACACACACCTGCACAAATACAGACACATCAGCCGTCGTACATGGACACTCACCGTCAAGTGAAGTAGCGGGCGATGAGCTGCTGGCGCACATTCTCAGCTTCCTCCTCTCCGCTGTCCTCCTCACTCGAGCTGTCCTGGTCTGCGGGCTGGGGCCCTGGTTGATCTCCGTCATCCACAATGAGGGGGATCTGCTTCCGAATGGCCAGATTGTGCAGCATGCAGCACGCCACCACTATCTGGCACACCTTCTGTGGGGAGTACGCCAGCGCACCCTCGGTGCGGTCCAGGCACCTGAACCTGGACTTGAGGAGGCCAAAGGTACGCTCGACCACACGTCTGGTCCTCCCATGTGCCTCATTGTAGCGATCATCTGCTGGGGTGCGAGGATTCCTCAATGGACTGAGCAGCCATGCCCCATTCGGGTACGCAGAGTCACCTGGGTGTGAGGGACACAGAGAACCGTTGCTATTCCAACTGGACAGGGGACAGCATCGCACAACCAGCACGCTACACCACTCCACATACTCACCGACAATACAGCCACGATCCTGTTGCAGATTGGACATCAGTCGTGGCAAGATGCTGTTGCGCATTACGTGTGCGTCATGGGCCGAGCCTGGGAACTTTGCACACACGTGGGTTATCACCATGTCCGCAAGGCACACCACTTGCACATTCAGGGAGTGCGTGTGCTTCCTGTTGCGGTACAGGTGCTCAGTGGCCTGTGGTGGAACAAGGCCAACATGTGTGCAATCAATGGCACCAACGACGTGTGGGATCCTGCCAAGGGCATAGAATGCACCCTTCACTGCCGCCAATTCACGAGCCCTGGGGAATCTGATGTACCTGTTTCGGTACAGCATCATGGCTGCCAGTACATCCCTCAGCACCTTGCTGAACATGGGCTGGGACATCCCTCCTCCACTGCCCACTGTGTGCTGGAATGACCCAGTGGCGAAGAAATGCATGGCGGCCATCACCTTAGCCGTGGGGGTGAATGCTGTCGGATACACCCTGCGGGGACGGAGATGGGGTTCCAACATGGCACACAGTCGATGCAGGGTTGGCCTGTCCAGCCGAAACTTCCTTATGACCTCAGTATCCTCCATGTCCGCCAGCAATTGGTATGGGCGGTCAATGTTCGGTCTCCGCCTAGGGAAGATGGCAGTGGACACATGTCAAAGCAACACAACACATAGCAATTTCGCATTCACATCACTGACATGACTGAGCAAGCACATGAGTCACAGCCCAGCTGTCAAGCAGGGACGGCACGGCCACAATACACTTACACAGGTCTCCCACCAATGGCAATGGCTAGTGATGCAAACCACTGCCATGGTCATGCACATGGGGATCTAGGCCCCAATGACTTGCGGGGCGTGCTGATGGGGACTGACTGCATATTCGTCAAGCGGCAACGCCACGGCAACATGAATGTCTGCTGAGCATGGCACTGCTTCCGAGGCTGGATGAGTATGGCACACGACGACGACGATGTGGGCACAGGCTGAGCGGCCAAAACAAGTGGGACCTGTGGCACGAGGGGATATGAGACAGTAGTAGGTGTCAGCACTGCGCCCTATGTACAGCACTGTACGGATCACACCTCCCGAAACATTGACAGGTGTCCACATTGACAGCCCCATGCCAAGACGGCTGTGTGCTTGCAGTCACACATCACAGGTGAGAGGTTACATTGCACGTGCCAGGTGGCAGACGTACATAGTGGGAGCTATCATGTGTGTGCATGTGTCTCCTGTTCAGGATCCACCAGATGGGCGCTGACTCTGTACTGACCATTGGACACAGCATGTTCCGTGGAAGGCTTGTGTGTGTGGGATGGTGGCACTGGATGTGCCTCCGTTGGGTGGGGGGCCATGCACAGGGCGGGTACGTCGATGATTGCGCATTGTTGGTCACGGTGGGTGCACCCACTAAGATGTGTTGCCCTGTGTACAATTCCTATGTCCGCATGATGATGGACTGTAGATGTGGGCAGACTACACATTGGTCGATGTGCTGTCTATGTGCATGTGCCTTCACACCAGGCACAGCTGCCCCTGCACATGTGACCCCTGCTGGACTCGCTGCTGGGTCTGTGGAGCTGATGCACCTTCTGTGCGTGGGGCAGACAGCTCACCTCACTACCCTCATTGCGCATGTCATGACTTTGCCGCAGGTGACATGGATCATGGAGGGCCCACATGTATGCGTGGGTAGGCTACACATGTTTGTTCACTGGTCGCCACCCCCAGTCAGTGTTTCGAATGGGAAGGTTGTTGTGCTGGTGGTATATTCGATGTGGCGGATGGGCGGGCCTAGGTGCGGGCTTACATTCCGGACATGGGGGGTAGTTGGATTGGCGACTAGTTGCAGTACACACGGGACACGTCTCTTCCTTTCCACATCTGGGTCATCCCTTGTACTCACTGAAAGTGATACAGTCATCTTCGCCCCAGCCCTCATGTCCTCCCCTCGCTCCCCCAATATGCATGTGCACCTGCGAGGCTAGCGCTTGCACAGGCAGCCCCAAGCTCGCACCAGAGAGGGCAAGGAGTGTATGTGTGGGTCCAGTTGCACGAGTGGGCTGTCTCAGGGTATGATGTGTGGCGGGACGCCGTCCACCTGCGTGGTGCCCCAAATGGAGACCCGGCCTGCATGGACTATGCATCACAGTCTTCGCCTTCCGGATCCGCCACCTGCGACACCCAGTGGCTGCCCTTGCGGCAAGGCCGCGTCCGTCTGTGACTGATGGCCCACACATTCACTCTTTGGCCTCTCTGGGGAGGGCTCGGGGGTGGTGGCGCACGCGCTTGCACTTAGTCGCAATGGCATGTGGCGTGGTTGGTATAATGGGCAATGGATGGGATGGTGCGAGCCACCTCCCGTGACGTCAGTGCTGCTCGTGCTGAGGTGCGTCCCCCCTACACTTCCATTTGACTTGTGCCATGCTACACGTTGAGGTTCTATAGCCTGCGTGATATGACCAGGAGGAGCGCGAGGAGACCTCTCACACACCATGCTCCACTGCCATCCTGTGCCCTGTATCGCCTGTGCGGATTGACTATGTTGGGGTTACACCTGGTCGACTGGGGCTGTGTGTGCCTTGTCAAGGGGCATGGCGGGCGCACAACAGGATCCAGCTAGTCCACGGAGGGTGGGCTGACGTGTGCGCCTGGTTCCGCATTGTTCGTGTGCCCGGCTGCTGTGCACACACGTGTTCACTTCCCCCGACAGGTGTCCTCTCACAATGCCCAGGGAAGCGGTGGTGTACTGTTCATGACCCCTCCCAACACGGCGTGCTCCAACTTGGCATGTGCGCATCTACCCGTCGCACCCACCCACCTGAGCACTGCGTCCATACGACTTCACACGACACATGTGTGTCTTCCACAGTTGTGCTACTCATTTGCGTTGACATCCAATACCAGTGGACTACATGGTCATGTCACGACTGCCGTGTACTTCACATACTCTCATCCTCTCTCATTCGTACTTGTAGAAATGAGTCAGCGGAGACAGTTTTGGTTTCAAACATTATATTGAGTCTTCTGTCCTCTGTGATGCAGTATAGTGGACACTACTGGCAGCGGAATACATGTTGAGGATATACTGAGCATGATTACAAATGGGATAGGGTGTGGGGTTACATGTGATTGGCTGTTGCATGTGGGATGTGGGCTTCAGAGTTACATCTGCTTGGCCAAGGCTGTGCTAATGTACATTTACGTATAGCTGCGGATCTGCGGACTTTGACACAGACGGTATACAAGTAGCCTACCAGACCGCTTGGCATCATGGGCACAGTCCATCTCAGTTCCATGTGACAGGTTTGCTGCGGTTGTTCCTCATGCACGCGTGCATGTGAGATGACATCAGGGCATGTGCTTGCGTGCATGCAGCGGCGTGCCACTTGTTGTTGCAATGTGGTGGTTACTGGACATGTCACAGTCACTGGGGTCGTGTTGTTGTTGTTTGCACTTGTCGTCCGTGCAAGGGTCCTGGTTTGGGATTCCCGGGCGGGGGTGGGAGGGGTGCAGCACCCACAGACTCCAGGCGACCTATTCATGTCCACTGAGCGGTGTGTGTGTCCATGGGCGCTGGATCCATGTCGTGTCCTGGTTGTTCGTGCAGTTCCGTCCATGTGGGTGCGATGCACAGACCCCATGCCACTGCCTCCCACGATGCATGCGGTGTTCCTGGATGTGATGGGGAACAGTGTGCATGTCCCGGTCATATCCGATGTCATGGCGATGTCGTTGATGGTGTGGTAATTGTTGCCGGTCGTTTGGTATGGCTGTTGTGGTGGTGACTGGCCAGTCCGTGCGGAAGCTAAGCATGGGTGCGGGGTTGGACATCATAGGTCAATCGGGGAACCTGCGTTGGGGTCCGACGAATTTACAGGTTGTCAGGTATGCGATGCCGTCCAGCAGGGCTTCCATGTCATTGGTGGTGTTTATGTTTGCCAGCCAATGTAGCGGATGGTGGCTGTCAAGGTGTTGTTCGTAAGTTGTCCCTTGGAGGACCATGATGGGGCATGCTGGGTGACATTCGATGTAGCTGTGCTCGATGATCCGTCGTGTGGAGGCACAGTGGTCCCATTTCAGTGCGGGTGCGATGTTGGCCACATACGCCATGCCCCCATAGGCAGAGCAGGCCCTGTCGTGTGCGTCCAGAGGGAGGAGTAGTGCTAGCAGGTCCGCCTTTAGACATGCCGGGTTGGAGAGACACATCTCCACGGGATGCTGGTAGGGACACCTCCGACAGTAGAAGACGGGTATGACGCAGCTGAACAATGTGATGCGGTAAGTCAGTCGGTAACTTACGTTCAGCAGGGACAGGTGTTCGCATCCCAAAATATGTATCAGGTTGGTTTTGTACAGCTTGACCTGTCCGGCGTAGTTGGGTAGGTGTGTTGCGGTTGCCATTTTGCAGCGGTGCGTTGTGGTGGCGTGCTCCGGCTGTGTGTGCAGTCTGCAATGTGCACGCTCCGAGGTTGCTGTGAGCTCTGTGTAGTCGTAGGGAGACAGGACTTGTGTTCTGTTGGCTTGTGCGGAGGACACGGGCCCTCATCCCACATGCTTCTCAGACAGTTCAAGGTCAGTGATGTGTGACTCCTTCCAATTAACTTGCATGGGGCCGACATGGGGGAGTGTTTTCTTTATTCTTTCCCGTCCGTTGTGTTCTTCTGTGATATGCGCTATCTGCCCTGTGGTCGGTCTCCTCTGCATGCCTGTGTTGGTCTTTTATTGGACAATGGCTGTATTCACCGGCTTCTTTCGTAGGGCTATGGTTTCGGAGTTGGAATGGAAGGTCATTCAGTGCTGTCTGCTCTCCCTTGTGTGGGCGGCAGGCTGCCTTTCCGCTCTACGTTGGGCCTTGTGTGTGAGTGTTATTCTTGGGCCACCTGTTGTCGGTCCCCGGGCTCTTTGGTGTTCCGTTTTGTATGTCGTGTTCATATGTGCAGGGTGGTATGGGTGTTTCAGTGTGGTACTGGCGTTCCTCTTCCCGAAGGGGCCCTGCTTCTCCTAGTTGGTGTTGCCGCCGCTGTGTGCTTCACCATGTTTGTTGCACTGGGGTGTGTCCTGCTGTTGCGTGACTTCACTGACATGTGTGCGTCGGTTGTGTGACGTTGGGTGTTGTCCGTGAATTGGGCGTTGGGGACATGTCTGTGGCAGGCCTGTCACGTGTCATGTGCATTCGGGGTGGGGCTGGTGTGTGTGCTGCTTGGTTGTGTCCCTGTGTCTGTGTGCGACGCATGCATGGCGCTGCGGTTGGCCTCTGCGTTGTGCGCATGTGTGGCAGCGTCATCGCCGCTTTGGGGCCGTGACGGGGTGGTTGGTTCCTAGTCCCAGGTGGGTGTGTACACATGTGTTACGAGATGTTACAATTTGGCCTGTGTGTCATATGTGGATGCTATGGTAGATGTGTCGTGTACACGCGGGGGTGGGGGTTGTCCGCTTTTCCGCCCCTTGCACTGTGTGCGCTGTTTGCGTGCACTTGTTGTATGTGTGCCTACCTGCGTCTTCGCGTACGTTGCGTCCTTGGTGGTGCATCAGATAGAGCATAGGGAGGGCCTGCAGTGCTGGATTCATGCCTCGGGGTGCCGCTTCTTCGGTGTCCGTGCTCGGCGTTCGTGTTACCGCTTCGGTTTGACGTACGGTGTCTCTTAGCCGTGGGTTCAGTTTGTGTGCGGCATCGTAATTTGTACGCCGGACGGTACGTGTTTCGTCGGACGGTGTGTGTCAATTGTGCTGCGCCGCTACGTGTACGGGCGCACTTTGATGGCGGACAGTGTCGCTGGCTTGCTGGCGGTGTTTGGCTGACTTTTCGCAACGTAATCGGGCGGGCGTGTGGACTGCTGTGTGCAGGCGGTAACTGGTGGTTTTTGCATCCGCCAGCACGGCGGTAGTGCTTCCGCCCGACATCCTAATGGGCCCCTATATTTTTGTTTCGATATTTTTTTATTTACCATGATGTAGATAGGATGTCGATATTCTTGACTTCGATATTTAGGTCCCGATATTTTGGGACCTCGATATTGTGGTCGTCGATATTCTGTCAGTGATTCGACAAATTCCTTGGGCCATGAAAGGCATCCAAATGGTACCATACAACACTTTTAAGTGTATTTACACATTGGGAAAATATAAGTGAAATGTGTGAAGTAAGTGAGGATCACCTGAGACTACACGGCAAGTCAACCACTGTGAGGAAATGCCTGTGGGTAAATGCGGCAGCCGGCCTGCTTAATTTCTGCCCTTCAAGTGAGTAAAAGGCAAGGGAAGCTGTAGGACTGGGCTCTGGCACATTAGGGTGCATGATATAACAATATGCCCCCCTCCCAAGGCTCTGGGCGTATCAGGAATCTGCCTAACGAACAGCCAGGGCATTCTTGGAGCCAGTGATATAAGGGATGGTGAAGTCATACTGGTTGAAAAAATAGGCCCATCGTGACTGGTGGCTTTTCCTACATTCAATGTTACGAAGACACTGGAGACTTCAATGTTCTGTCCTAATTTCAAAGGGTTCTTGAGTTCCCATTAGGAATTGCCTCCACTCGCTGCAAGCCAATTTCATGGCCAAAGGTTCTCGTTCCAACACTGAATAGTTCAGGATCTAACAAGATATGTGATAGACAGAAGATGGGATGTTTTAGGCCATCTTCTTCTTGCATCTGCAACAAAACAGCACCAACGGCTCAATCTGACCCATCGGTTTCAACAATAAATTTCTTGGTGGTGTGTGAATGACGTAGAATAGATGCTGGAGTGAAGGATTGTTTTAATTTATGAAAGGCGTTCTCAGCTTGAGTATCCTGCTTGAACCTGTAAGATTTTCGTTGTTTAGGATTTGAGTCATATTACTGGTTAGGGAGGCAAAATCTCCAATGAATAGCTGATTCAAATTATCAAAACTCAGGAAACACTGGGTTTCTATAATTGTGGATGGTTTAGGCCACTCTAGAATGGCAGAAACTTTTTGAGGGTCCATGGTAATTCCAGTTTCGTTAAGGCGAAAGCCTAAGTATTCGACATCAGGCTGATCAAACACATTTTTTCAGGCATGCAATATAATTGATTTTCTTGTAACCTACCAAGCACTTTACAGACATGTTTATGATGCAGAGAAGGGTCAGAAGAAAAGATAAAGTTGTCATCCAAGCAAACGAGAACAATCTCGTTCAGGAAATCTGCAAAGATATTATCTATGAAGCGTTGAAAGATTGCTTGAGCATTGCTTAATCCAAATGGCATGACACAGTATTCAAAGTGTCCCAGAGAGATTTTAAACCATGTTTTCCATTCATTCCCCTCATTGATTCATCAGAGATGATAGGCCCTATGAAGGTCCAATTTTATGAAATGTTTTGCATCTCGAACAGACTCCAGGATATTTTAATGAGAGGTAAGGTATACCTGTCCTTAATGATTACTTTGTTTTAACCTCTAAAATCTATGCAAGGTTGCAGTTCATTGGATTTTTTGTGTGCAAAGAATAGTGAAGCTCCAGCATGTGAAGAGGACCGGGTAATGATACCATTTTGGATATTTTCTTCAAGGTACTGCCTCAACTCCTTCCTCTTTGACTCCGAGAGGGAGTAGATTCTTCCGAATGTAACGATTGTGCCAGGTTCAATGGGAATAGCAAAATCGCATTCTAGGTGAGGAGGTAGTGAAACTTCCTTGGGTTTTTTAAATAAATCCATAAATTCTTGGTAATGAGCAGGAACTCCTTGCAGGACATTGCTGGTACCATGATCGGCCACAAAATTCTTGGACATTTCTTTTGGGGTCTAATAATCTTCTGTATCATGGCAAAACTGGTGACAAAATTGAGAGGAAAGAGAAATGGTTCTTCTTTCCCAATTTATGCAAGAGTTGTGCCGGGCAAGCCCTGGAATTCCTAATATTATGACATGATTAGGTGTGGTAATTAGATTGAAGGAGAGAATTCAGTGAATCTTTCTTTTAAGCGCCCAATTATTATCAAGATATAGTCCACTGGCCCCACTATCTGAGAGTGCCAATATCCTTTCTGTTTTCCCATTAGGGATTTACAACTCCATAGGGAAGAGAAAAAGTGAGACCAAGAGTTCTCATGGGCAAATGCAGTGGCCCGCCACTTTCATTGCAATCCTGCGGGTGAATAAATGGTGGGACTTGGGCGGAAGCTGTCTAGTGTGGAGTGGGCCACGTTGTGGCCTGCGGTATAACATGATCCTGACACCTTCCTCTTTCAATTCGGAGGATCAACAGTGATTCAGCGATTCAGAAGGAGTTTGTAGTAGCTGGGGAGTGAGTATTAATTGGGTTGTGTGTCGTAGTGTTATGTTGAGCTTGTAGTATGGTGAAGAAATAGGGAACAAACTGCGTCTTGGTGACGTTATGGTTTTAAGTTTTTTGTGTGTTGCTCTTGGTGCTGAGCAGTTGAAGTTATTATTGGACCCGACGTGGTCTAAGATCTCGAAATAGGTAAAGTTATTGTTGTTAAACTTGTCTGCTAAGTTTTGTGGTTTCAGTTTGCGAGGTACCAGCGACCGCACAATTGAGATAGGGACTGTAACCAATTGTTGCGAGTATACTAATTAAGACTAATGTAGAGAGATCTTTGGTGGACAGAGGTGAAACTACATGAGGCAGGGTGACTTCCCACTGGTTGAGATATCATCAGGTTTTGTGTAGGTTAGAACGTTTTTCCAGTAATTCTTGTATGAGTGTTTACTTTGAATTTCTCTAGTGGAGCAGACAAAAGATATCTGTCAATTGTGCTTGCTTTTGAGGCTGAGAGTTGAACGTATGGGAAAATTGTTAAGGGGGTTTGAACCACTGCAAGGAGCGAGGATTGCGTCAGACAGTGCCGTGGTGGGATAGGCTGGTTGGAAATGCCATGCTAGGACTGGATGAGACGTCATCAGATACCGTGCTGGAACAGGTCCATGGAAATAGAGGTCCCGCTGTGATTGGACGCAAGTGCTAACCTTAATTAAACTGTAATTTAGGCTGAATTTGGCAAATATTGGAATTTCTCTGTTGCCTAATAGCTTTGTATTGTCTTTGCTTGACATTATTGTGACATTACATTTTTCGAGAGGCTTAGGGAATTGATGAGTGGTGATGTGCTAATTCCTGTCGATGAGGGCGAGAAGCTCCTCTGGAAGCTACACCAGGTCATTATTTATGAGGAATGTAGAGCTCCATACATGTTTGTGGCTTTGTCAATGGTACAAGATCACAGAGAATGAAGGGCCATTGAGATTTTCATGATATGGCACATCCAATTTGAGAATTATTGAGCACTTAAGGGGATTATTGTATGATATGAAACCTCTCCCAAGACCAGCACAATATGAAGCCTTTAATGCTTGGGAGCATGCTGCACATGCCAAAAAGAAATAGAAATATCAGAATAAAGCTAAGAAAGCAGAATATAGTTATGTTGATGCCAAGTGGGATGGACAGCAATAGAACTGGCAAACAGAGGCAGTCGAGGGAGCTAGATTGTACCCTGCACTGACAAATGAAGAGCCCTGAAAAAGAAAAAGATGAAAGGAAAGGGAAGGGAAGCAAAGGAATGAAAAGCAAAGGGAAAGACAGATACTGTTAAGAATTTGGATGAGGACATTGATTGTAGTGATGACCTTTTGGACATATTGTTGTCCTCACGTCCACTGCCCTATAATGCTGCCTCATCTGATAGTTTGGTTGAAGCTGCCGCAGGTAGCAGTACTGCGGGAGCCACTGCCACTATCAGGGCCTGTAATCAGGCCCTGATAGGAGAGACACCATGGATTTATGCCCCCCGAATCTCGCCGGTTGCTAATGCCCAGAAATTAATAACTGTTCCTGTTACAATCGGTTCTGCCGTTCCCATGTATAATCCAAAGTCATCTGGAGGAGGAGGACAATCTTTGGCAGTCCTGACTATGATGACCCCTCAAAATAATGCCCCTGTGACTATGACTTTAAGAGCTACAGGAGGGGTACCTTTTATCCTGACCATGACAGCCCTACCAAAACCAGCCCCTATGTCTTCAACGTTTGGTGCAGTAGGAGCAACCCAGATAGGGGAACTTTGCCCAATACCACAAAATTCCTCCTTATCTATCTAGAACTCTCCTGTCAGGAACACGGTAGCTGGTATTGAAAACTACTCACAAGTGTTAAAGAGATCCAAGTTTGATCTGTATCCTTGCTGAAGATTGAGAAGACCACATCTTATGCAGCTGCTCAAACTATAACTGAGAACATTATCTTCCTCAGGCATCACTAAAAGTTGGGAAGGCGGCCGCCAGCAGTAGTGCTGAGTGAGCCTTCTAGTCTTTCTCCTCATACCACCCTCTTGACTGTTCATCGCGCAAGCACACCTCTGAAGCCACGCACTTCAGCTGCTCAGATTAAGAACCCCTCCCTGTACACACACACACACACACACACACACAAATATATATATACACACACACATATGTATTCAAGACTGTACAAACCTTATGCACAGAAAACCCTCAAGAAATATTCAAAACACAACAATTCTAGAGAGGAACTAGCTAACAAAATCTATACGGTTCTAAGAATAATTGAGTTGTAGAAAAGTGAATTCAAAAGTTTGCTTTGCAAATGTTGAATAATTTAGATATTTATGTAGCATATTATTTCTTCTTTCATTTAGGTGCAGTCGTAATTCTTCGATAGGAAATAACAGCCACTGGTTCATTATAAGAAGATTAGAAATATAAAGAAGAATAGAAAGGCACCTGACTCTGGAGGCAGTCTCTCTAATTCTCCCATTCCCCCTTTTTCCCTTGCTAGTGCATTCTCACAGGATTGCTATTCATTCTGTGCATGCAGGAATAGGGAGGAACTGGGCAAGTGCATCTTCTCCAGTGGAATCTTCTGGCACAGGTTAGGTTTCTGATATCACCACAATGTATCCCAAACAGTGGCCTTAGAGGAAGAATGGTTTTCATTACCACAACATCACAAAATGGACTAGTTGACAAGAAATAGATGAATTGGTTTGATTCTTTAATGGGTCCGATGGAAGTGGTGAAGTTGTACATTAAAGGGAGGAAGACCGAATTGCAGAGAGATAGAGACCTGTGGACGTGATCAAGTTGAGATTAGAATTGGATAAATCGATATTAGGCAATCTTGATTTTTCACACAAAGACACCTATTGAGAGAATGAACTTGTGTATTTGCATAAAGCTATTACCCGTCATGCTAGCCATGTTCATGACAGACTTTCAGCCCGCTCATATGAAATAGACCTAAATAAGAGTAAGGGTCAATTTAGATCTTGGTGGATCTGATCCTGCCATCGGTTTTCCGTTGGTTTCACCATCTGCTCAATTTAGATGCTGGTGGGTCTATAGACGATAGTCCATCCTAGAGCCTCTGTCTCCATCAGAATTTTCCGCCTACGTCGACAGCGCCATAGGCAAAAGCAGCTGTCAGAGGGAGTCCAGCCAAGATTTCCGCTGGGCCAATCATGATGTGCCTTCCTGCCGACGTAACTGTGGTGGGTAAACCTCCATACCTGATTGGCGTTGTCAAAAGTATATAAGGTAGAAACTTACCCTTTTTCTTTTTACATTTCCATTTCCGACACAAACCCGATTGTCCAAGTCCCTCCTTTGTTGCTGCTACTTGACCACAAAGCTATTCCACCCCATTGTCACCGGAATCGAAGGTAAGTTTCTTTTTTACTTGTCTCAATTTGCATTGTCTGTTTGCTTTAGCTCAGGACTCGTACATTTTGAAATCTCTCTTACAAGCAATATTCTATTAATATGTAATTCAAATGTGGGTGTAATGTTGTTGTTTAAGAAATTTAAATAAACATACCTGTAGAATTTTATTTTAATTTCAAATTTGGTGCAAGCTTCCTTCATGATCATGGACACTTAAATACAAATTGATATTAATCAAAAATTCAAAATGTGTCCATACAGGTGTGTTCGATTAATTTTCGTATACTATCAAATTATAAACATAATCATTACACATTATTGGAATAATTTAAAGTCCATAAAATGTAGAAATTGCACTAGACAAGGTAAAATGTTTTGTTTAAAAAAATGTAAAATTAATGTTAGCTCTAAACTTACATAATTTCATATATTTATAAATGTAACATTTCCCCTTGTCTAGTCCATTTTCTGTATTTTAATACATTTCAATTTTCTCTTTCTGTTTTTTAAGGTGTGATGCATATGTGCTTATTTTGATCACTTATCAAGTTAAAATGAAGACACCTGTATGAACACTTAAAAAATAGAAACATATTGGTTTCTTTGGTGTAAGTGTCCATTAACATGATAAATGCTTGCACCAAAATGTTAATGTCCATTACAAATTTTTCATCACTTATGTTTGGACTGTACAACTATGTAACCCTGGCAAAGCACTACGCTACGCTCGCGTAGTTTGCGAAGTTTGCGCTACTTCGCACAACGCGAATTGCACGTAGCACAGTGCAAACATGCGTAGCGTAGTGCAGCGGTCATTTTTGCTTGCTCGCGGTCCTCAACGTCAAGTTGGCGACCGCGAGCAAGCAAATGACTATCCTGGCGAGACTTTTCCTCGTTCGCGATCAGCAACATCAAGTTGCCGATCGCGAGCGTGGAAAATAAACCTCCCGGCGAGATTCTCAACGCGGGAGGTCAGGTTTCTCATTGCGAGTGGTCGCGTATGCTCGCGACCGCTCGCGATGAGAAACTACCAGTCCGCGTTGAGAAAGCTGCCGCTCGAGTAAAAATCTACTCGAGCGGCAGTAAACGACAGCTTGCACTGTGCAAGATGCCGTTTTCAATGATTGCACAGTGCGGACAAGCATCCGGCACTGTGCAATCATTGCGGACAGTGCACTACGCAGTTCGCGTAGTGCTACGCGTAGCTTCGCGTAGTGCGAACTGCACTTTGCGTAGCTTCGCGTAGCGCTACTTCACGAACTACGCCCAGGCTTACAACTATGTAGTTTAAAAAATCCTTTTGTATTTTCAGTCATAGATGTAAGTAAGATTATGTATTTCGCATTTTCATCATTAACATTCTGAATAATCGATGACTTGTAAATGAATAATAATGTTACGGCAAACTTAATAAAAATTAAATCTTTTTATTCATAAATGAGATACTTCTCTCAAAGTTTTATTTATAAAAGTAACAGAAAACGACAACTAAGGCTTTTCAAGTCAAATAGGCTGTAGATTTGTAGCCCATAACCTGGCTCCTAAACATACTGCCAAAGGGTAGCCTCCTCAGGGAGGGGCATCTATTGGGCACAGAGCACAAACCTCAAGGATCTTTCTTGGAAGGGTGCGATTGGGTTTGTCAGAGGTTAAGCACAGGTAAGAGATGAATTCGGGAGGGGGAGAAAGGGTAGAAGGGGTTGGAAGAGGATTGGGTTTTGGAGGTAGAGGGAGCTGGAGTGCGTGATGTACATTTGTCTGTATGTTTGGCAGTTGCATGTGGGTCTGGTATATGTTGTGTATGTTTGGATTGTGTTTTTTCGGTGATCTTTGGTATTTGGGTAAGTGTGTGCTTTTGGTTTTGGTTGGTGCTGCTTTGGGTGTAAGTGTGCTTTTGTGTGAGTGTGTTTGTTTTGATGAGTGTGCTGTTGAGGTGGTTTGTGTGGTTGTGGTGCTTGTGGGTTTGGTGGTAGTTGTGGGTGTGGTGGTGGTGGTGGTTGAAGTGCATATGGGTATGCTGGTGGTTGTGTTTGTGGTGGTGGTTGTAGTATTTGTTAGTGTGCTGGTGGTTGTGGGTGTGGTGGTGGTTATGGTGGTTGTGGGTGTGGTGGTGGTTGAGGAGCTTGTGGGATTAGTGGTTGTTGTTGTGGTGGTTGTGGGTGGGGTGGTGGTTGTGGGGGTTGTGAGTGTGGTGTCAATATGTTATGTAGTTTCCACTAATTAGTAAGAACTGCACGTTTACGGAGGACATAAACTTAGGATGGTGCCAGACTGATTCCTTGCAACCCTGGAGGATATGCTGTCCCTTGGGCCAGCTAACTCACAGTGCCACTGTTACCCCCCCTAAACCTAGGCAGAGAGCGACCAGTTCTGGCAACTACTGAACATGACAACCCTGTTCCCTCAGGAATCATGGTGACAGACCTAGAACATTTTGGTCAGTCACTCGTGCTCTCTTTCGCTCGAAGAAATATACAAAGAATGCACAAAGGGACATTTTTCAATATTTATTGAACCATAGTGATTCTTGTATAGAAAATATGTGCTGCAATGATTAATAGACAGAAGCAGACAAAAGTATAATGAGTGTCAAAACCGTGAATAAAACGAAGAGACAGCTTATATATGCATGCATATACAGTTTTTATAACAATCTAGCGTACTCCTATGATGCAAACCCTAACCTATGTGTCTAGGGTGTGAGTGTACAGTCTGCCAAGAAACCCGCTTCTGGATGATCTAACCCAATTACTTGGTGGGTAGGAATGTAGGACCACGTCATGGTCCTAAACTGGACACACCTCATGGAGATATCAGTCAGCTGCTAGGCAAAACGTTTAGAATGGAGGGACCCCTTAAAGTCTTTAGGAGCGTCTCCTCTGATTGTATTTGGAAACAAATGGATATATATAGAAAAGGGCATCCTTGCCTCGGGCTGTGATTGTAATCAGGCTGCCTATTGTTTGTATTTCACAGATAGCTGCGTCACCATTTGGACGTAATAACAAACACATTTGTACCGCGCACGTAAAGGCCTTGCACATAATGCCAAGGCAGTGTGAAAGTGTTCTCATGAAGTTCTTTTGTGTAAGCAAGGTCAGTGTTTCTTAGAAACTAACACAAATTTCACAAATGCAAATGTGTGTCAAAATTCAATGTGAGCAGGGGAAGGCAACTTTAGGAAAGAACCGTGTACATGTAAATTGGTACTATTTCCTACCAGGCCTAATTTGGGCACATGACAAATAGTGTGTGTATATTGTTTGTGTGTTTCTTTGTGTGTTTGTTTTTATGTGTGTGTCTGTTGGAGCAGGTGCCTGCAAAGAAGTGAGTATGCTTGGGCTTGGGGTAGGAGTTGGGATTTAGGTTGAGGAAGGGACCTGAGTTGGGGCAGAAGGTTGTGCTGGTTGGGAGGCTGGGGTGAGTGAGGAGGTTTTTTTGCAAACGATCTCTGCATGTCAAACATTGAACTGTGAATGACATACTGAAATGCAACCATTTGTTGCATTTGGCAGCCAAGGCCCTGGTAGCCATTCACTATCGCACTCTGGCCTACAGAGATGCTGGGTAAGAGGTCAATAGCCTCCTCACTCAGCTCAGCCGGGGTGAGAGAGGTGCCTATGGCGAAGGAGTCCCCAGCCCTTTTAGGGGGCCGGATTTAGCCAACTGGGGGGAAAGCAAGAGGGGGCGTGGAGGTGGATATCTGGGTGGTGGCCAAGGATGAAGTTGGTACAGTTCCTGTAAGGTCCACCGCCACAAGGAACTGGTCACTTTTGGAGGCCTCCAAAGATGATGACGAGCTGGTGGCCTCCGTTTCAGTCTCCGCACCCTCCATGCCACTGTGTCCATGAGTGTCCGCTGTTTCACCATCCGAAACACAGTGGCCAGCTGCTTCCTCGCCTTTTTGGGCCATGTCCACATTCCCTGCTCCTGAAAATGCTGTAAAGACATATACAATAGTTTTATTGTACCTGTGTACATTTCACCTGCTTCAAGGCTTTTAAACTTTGGCTTATTTTTATTATTATCTCCTGCATTTCGGGAACGTCTTCAGAAACCATTTGGTCACAGTTTTGTTATTTCCCATTATTGCTCATATATTATTTTTGATCATTTCTCTTAACCATTTTCAATTCTCTCCAGGAACTGTTTAACACCTCTGAATGGTATTGATTTGTTGTTTTGAATAATGAACTTATGCCACAATCATTAATATAAAGCAAAAATCCCTTTGTACATTGTGTGTACAAGGCAAAAATTCGGATAATTATTTTTATTTTTATTTAAATTGCTCATTAATGTACCACGCCCTATGTTTTTACTAATGCTGTTGAAGAAATTCAATAATAGTTTTGAGGGTATTTTAACATTACGTCTACGGCATAAGTAAATACATAGGGATTGATATTTTTCTAATCCATTTTAGTACAGAGCTAAAACGTTTTCTATTTTAATCCAAAGTTACTTAAGTTATTTTTAGTTTGTTTTACCATTATGAAAAAAAAAGAAATTTCGGGCTTTCATTTTATGCAAAAATTTGTACAACATTACAGTGAATTTTAAATACACGGATTCATATATATTTTTTACAATAAAAATGCAAATCACAATACAAAAAAAAAAACTTGTTAGATTTCAAAAATGTCCTAATGAGTCATGTTTTGTGCCTGATATTGAGTTTTCCAGATGTGATACTCCAACATATATGTGACCGAAAATTCCATCTGCAAAAGTCCCTTTAAGCAATCTATTTTTGTTCATTATTGATTTATAACCTGCACATAACAAAGGTCAAAATAATGTTTTTGGGTACATGTTACTCTGTTACCAATGTGTTCACATTTCTGTCTGTTTTTTTCAAAATCATCCTATCAAATTCTTTTTTCAAAAAACAGACTGGCTCACATGCACATTTGTGAAGGAGTACGACATCATGCAAAACCGTCACTTTTAACATAAATTCAATTGTATTTTTTATTAAAAACTTATTTGAATTATGTTTTTAATAAAATAAATTGTCATTTAATCTTATGTGTCCAGTCATTTTGGCTCACATGCTTACTATTGTTTGTTTATAATACTTACACACAATTGTGACATTTGGAACATCCGTTGTATCATAAGTGCGTTTTATTCTGTGTCAGATGCAAGAGGGCTAATGCAACATTCTTCACAATGGTGATGGAGCATCACACCTGACACCATTAAAAAGTATGGCCTGTTTGGTACAACTGTCCCTTATAACATCAAACAAACTCATGTATAATATTTTTTTACCCAGGCATGTGTCTGATCAAAACAGTTCTTTGGTAGTGATCAGAAATATATTGGTATAATTTCCGACAAAATAATATACAAAACATGTCATCATACACCTTGTGCAAAACTTAGGGGTCCATTACGATGGCGGGCGGACAAAGTCCGCCCGCCATCGCAGTGGCAAAAGGGACCGCCCGCCATAGGTGCGGCGGTCCCACTATACGAATTAGGATGCGCCCGCCACACTGGCAGGCGCATCCCGTAATTTTACATTGCGGCGGGCGGTGCTGCAAGCAGCACCCGTCGCAATGTAAAAATACATGTTGTGCATCTGCATGTACAATGTGTCAGGCACCGTGCGGTGCCTGCCACCTTGTACATGCAGATGCAGAGGCTACCTAGGTACCCCCATGTGCACCCCCACCCCCAACACTCTAGGGGCCTGCAACGGGCCCACGAAGGCATTCTCTGCCTGTCTTCTTGCGGCGGGATCTCCGCTGCAGAAGACAGGCATCGTAATGCCTACTGCGGTGCCTGCACAGCACCGCCATTGGCCCATTGTACTGTGTCCCGCAAGGCGGGTGGAAAAGGACCGCCTTGCGGGACCACGGCGGACGGTATTTCCGTCCGCCGCGGTACCATTCACATTCCCACCGCCATCCTAATTTGGCGGTGGGAATATTCAGGTAGATGGCGGGCGGATCGCCACCGCCGGTCCTCACCGCCGGCCCAGCGGTGGCGATCCGCCCGCCATCGTAATGACCCCCTTAGATCTTAACTCTTCTCGTGTGTTTGGCATGTGTCTACCTTTATGTTGATGCCATAATTTGTTGCTGTAACAAAAAATAGTTATTTACAATGAAAAACTCAAAAAATAACTTACCCCCTTAATGACGCTGTCAGGCTCTCAACTGCCCATCAAGCTGAGTCAGGCCACTGCAAGTATGCAGGCCATTCGGAGGATCAGGGTGCGGTGCACATGCTCAGCGTGTTGGGAAGACTGGCCCAGCTGGACTTCTGCTGACTTTTTGGTCCAGCTTCATAGGTTCATAGGTCCTCCCATCACTTCCGGCAGAGAATGTTGCACCGCTTGTAGACCCCCAGGATTCGCACCTTCTTGGATTTGGCCTTCAGATGTCCTTCTTTTGATGGGAGTTGACCTGTATGGATACAAAAAATGTTTATTGATTTAAAAAAAAAAATTGTTGTAACCTATTGAGTTCCCTTATCCCTTGTTAGGTCTTTATTTCACTAGTCCAGGCCAGTGACATCATCTAGGCTGAATTATTTGTCGGATAATGCAAATAACAAACACTCATTTTATTTGGTATGTAAAAAAAAAAAAATATATATATATATACCTCAACGACGCAGGTCTGTCCCAATGCTCCCTGGACAAATTCCGACACTCCACAGGGTAATTAGTTGCTCAATAATTCATTTTATTTTGGCGTTATCGCACATAACGCGTTTCGGCTGGCTCCCCAGCCTTTTTCAAACTGATATATATGTTGATTAGTAATAAAAATATGATATACTTTCAAAATTTACATAATGTGAAATTTGTAGATTTTACATGAGAATGTTACATATACATATATATCGAAATGCACACCAAAAATAAAATAGTGCGTCAAACACACAACCCATACTAATGTTGTGATGTTGTATAATTATGATGTGTTTAAAAATACATGCCATAATATTTATATGTAATTTCAAAAGAACATACACTTAACTTCTATCACTAGACTTTATTCAGGAGCTAAAATGGACATTCTAGCCCGCATTTACATCTTAAAAAAAGTTAGTCAAAATTGCATTTATATTTTACATATGTGCCTGTTCCTCTGGTGAGACATACAGCTGGCTGTACAGGGACAGGACCTCAGTAGCCAGCAATTCCAGCTCCTCTGGTGAGTAGTTTGTGAACTATCTCCTGCTTTTTCTGGCATTGTGGCTCCTAGAGGTCGGAAACAGCAGCAAAAGTTGAGGAGGTGTTGTTGGTTGTAGTGTTAGGAGGGAGGTGAGTTTTTTTTTAAATGCCGCACACATCTACATGACGTGGGTGATCATCAACAGAGATGGACACATCCATTGGCTTTCGTACATTGCTTTCACACACGTTAGCCTATGGCTGTGTCCGTCGTAGAGTTTCACACCCTCTACGCAGTCAACTTCTGCCAACTTCCGTCTCATTGTAAATGTCATGATGGCGAGGTCAGGCGTCCGCAATTTTAGATTGTGAAATAGTGTGTTTGAATGTTAAGTGCATTACCACCACTCAAAATGGTGGCTAGTTTGTTTACATATACAAAAGGCTAATGTATTTCATTTGCTTTGACAAGAAAAATATAATGTAGGCCATTACTGTGGTTAATTGCACAGTTCTGTATACTAACTTCCATTGATGAAATTTTTGAAATTTATCTTAAAAAATAGAATATATAAAGAATACATTTCAAATGTATTGTTTACACATTTATTTTTACCAAAAAGTGACTGTAAAAATGTAAATTAAAAAAGAAAAAGGAATGATTAATGGTGTGTTAAATGATGTAAAAACATTTTTTCAAAAACTAAATGAAATGTGTTTTTAATTTCAAAAATATGTTAGCAAAAATGTATAACACATTTTTTTACTTTTAATTGCAGACATATGAACCAAGGGAGAGTGAGGAGATGACAGCCTCAACTTCTGAGACGATTTCCAGACCATGCCTCCATGGAAGAACGGGATATAATCAAAAAGTTCTTTATATCATCAGCTGGAGCCAGATCTTCTGCCTCGCAATAGGAATCCCACAGCAATTACACCAATAGTGAAATTAATGACAGTACTCCATTTTGTGGCCATGGGATCATTCCAAGACACTGTTGCAGTATCTGGTGGAATGTCACTACCAACTTTCAGTGCTGTGCTAAAAGTACCCTTGTATGCCGATGATCTTATGATCTATACTTCAGATCTACAAGCTACACTTCCATTAATTGACAAGTTGATCACAGATTATGGCAGGTTGCTGGCTATGATGTCAACAGAGATAAGACAGAGATAATGGCCTGGAAAATCAAGGGAGGAAATTAGATGGTTAAGAACGAGGGGGCATATTATCAACGGCCAGCGATAATTATCGCTGGGCGTGCTGAGCGACGAATTCCCTAACGCAGGCTATCTCTGGTATTTATCGCCCTGGTAGCGCGTTATTAACAACGCGTTTCCCCAGGGCGATAAAATTCCAGAGATAGCGAGGTTATCGCCGTTTGCAGGGAACATCGCTGGTTTTCCAGCGATGTTCCCTGCAAAGCAGCGATAACCTTGCTGATACGACCCTGTGGTCGTATCAGCATAATCCACCCCTATGTCTAACATAGGTAAGTCAGGATTTTAGCAGACGTTAGATTTTGGCGAACGGCCGTTTTCGCCAAAATCTAACGTCTGCTGAAATCCTATGGACTGCCTTGTAAATATCGCGATGTGAACATCAGCGATATTTGCAAGGCAGTCCATCCAGGTGCGCCCAGTGACGCCCACTTTGCATCTCATTAGAGATGCAAAGGAAGCGTCGGAGTTAAAGGTGCTAACATGCGATTATGCATGTTAGCACCCTCTTGTTGATAGGGCGATAGTTTTATCTCCGTTTTCTGGCTTTTAAAGCCAGAAAACGGAGATAAAGCCCTTGTAGATATGCCCCGAGATGAGATACTTAGGGGTCAGAATAACTCAAGATATTGTGAGACTCCCGGAGGAAATTTTTTATAAAGATTAAGAAAAAGGTTTGTAATCTGATGTCAGGATGGTCGCATTTACCTCTAACTATCTTTGGCAGAGCTAATTTGGTGAAAAAGGTCATCCTCTCAAAGTTTAACTTTCTATTCAATACAATACCACTACCTTTAAAGAATAAGTGGTTTGATAAATTACAAGGGAAGATAGTCAGCTTTATTTGGGCCTCAAAAGTGTCACTTATAGCAAGGAAGAAACTAAGGAGGAAAAAAGAGTAAGGTGGTCTAGCCCTTCCAAATCTGCAACATTATGCCTGGGCGTTTTTGCTGAAGAATGGGAAAATGCTATTAGACAGACCGCTCTGTTCAGAAATAGGTAGAATGTTCAGGGCGATGCTAAAAGACATAAGGGGGGGAGAATTTGGTTTTATGCAAAAGTTCGCAGACCCTAGGTATTACAAGAAGGTGAGATTGAAAGTATTACAATGTATGGCGGAAACATGGTACCGCATTGAGTCAAGCATAAATCTTGCCTATTCCAGCAATCTTGCCCCTACTTGGGAGTCTCCGGGGTCCCCGGATTGGTCTAAGGACAAACTGGCATTTCCAATAAAAGGAGCTGGTATTCAGAGATGGGAGCATTTAGTTAATGAAGGAAAGTTAATAACATGGGAGGAGTGCTGGGAGCTGACTGACAATAGTGTCTCAAAATTTAAATACCTCCAAATACAAAGCTGGTTTCAGGCTCTTAGTATAAAGATAGGTGGATTCAATGAACTGGAAGAAAAACTGACTTTTGATGTACCAAAGTCTAAAGAAATTTCAACGTGGTATTGGTTGATGATCGACATGACCGACGGGACCTTCACGTTGCTGCAAGAGCTGTGGGAAAAATACTTGCCGGAGCTCCAGCTGGAAAGCTTATGGCAAGTATCTTTGAGTTTGCTTTACAGTGTGGTTAATCCTGCCTATTTAAGAAGGAATCATCTTTTTTCACCCCAAAGGGCATATTGGACTCCACTCAGGTTGTCGAAGTTTGGGAAAGGTGCAGTCGTAGCCTGTGCAAAATGCGGACTATGTAAAGCAGACGATGTGCATATGTTTGCCGAATGCCCAAGAGTGCAAACATTTTGGGAAGACGTGAGTAAGGCTTTATCCGATATTCTCAATAAGCAAATTCAGGTAAGCCTATCTCTTGTCTTTTATGGGACATCAGATGTGCAAACAAGAGTTAATCGGGATCAGACTAAATTATTGTTTTATTCGATATTATAGGCACGTAGGGAGATTTGTAAAAAGTGGATAAATGATCATCCACCCTTGTTTACTGATTGGCTACAATCCGTGAAACGCATTGTAAGATTGGATGCAGTAGACCCAGGGAAAAAGAGGTATACATTTTGTCTACCTTTGATAAGATGGTTGGAAGCAGAGGGTTAGGTGACAGAAGATATGTTCTATGATTACACCCAAATGCCTCATGATGCACCTTTACTGCCAGGTAATGATTACCATGGTAGAAAAGAAGAGTGCAGGAGTTAAGCTTTGGCTGGATGCCCACGCCTTCCTACATAAAGACTGAAATTGCACAAAAACAATTCTGTGGAAGGTGAACCTGAGGCGAATGAGGACAAAGAAAAAAAGTTCTTTCTGCCGTGTTGAGACACATCAACAGCTTCAACAGTTTCCACAAAATGAAGATTTTGCCAATGTGAAGGGAGATTTTTATGCTTTGGGTCACCTACCACATACCTCATCAACCAAGTTAGCTTGAATCCAGTGACACCGTGAGCACGGGACCCACGTCTGGGCATGCCCTTCCCACTTATGGCAACTATAGCAACACAACAAGATGATGGATGGAATGCTGAACATTGTCAAACATTCACCCCCAGTCACAGATCTGGTTTAAATCCATCTTTTTTTGCTCACCGTGCCACCCCAGTTTGCAGAGAATGCAAAATCCTAAAATGCCTCAAGATCCAGTGATGCAAGTTCCCCAAGCCCCAAAATCCCAACAGAACATGGGAGATCCTAGGTTGTGAACAAGGTTTGAAAGATGACTCAGAATTTTTCTAGAATCAGAATCGATTTCAACAGTTCCCCATTTTTGATTGATTGGACATCCATAACTCTGATTAGTCACGATGACAGTGCCTATTAGTGGAGGAAGACCATATACTTGGCGCAGTCTTGGAGGTAGACCAGAGTGGTCTATTTGTAGAAGGTAAGGTGAATGGCCACCCAGTGTCATTTTTGATTGACACAGGCACTACCCCTTCCACTGTTAGAATAACGGAAGTCCTAAACCTACCCTTCCCAGGAAAGAAGATCTAAGTTCTAGAAGTTGCAAATAAACAGATTACTAATCCTGTCATGAAAAAAGTACCAGTGGCTTATTATGCGGCTACTCTTGACCCTGTAGCCGCAGGACTGCCTCAAAGCGGTAGCACCAGTTGGCGTCAGCATTGAACAATGTGAAACCATAGTCAATGCGACATCCCCTTACAATGATGGTCCCACATGCTGTGGAAATGCTATTTGCTCGAACCAGGACTCAGCATTTGACTAATAGCCATCACACAAAATATGAACAAATAATTTTGTCTGCCGAGAATATCACCATGAAAAGGTGTTCTTCTCTTAATCCCACTACATTGTTACCATTGAATGGAAATGGACTCATTGATGGAAAGTTGAACATGACTGTTTAGATGTCACACAACTATCCACCAAGCTGAGACCAGATATCAGAGACAAGCCCTTGGTAGAGTCCAATTATATATACTTTGTGAATGACTCTTGCCTGAGGAATGATGGGGGTAACTTGAGAGCTGCCTAAGAGGATTTTACCATGGGGGAAGTTGTAGAAGTCTCCTGGCTTTGAGGTAGCCTCAGCCCAAGTGGCTGAATTGGTCGCTCTTACCACAGCCTGTTGTGTTTCAGATCAAATAAGAGTGACTATTTTTACAGATAGACTCTGGTGTGGTCCATGACTTTGGACAGTTATGGTCACAGAGTGGATTTATGACATCTTCAGAGTCCCCAATAAGAAATGGAGAATATATCATGAGATTACTAGAAGCCTTGCAGATGCCTCAAAAGATTACTGTGATCAAGTAGCGGAAATGACTATGTGACAGTTGGCACCCGATATACTGATGAGGTCTCACGGTATTGTGCTCACTGGCCCCGTACTTTCAATGGAGAATATGTAAATGAATCTGAAAATGAGACCAACTTAAATCTTTTGGTGTCAATGCTGATACCTGCAAACAAGTTAAGAGGTTGTAAGAATGACCAGATGTAGAACAACAGGATTGGATTCTAGCTGGTTGTGTAAAGAACGAAGATTTGGATGCCTACCGATGGGAGGCCAGTGTTGGCTGATAGTTTGTGGTCTCCGATGGCTAGACATTTCCATGGTCCCACACATATAAGAAGAGACACAATGGTGAGGCTTTTCAGACAGAACTGGTTTAAGATTGATGACTGAGAGTTTATGTCATCAGTGTGTTGTGTATCAACAGATGAATGTGGGGAGGAGTAATCCGGTGATGACGAGTAATATAGGCAGATCATGAGGCCCATTCAACAGAATGTAAATGGACTTTATCGAGATGCCAGTGTGTAATGGGCTGAGATATGTCCTGGTTATTGTGCGCATTTTATTCCAGTTGGTGGAGGCCTACCCTAGCAGAAGAAATGACAGTCTTCCGGTGGCAAAGTTGTTGTTGAGAGAGCTAATACCCCGGTTCAGGTTCCTGACTTCCTAGAATCAGACTCAGTAACTCATTTCAACAATGAGGTCCTGAAACTGTTATGCACAGCTTTACGGATGAAACAGAGGCTACATTGCAGTTATTAACCAAAGGCTTCTGGAATTGTTCAGCAGGATAATGAAATGCTGAAGGCAAGGTTGACAAAAGTGTGTGCATCTACGTCTTTGAAATGACTGTATGCTTTACCTTTGGTGCTGATGAGTCTTCAAAGTACACCTGACAGGAGAACAGGACTGTTACCCCATGAGATAATCAGGGGAAGAGTTATGAGACTGCCCGCTGTGCCTGTGAATGCAGTTGTGAATATCACAGATGATAGGATTCTCGAATACTGTAAATGACTCGCTAATGTGGTACATTCTGGGTCCCACCAGGCTAATGCTGCTACTGCTTCCACACAACAAGAACAGTGCCTTTACCTCAGTCCTGGGGACTGGGTCCTGGTGAAGAAACATGTTCACAAGACATGTCTGGAACTACACTGGAAAGGCCCCTTCCATGTTATAGTGGTGACAAATACAACAGTGAAATGTGGAGGTCATCCTCACCGGGTACACACTTCCTACATCCAGCAAGTGGAATGTTCTCTAGACGAGATAACTGTGCCCATTACTGAGACACCATCAGTAATTGTTG
Organism: Calotriton arnoldi; assembly: GCA_963921515.1. Lineage (NCBI taxonomy): Eukaryota > Metazoa > Chordata > Amphibia > Caudata > Salamandridae > Calotriton > Calotriton arnoldi. The sequence continues at coordinate 365,506 of CAWUFW010006524.1, read as the reverse complement.
GGCATTCCAAAGGACCAGGAGGGGGTTGAAGAGAGCGAAAAAAGACCCTGAGATCAGCTATCTGTCCCAGGTTCCGAGGGACCACAAGATCAAACTGAGGCAAGCCCTGACACAGCTTGGATTAAAGTTAGGGCAGATGAAGAAACCTGGCTGCTGGTGCAGGTGGAAACTAACCCTGATTCTGGCAAAGGGCCCAGTGTTGTGAACAGCAGAGAGTGAGACAGAGGCGAGTGGCTGAAACAGCACAGAAGGGTGAGGCCAAGACTGTCAGTTGAATGTATACCACAAACTGTTATTGAAGAAGCGGAGAACTGTGAGGCAAGTGGCAGTGAGGATGAACAGCCAGCATTAAGGAGGTCAAGGAGGGCCTTGCCAACGGTATTCGGCTCCTGAGTGGACTTACTACATGGATAGTGACTGTTAGACCTGACACGCTTTTGGTAGTGTTTCCCTAAACTTTTTTGCCTTTTCCTCAGGGATTGTGCTGATTCTCTTTTAGTGGCCTTAGGACTCTGGGCACTCTCACACTGTAAATGCAGTGTGAAAGTGTGTGCGCCCTACCTAGACATGTTAGGAAGTGGTGCTAACCCGATGTTTTTAATACATGTCTCAAGCCTGCCTTTGCAGGCCAGTGAGTGCGCACTAGCACCAATGAGGTTTTTAAACATGTGTCAAGCATGCCATTGCAGGCCTGTATGTGTGCAATTGCACTTATGCTCAAGTCGGCTGTTTTAAACCACTGGCCAATCATGAGGGGACCTTTCACTACCACTAGGGCACCCCTGGAATAAGTCTTAAGGGGTGAAGCAAGTGGTAGGTGAAAGGCAGGGCAGGTACAGATGTGTGTTCCCTGCCCAGGTAAGAAGAATACCCATGTGTGCTTTCACTACCTATGAGGTTTGCTCTTCCCATAGGTTAACATGGGGAAATGGTTGAAATGACTTCAAGTTGCAATAGTGGGTTACTGTGGAGCAGCCTCATAATGTTTCCTATCATTGGATTCACAATGACAAACCCTCTCCTGTGGTAAAGAGGGATATGTCATTAATAGCTTAGAAATGCCACTTTTAGAAAGTGGGCATTTCTTTGCTCTAAACCTCTGTGTGCCTTTTAGGTTTGACTTAATCCACACTGGAGGATGGGGGAGCATACCTGTACATTCCCCTGAGAAAGCTTTACACATTTGGCATGAAACTGGAACGACAGACCTCTGCCATTTGAGGGCCAGGCTGGATAGATTGGAGGAAGATGTTTGACACTTGCCCTATGGGAGCCAGATCATGGCTCTACTAAAGATTAAGATCTGCATTCATGGCCCCATGGCAGGCAGGACTGAAATTTAGGGAGACATCTGTGGTTCAAAGGGAAACCTTCTAACCACCCTCAACTTCAAAGGCACACTACAGTATAACTACTGGTGCCACACTTCAGCAGGGAAGAGACACATTTGTGGGGACATGGGACTGGGGATCCTGGAACTGCATGGTGCACACTGCCAGAGGAATATGTTGAGCACAAGGAGGATTACTGCCAATGGAAGGGACCGTGCACCCTTCCTGCATAGTGGCTGGCATGAGCTGACTACCGGCTGCTGTGAGGCACCCTGAAGTGTGCTCTCCAAGGGCTTGTTGGCTTGCCCCCTGTTCTCTGGTGGAGGTCTCAGGGACATCAAATTCATCCCACGAGGGACCCACACCATTGACCTGTGACACCTGGAAAGAGGTGCCCTCTTAAGTGCCCACATCATCTGCTGGATCCCAACTGGTAGTGCGAGTGAGCATGGAACTAAGAATTCTGCCAGGAGACCGGAGTGCCTTGTGCGGCGCCGAAGAAAGAACTGCCCGCATCTAATGAGTGTGGTCCTGAATCGTGGGGCCTCAATGTGCATAAGCGTCTTGTTGGTAGTGAGTGGATTCACCATTTGTGGGACCCGCTTGGCCCTCTTCGTTGATCTTGCCGCTTCGCTCTGGTGCGACACGCGACTGCATGCTCATTGCGTGTGATATCCAATTCACAGGTTGCAACTCCAGAGGTGGTGCGTACCCATAGTAGTGCCTCATTCTACCATGTGCGGCACTGCTGAACTTGTGCCTGTGTGTGTGTCCAGAATTGTCTGGTGTGACTCAGAACAATGTGCACCAGACATAGTGATCCATTTCCAGGGAGGTATGGAATTTCCAACTCTTGGTTGTGTGTGACCGGAACTGTCTGGTGTGACTCAGAACAATGCGCACCAGACATTGTGCCTCATTCCTAGGGAGGTATGGAATTTGCAACTCTTCGTTGTGTTTGACCGGAATTGTCTGGTGCGTCTCAGAACAACGTGCACAAGACATTGTGCCTCATTTCCAGGCAGGTACAGAATTTGCAACACTTCGCTTGTGTGACCAGAATTTTCTGGTGCGACTCAGAATGATGCACACCAGAAGTTGTGCCTCATTTCCAAGGAGATACAGAATTTGCAGCTCTTCGTATGTGTGACCAGAAGTATCTAGTGCGACTCATACCAATGCGCACCAGACATTGTGCCTCATTTCCAAGTAGGTGCAAAGGAGCAGATTTGTGTTCTGTGGTGCCTGGATTATCTGGTTACTCCTTCGATCAACGTGTGTCCAAAGGGGTGCCTCTTTATTCCTAGAGGCTCCCTGCTTCATCCCCCCATTCATCGATTGTTCCTTTTGTTCCCCCAATCCGGCGGACCAACTGACCTCTCCTCATCCGGCCGGACGACTTCATCTCAAACCTCTTTCTACTACTCTTTCCAATGCACTACCCAATTTCTTACCCTATACCTCTATCAATATGTCCTCTACCTCCGCTCTCTCATTCATCCCAAACACCATACCAGTACTATGATCCCCAAAATAACCCTTTCTAAACTTGTCCCTATTCTATCCCTCCTTGCCTCATCTCATACCTTTTTTACTATTCCGAACCCCCAAAACACGCCTTTCTAAACCCTTACTTCTGACTCTTCCCCCTCCACACCCCTTTTGCTCATCCCAAGCCTCCTCCTAATGCTATGACCGCCAAAACAAACAAAAAAAAGAAAACAAATGTCTAAATCCTTCCCTCTTCTATCCCTCCACTATCCTTTTCAATCCAAATAACAGACTAACATGTCCACCTCTCAAATTAATTTCATATTTCACTATACTCATTCACCACTAATCCTTTATGGGTTTCGAAGCAGCGTCCTATTCACCAAAAAGTGCTTCAACACCTCATCAGGGGTAATAAGCGCTATATAAATGCAAACCTTTTTCTCTCTTCTATCCCTCCGCTATCCTTCCTAATACAAATAACTGACTAACATATCCACCACTCAAAATACTTTAATATTTCACCATACTAATTCACCATATATCCTTAATGGGTTCCGAGTAGCGTGCTACTCGCCGAAAAAGCATTTCAACATCCCATCAGGGGTAGATAGCGTTATATAAATGCAAACCTTTTCCCTCTTCTATCCCTCCACTGTCCTCCGGAATCCAAATAACTGACTAACATATCCACCAATCAAATTACTTTCATATTTCACTATACTAATTCATCACTAATCCTTTATGGGTTCCAGAGTAGCGTGCTACTCACTGAAAAAGCGCTTCGACGCCTCATCAGGGGCAGTAAGCACTATATAAATGCAAATACAATACAATACAATATGGACCTGCCTGATATCCGTGGCACTGCGAGTCGGTGCTGAGTGAGTGTGTGAGAGTGACTGGCTGTTGTTACTTACACCACACGGCGGTGTTGCTTTACACGTTGATTCCGTGCCAAAATAATATTACTTTTGACATTGGTTTTTACCCGTGCAGCCTTGGCCCACAGAGCTGCTTAAAAGTGTTGTAATTATCTGTGTGTACAAATTTCTGATATTGGTGTGATCTGGGGTGCACTCTATAACTGTGTGGTATTGAATTATAATAATTACCAGAGTGGGCTTCATTCTGACAACGTTTTGCACTGCATAAGGGTGCTGGGGGTAAAGTGTGCATGTTACTGATGTCATTTTAACACGGGTGGGCCTAGTACTGCTAGTGATATTTCTGAATGTGATTTATGACCAGAAATACATAACAGTCAGTCAAATTCTTTATTCGGTTTATGCAACCATAAAAGTAAGATGCAGATCACATTTAAATTATTAAAAATTAAAAATTAAATTCCAGTATGTGTCTACAAAATACAATCTTAATAACATCCATATTTTTCCGTTAGTCTCAATTGATATGTACAAAACTAAATTCATATAGTTTGCAGTTTAAAAAAATTACATAAAAAGTTAATGCAAGATAAATAGAATACAAAAATCCATATGTACAAAGACAATCACATTAAAAAAAATGTTTAAGTTAGAATGCCAATGCACAGCCTTAAGGAAAATCTTAGTGACCTCCTTACAAAATTTCAACTTACCAAGATGTATCTTAGCTCTGGTCAATTTTAAAAGAACTTGTTTATAATGATCGCTTCCATAAAATGTCATACAATAAAATCATTTACCTACAATGTTCCTTATTCGCACTGCAGTGCAAATAAATGTATATATCATTCCACATATATATTCAGTTTTAGGGAGCTGGAGGTAATAAAGTGCTGGCCTGCATTTTCTGATACCCAATACCCTTATTAGTGGGATGATAAATTCTTTCCGCTGTTTAGTATATAACTGGCAAAAATGAGAAAATGTAACATATTTTGCTGTGATTTATGGTCACATGGACAAGGATCCAAAAAGGGTTCAGAATATACTTTGCTGGGATAGGAGACCAAAAAATATGCAATACCGAACCTGAATCTAATAAGATAGAACCTTTTAGAATGGCAAAAAGGAAGCAAAAGGGAAGGTTCTATGCTTTTAGTTGTGATCAGAGGTAAAAAGTCAACCACCCTCTTCATACCCAGCTCTGTTCATTTCCGATGTTCCCGTAAAAAACTTAGTAGGTCCTGTTTAAACTGACTTTTTTAGATATTTGCAATGAGTTGTGGTTCAGAAAATCTGTCTGCTCTCCCCATAAGCTCAGGCTGCTTTCTAACATGGATGGGCCATGGTATTTTATGCATGTGGTCAAGGCCTAAGCAATCCTGAATTATTGCTCTATTAAGTGCAGTTTCCTCTTTTGACCAAATAGATCTCCATAACATGATTGGAGCAATTTGAATACGGTGTGTCAGAGGCACAAAACCTAATTCCTTGTGACATAAAATGATTGGCAAGCTAGTAGGGACGGTCAGAAGCCTTCTGAAAAAAATAGTTTCTATTGTCTGCAAAGGTGAAACATTACGAAAGCCCCAAACTTCTGCCCGATACATAATGACAGAGCAGGAGCACGCAACATAGATGTTAATAAGTGTGGCAATTGGTTTGGAGCCCAATTTCTTCGCAAACCTAAATAAGGCCTCCAGAGTTTGGTGAAAACACCTTTTCCTAACCTCTATGAGATGGCTCCAAGAACCTCTTTGGTCAAATTGAACTCATAAATTAGAGAAAGTAGATACATAGAGCAACTTATCATTATCAATAAAACAGGGCTTAAAAGGCAGACAAGTTTTCCCAGCCACCATAACATGTGACTTAGCTGTATTTGTCTTTAGATCCAGGTCAGTCATAAAATCATTAAATCTATTTAAAAGTATTTGCAGGCCAATGCCAGTCCTGGAAATCAGTACGCAATCATTTCCATAAAGCAGAGCTGGCAGGCTCCTAGAACCAAACCCTCGGCACGTCTGCACCCCCTGATTAAGATAACTCTCAAGATCATTTATGTACAAACAAAACAAAAAAGGGGCTGAAACGCACCCTTGTCTTACTCCACTCCTCATTTTGATAGGTGCAGTAAGTTCACCGTCTGCCCCATATCTAACTCTCCCTGTCACATCTTGTTGCATCTGTCCCAGGAAGTGGACCAAGGAAGAATCAATACCCATATCTAGCATTTTTTGCCATAATTTCCGTCTCTCCACCCAGTCAAAAGCAGATGTTAAATCCATGAATCCTAAATAGAGGATTCCGTTCTTTGCCACCATACACTTGCTTATGAACAGGTGGAGATTGAGACATTGCTCAACAGTGCCCAAGCCTCTCCTAAAACCATATCAGATGTCCGAAAATGTCCACCTATCTGTTACTCAGGCATCAAGATGGTCCAATAAAACCCTGCCCATTAATTTACATGTAAAATCAATCAAAGAGATTGGGCGATAGCATTTGGGGTTTGACCTATCTCCCTTTTAAAAAATAGGAACTATGGTCACACTGGACTAGGATTTTACCAGGCCCAGGTTTGCCACACAGCTTAAAATATTAGTTAGAACAGTGAGCCATAAATCTGAGTTTGTCAAAAAGAGATCTGCGGGAACACCATCTGGGCCAGAAGATTTATTCTTACCAGTCTGATTTAAGGCTTTTTCAACCTCCTGGTAGGTGGGGGGAGCCAAGTTTTGGTCATTCTTGCCTGTACAATTCTCATCAAGCTCTGGAGGCAAACTGTAAGAAATGTGCTCCCTATGGCTCCCATAAAAAACAGAAAAATGATCAACCCATCTATTGGGAGGGATTGTGACATCAATGCATGTATTATGACTATCCTGAAAATAAGAAGCATTGATAGTCTTCCAAAATAGGCTGGGGTCTTTATTAATAGTAGCTTTATGTAATGTATCCCAAGCTTCCTGTCTAACAGTCACCCTGGGGGCCATAAGGGCCTGCTTGTATTGGTACCTGCATAAACTCAACAGCCCTTTATCCCTGGGTTTCTGTTTCAATGCCTTGATGAGATTACTATGAGTCCGTGAACAATCACTGTAAAACCATCTATAGAACGTTTTGGCTTTTGGCTTTCTATCATCCTGCAGTAGTTCATTTATTTCATAGGTTATATCCACAAAGGCTTCAAGCATGCTTTTAGGATTTATTTCACTCTCCAAACAGACTAGAATTTGTGCTTTATTTTCTTTCATTAACTTCTCTAGGGTAAAATCAGGATTTACAGAGGCTCATTTACTCAAGCGTCCCTTGTTTTTGTTATAAATTATTGGATGTATATTCAAATCTGTGGAGCATTTTTTTTCTGTATATCAAACTGGATAGACAATGGGAAATGGTCACTAAAACATTTTGTTTAAATAGAAAAACCCACTGCCTTTGGTTTGTAGTAACCTGAAAGAGCAATAAAATCTATAAGACTCCCTTGGCCTCTACCAATATATGTGGCCTGAGCCTGTTGCGAGATAAGGTCCATTGACATGAAGAGAGAAAATTTAGATAAAATAGAATTAAAAATGTCCCCACAGGGGTTATGTTCGAAATGGCATTTATCCTAAATATCCTCTCCAGTCAAACCGCAAGCTGTTGTTTTAGATAGCGGATACAATCTATAGTTAAAATCCTCACCCCAAAGAACAATATAGGGGCCGATTCCGATCTCGGTCGGAGGCGCACCCAATACCATTCGGTCGGGAAAAAAGCCATGCGAAAGCCTGTTTCCCGACCGATCCGTACAGCACACCGAACGAGCAAGTACGATGCGCACAACAGCAAAAAATCTCGGCCGAGCCGTACTCACCCAAACCAGGTCCTGTTCTCCGACCGAGGCGAATCCGGAAACGCCGAATCGAGTCGCACGGAAGGAAAAATGCAGCCCCGTCCGGCCGGACAAGTACGATGCGCTTTCCGTACGCGCCGAACCCGTCGCTACGCACGGCACGTCAAAGCATCCGGGAGAGGCGCACATAAGCTCCGATTCGCGCCACAACACGATCCACGGCTACGAGGCGAACACGCCAGCGACGAGGACGACGCGAAGCGACGAGGACGAGGCGAAGCGACGAGGACGACGCGAAGCAACGAGAAGGACGAACGACACGAACCAACCATGAATCCCTTCGTCCCGATCATACCAATATTCTACATTTATTACCGAAACAGGCACGGACGCGTACGGCGCAGAAGGTAAGCCAGACACCAACCACAAAACACATACAACACGTACACGACACATCACACACACACACACAGGGATGCAGAATATACTTACACCAGCAACAGCAGCACCATAGGGGCGGGATGCCCATCACCAATGCCACATATGCACACAGGGGCCTGAATGCGCACCACCACCCCTACCCAGGGGTGGCATGATGCCTACCACCACTACCACCCTCACCCAGGGGTGGCATTATGCCTACCACCACAACCACCCTCACCCAGGGGGGCAGGATGCCTACCACTACTACCACCCTCACCCAGGGGGCAGGATGCCCACCACTACTACCACCCTCACCCAGGGGGCAGGATGCCTACCACTACTAGCACCCTTAGCCAGGGGGCAGGATGCTTACCACTACTACCACCCTCACCCAGGGGGGCAGGATGCCTACCACTACTACCACCCTCACCCAGGGGGCAGGATGCCCACCACTACTACCACCCTCACCCAGGGGGCAGGATGCCTACCACTACTACCACCCTTAGCCAGGGGGCAGGATGCTTACCACTACTACCACCCTCACCCAGGGGGCAGGATGCCTACCACTACTACCACCCTCACCCAGGGGGCAGGATGCCCACCACTACTACCACCCTCACCCAGGGGGGCAGGATGCCTACCACTACTACCACCCTCACCCAGGGGGCAGGATGCCCACCACTACTACCACCCTCACCCAGGGGGCAGGATGCCTACCACTACTACCACCCTTAGCCAGGGGGCAGGATGCTTACCACTACTACCACCCTCACCCAGGGGGCAGGATGCCTACCACTACTACCACCCTCACCCAGGGGGCAGGATGCCCACCACTACTACCACCCTCACCCAGGGGGCAGGATGCCTACCACTACTACCACCCTCACCCAGGGGGCAGGATGCCTACCACTACTACCACCCTTAGCCAGGGGGGCAGGATGCCTACCACTACTACCACCCTCACCCAGGGGGCTGGATGCCTACCACCACCCTTAGCCAGGGGGCAGGATGCTTACCACTACTACCACCCTCACCCAGGGGGGCAGGATGCCTACCACTACTACCACCCTCACCCAGGGGGCAGGATGCCCACCACTACTACCACCCTCACCCAGGGGGGCAGGATGCCTACCACTACTACCACCCTTAGCCAGGGGGCAGGATGCTTACCACTACTACCACCCTCACCCAGGGGGGCAGGATGCCTACCACTACTACCACCCTCACCCAGGGGGCAGGATGCCCACCACTACTACCACCCTCACCCAGGGGGCAGGATGCCTACCACTACTACCACCCTCACCCAGGGGGCAGGATGCCCACCACTACTACCACCCTCACCCAGGGGGCAGGATGCCTACCACTACTACCACCCTTAGCCAGGGGGCAGGATGCTTACCACTACTACCACCCTCACCCAAGGGGGCAGGATGCCCACCACTACTACCACCCTCACGCAGGGGGGGCAGGATGCCTACCACTACTACCACCCTCACCCAGGGGGGGCAGGATGCCTACCACTACTACCACCCTTAGCCAGGGGGGCAGGATGCTTACCACTACTACCACCCTCACCCAAGGGGGCAGGATGCCCACCACTACTACCACGCTCACCCAGGGGGGGCTGGATGCCTACCACCACCCTTAGCCAGGGGGGCAGGATGCCTACCACTACTACCACCCCCACTCATAGGATGGACAATGCATGACACAACCAGCACACCACAACCTAGGGAATACAAGAAGAAGACATCCCCCAACACCATGACAAGCGTGTGTAGACTGTGTCAAATGCCTACAACACCGAACATGACTTTGAACATACAATGTGACCCCCTAGCACATGTGCCACACATATATGTGTGTGGCACCCACAATGCAAGCAGGCCATGACCATTGTGGCAATGGGGTCCAAACCCCCATCATCACAGTGACCAAAATGTAAGTGTGGGGTCCATAGCTGAAGCACATTTTGAACATTGTGGCAATGGGGTCCAAACCCCCATCATCACAGTGACCAAAAGGTAAGTGTGGGGTCCATAGCAGAAGCACATTTTGAACATTGTGGCAATGGGGTCCAAACCCCCATCACCACAGTGACCAAAATGTAAGTGTGGGGTCCATAGCTGAAGCACATTTTGAACATTGTGGCAATGGGGTCCAAACCCCCATCATCACAGTGACCAAAATGTAAGTGTGGGGTCCATAGCAGAAGCACATTTTGAACATTGTGGCAATGGGGTCCAAACCCCCATCATCACAGTGACCAAAATGTAAGTGTGGGGTCCATAGCTGAAGCACATTTCGAACATTGTGGCAATGGGGTCCAAACCCCCATCATCACAGTGACCAAAATGTAAGTGTGGGGTCCATAGCTGAAGCACATTTCGAACATTGTGGCAATGGGGTCCAAACCCCCATCATCACAGTGACCAAAAGGCAAGTGTGGGGTCCATAGCTGCAGCACATCTTGAACATTGTGGCAATGGGGTCCAAACCCCCATCATCACAGCGACCAAAAGGCAAGTGTTGACAAAGTAAGAGGTGCAACTGCCAAACTGCATGGATGATTCCTGGTCACAGAACAACAAACACATCAGTGGCAAAGTAGTGTATGTGTCCCATTGCAACATAAATTGGGGGAGCCAAATCCTGCAGTGCAAATAAGACATAACTTTGGCCATGTGCAGACAAACAACACCCATGGGGGCTGACACCGTCAACAATCATCAATGACACAATGACAGAAGTGACCATCCGAATGCAGACCCACATATTTGCACCAATGGGCACACACATGCAGATACCCTGTGGAGACTGCAGATGTGAGGCGAACAGATACCATACCATGGCAGCAATGGGACACACAATCAACAATTAGCAACAAATGAGGGCTCCCGTCCCATCAGCCTGGTCATGGAAGTGCCAACGGAATCATCAGCACAGATCCAACACACTTGTATAGCAATGTTGCACTGACAACACAGATGAGTCCTTCCCCATTGATGCCCAAACCTGCATGTTCACTGGAGATGGCCACACGGTCAGGGAAGTAGACGAATAGAACAATGGCAGGCACAACAGATGTGCAGGGGTGGAAGCCACAGATGTGAAGTTGCCAATCTAAGTAGGAAATCTCATTGCCAAATACTGAACACATGACACCCTCAGATGCTGCTATGGATGACATGGATACACCACAGGATAGGACACATAACCCCTGGACCACATGGGTTCCTGCACAGTAACACTTCATTATCATGAGACCAAATATCACCATCACTGCAGCAAGGGCATTCTTAGCATCATCAACATCATGTACATCAGAAGCAAAAGCACTAGAGAACAGAAAGTTGCTTTATTCAGCATATGTGGCATTAAAAGTAGAAGTCCGGTAGAACATAAACAAAGGCCAATGGCCAGTCCATCAACAAAGTCACAAGTGGGTGACAGTGGCAGATGCCACCCTACACATGCCTGCACAAAACCAGGGACAATCCACTAGGAGGGGCAACCGGGGGGTAGGCCAGGCACCGCAGGGACAGGATCAGGGCTCACCAGGAGGAAGCAGGGAAGGGGTGGTGGGTGCTGGAGAGCCACTGACAACTGCAGTGGAGGTGTCTGACATGGTGTGTGCCGGCACAACTGGGGGCATGGCTCAGATGTTGTGGGTGCCGGCACGACTGCAGTGGACCCTGCAGATGGAGTGGACAGGTCCGCCACTGCAGTGCCCAAGTCAGACAGGGTGGTAGTGGACTCCACTGCAGTGCCTACCACCAGGGGAGGAGAATGGGGAACAGGCAAGGTGGGCTGGACAGAGGGGGAGGACACCCTCACCACATCAGTGGCACAGACAAGCGCAGCGGGGGGTGTGGTGCCGGGAGAGCAAGTGGCAGGGGGAGAAGGCCGGAGCCTCTTGGGGATGGTATATCTGTGGGTGGGGGAACCTGGGGCAGGGTGTGGTGGGGGCACCTGTGGAGTGGGGGCCTGAGGGATGGAGGAAGGTGACCTGGTGCTTGAGCTGCAGGGCGGCAGCGGGGTCTTGCTCTTACCACTCCGGGGGACTTGCGGGTGGGGGCCTCAGTCTGTCTGCGCCTGGGGGAGGGTGTCCGGGGGCGAGGGGCACTCTGCTCCATGTGGGGGGCTTCCTCTTCCCCCTGGATGCTGGGGCAGCTGGATCGGAGGGGAAGAGGCCGAGGTCACTGAGGAAGAGGCGCTGGGTCTTTGGGGTTGCAGGTGAGGCAAGGGAGGGTGCTTTGGAGGGAGAGGCAACTGAGGACTGCGCAGTGCCCGTGGATGCGTGTGTGTGTACCAGGGCCCCATCCCCTGTGAGTCTGGTTTCAGTCCCCTGACTGTGCGTGCGTGTGCGTTTAGTTTGTGGCGTGTGTGTCTGTGTGCTGGATGTGTGTGTGCTGGTGTGTGCCTGTGCCGGTGTGTGTGTGCTTGGGACGGGCAAGGTGCTGGGGAGTGTGGATGGAGCAGAGGCAGGAGGGGTGAGGGACTGTCTGAGGAGGGACACTGCTGCCGTCAGGGAGGAGTCCATGGACCTGTTGCCCCTCTGTAGGTCAGACATGCCCGATGAGATGCCCTCCATGAACGACACCAGCTGAGTCAACAGTGCGGTGTGCGCATGGAGGACACTCAGCATGGCTGTCTGCCCTACATGGAGCTGGCGAAGGAGGTACACAGACTCCTCACTCAGGGCAGCAGGGGACACAGGGGCAGGGGGTGCGGTGCCTGGGCCAAAGGAGACACGCTCCCGAACATGGGAGCCTCCACGGACCTGGGGAATGGGAGCCAATGGGAGGGCAGTGGTGGTGCTGGTGGTGGCGGGGACAGCAACACTAGCTGGGGTGTGGTGGCTGCTGACACCCGCCTCCACAAGGGAGTCATCCTCCGAGTTGCTCTGGTCCTCAGCTGAGGTGGATGGTGCTGAGGATTCCTCGGTGTGGCTCCCTCGCCCTCCGTGCCACTGGGTCCCTCCGACCACTCCTCGGCTGCTGACCCAGTCTGGCTCTCTGGCTCCTCCTGGTCCGTGGAGCTGTCCCCTTCCGTGGCCGTGGATGTATCTGCAAACAATGGGGAAACAGACAGACATCAGTCACCTGCACCAAACGCACACACCACTGTGAGCACAGCACATCACAGAGCAAGCCCTGGCATCATTAGTTGTACATTGCTAAAAGTGCCCTAACTGAACAGGAGAAGCCAATTGTCAGTCTGATGCCAAGCATGGCACTCACATCCCACATGGCCTTGCACCCATCTGTCTGGTGTCTGTTGGATTGCAACACCCCAGTGTGGACACATGCACCAAGTACACAGTAGTTGGACAGTGCAGAGGACACGGTGTGGACACATCACAGCTCTTGCCACTGAGTCAGTACAGGTTTCAGGATGAAAGGGATGCCCAGAGTCAAATAGGAAATGCATGTGATGCATACCAGCGACAGACACCATGATGCACCCATGTCCTGCTACCCAGCGCCACTATGGTGTGCATGTAGCACATGTCACTCCCCTGCAGGACCACAAATAAGTTGACACATGCCATGGCAGAGGCATGACTGTTAAGTCATACATCACTGTCTCAGTGATGTATGACTTGGCAGCCAGACAACAACACTATGCACTGTGTCACAATAGTAGGTCATGGGGAATGCAAGTCCTGGAGCTGCACAAGTGCACATGTACATCCCCCACACAACACATCATCTCAACCCTCATCTGTCCAGGTCACACCTATTGGACATATGGGAGACCTGTGACACTACCCTCTGAACCTGAGCCCCTCACAATTTGCTGTGAATGGGGAACAGCTGCCTGAACATCACATTCGCATACCCCAGTCTGCACGGGCAGCTGATCAAACACCTATGTGACACACAAGTATCGTCTCCTATGGTCACATCTCCAGGGGCATGCTGAGCCCCTACCAAGAAACACCCCAGCAGTCCTGGCAACTAATCCACAGCACACTGACACAGAGGCAGACACCGGAGGGGTCAAATCACTGTGCACAATGTGTCAGCTGATACACGGGAGTGGGAGTACAGAGTGCATTGCATGGCCTGGAGTAGGCATGACTGTCCTGCTCCACATGAATGAGGGATGTGCCCTGGACAGTGGATAGCTGGCTATGTATGTGTGACACACGTAATCTGCACACTCCTGGGGCACAAACATTGTTCCCACCCGCTGCATGGGCGTGTGCCACATACCCCAGGCACATGTGGTGGCTCAGCTCAGCAAGTGGACCGCATATCAAAGCAACACGCAGATCACATGTCCAAACCCAGGCGTTGTGTGAACAATGGACCCACCCATGATGCCCACAACAGAGTTAGGGAAACAGATGCTGTCCCCCACCTTTAGTGAAGCAAACTGCAAGGACACAGTCCCAAGTGACACAATTCCCTGACTGTAAGGGCCACACCTGGGTATCAGATGAGCAGTGGGCAGTGCACAATAGAGGGACATGGCTCCTGGACAACATGACTGCTGCACCGTGGCAGTTGAACGAGGCCAGAGGAGGGCACAAAGCATGTAATACAGAGTTCACAGTGCAGTCTTTGACTCACCCCCTCCTTGCTGCTGTCTGGCCTTCAGCTGCCCATCCAGGTCTGGAAACACCACCGCCAGGATCTGGAGCATGTGGGGGGTCAGGGTCCGTGTTCCGCCCCTCCTGCGAGGAGGCGACAGCTTCAGCTGGACCCGTGCAATCCTCCGGGTCCAGCCCCGAAGGTCCTGCCACCTGTTCTGGCAGTTGCGGATCCGGCGCTTGTAGACCCCCACGGACCGGACAGCCCGGACGATGTCCTTCCAGATTTCCTGCTTCCGATGGGCATTAACCTGTGAGGATGACAAAGTGAAAAGGCCATTACCACACATGCAACATATCCGTGCATGACACAGTTGTATATACATGTCTCAATCACAGGGGCACATGATGTACACAGGCAGTGCAAAGCTGACCATGGACAGTTTGCCAGACGTCACTACATGGTATCATTGCATGGGAAGTAAAACCATGTTCAAATGCACTGTCACTGCACCATACCTGTCCAGTGCAAGTCACTACACACTATGGGGGTGACAACTACTCAGTGAGCCTGCTAGCCAGTGGCGTGCAGACTCTCAGCCTTGCTAGTCAGACAAAATGCACATTCAGAAAGGCAGTGCACAGAACACTCACCTGCTCCCCTGGTGTCCCATACAGCTTGCTGTACTGTGGAAGTAGGCTGTCCAGCAGGGCCTGGTTCTCTTCAAGGCTGAAGGCTGGGGCTCTCTCCACAGTACGTGCCATTGCAGGGTCCAGAGGGGCAGAGACAGCAGCAGTGCAGTGGCAGATGTCGTCTTGGAGCATGTAGTGCAGGCAAGTGGGCTCTCAGGGGAACAGCCAGCAATATATATGTGCTGGAGAGGCAGATACTGTCCCTTGTGTCCAAAGTGATAGGTCCAAGTCGTTTGCATCTTCTGAATCTGGCCAATCCATGGAATAGCAGCACCAAAACACGCCCACAGCATCCTTCAAATCTTCAACTTCATGACATACATGATTTTGCAACATTGTTGTGGGTGACCAACTGATTTTCCAGCAACCGACTCGTTCGAAATTCGAAAACGCGTCCGTTGCCAGGCAAGCCCATTGTCAATGGGTGCGCACCGATCGGTCCATTGCGGTACAACGCGCACAGGGGTACAACGCGTACCCGCACACATTGAAAGCAATGGGCCGGCCGGAGGCACCGATCGGTCCATTGCAGTTCAACGCGCACAGGGGTACAACGCGTACCCGCACACATTGAAAGCAATGGGCCGGCCGGAGGCACCGATCGGTCCATTGCTGTTCAACGCGCACAGGGGTACAACGCGTACCCGCACACATTGAAAGCAATGGGCCGGCCGGAGGCACCGATCGGTCCATTGCAGTTCAACGCGCACAGGGGTACAACGCGTACCCGCACACATTGAAAGCAATGGGCCGGCCGGAGGCACCGATCGGTCCATTGCAGTTCAACGCGCACAGGGGTACAACGCGTACCCGCACACATTGAAAGCAATGGGCCGGCCGGAGGCACCGATCGGGCCATTGCTGTTCAACGCATCACTGTACATGTGACTGGCATATGTCAGCATGCCTGTCTCAGATGGACATATGCCAGCCACAGATAGCTCCCAGGGAGTGAGGGGCACACCTACCACACGACAGCCTGTCCAAACTTTATCATAAGGCATGTAAGGCTGCATTTCCTATTGTGTGTATGTTGGTGTACATGTTGTCCTGTGGGTGTCACCTGTGGGCAGCCACCCCCAGGCTGTGCACGTGTTCATGGGGACAGGATCCTGGGTGTTACGTGTACGTGACCACTGTGATGTGCAACTGTTCATATCTGTGCATGTGCCATGGTCACATTTCACAGTGGTGTATGTGTATGTCATGTCACATACCCCGTGAGTCCCATGTGGGACGGTATGTTTGAGCCAGGGTGTCCCAGTGGCACAATAGTGATGGTCCTCCACAGTCTTTGTGCATGTGGTGTTTACAATGTCTCTGATTTCATGTGCACAATGGGAGACAGTCTCCACATCCACGTTGTGTGTGCATGGACTCTGATGTTGTGCGTGTGTGTCACAGACGTCCATGTCTGTCCTGCCGTGGCAAGTGGGGCCACTACCTGTGGGGGTCATGGTTGTTTTGCTGTGGTGTATACATGATACTCCATGTAATGCCAGTGTCCATGTGGCATTACAGGGTCCCTGGGAATGTACCTGTCGTTGAGCTGTGGTGCCTGGGGCACATCTGTCCTCACATGTCCCTGTGGGGGTTATTGTGACACGGCAGCAGGAGATGGGAACTGTGACACGGCCTCATGATATCCAATGGGCCAACCTGGGACTAATTGATGCCACCTGTTGGACCGTGTTGACAGATGTTGGCCATGTATGTACCATACATGTCCTTCCGGTACTGCACACTTCATGTAGTTGTGCCTCATAATGATGTATGTTGGGATCTTGAGTGTGTTCAATGCCGCATATGTGGGGTGACTGACAATCTTGCTTACTTCTCCTCTGCACTGCAGGGCTCCTGCTGTCCATCGGCCATTCCCAGACCTGGCAACGATGGTGGAACGGGACAGCATCCGACGGTACCGCTTCACCAGGCAGCTGATTGAGGATTTGGCAGTGCAGTTGTCCCCACATTTGCAGCCTGGCCGGCCGTATCCTACAGCGCTGACCCCCAAGGTGAAGGTGATGGCAGCCCTACACTTCTTTGCCACTGGTACCTTCCAACATACTGTGGCGACTGCTGGTGGGATGTCACAGACCATGTTCAGCCGTGTGCTCCGCGATGTTTTGGCGGCAATGTTGCTCTTCCTGAACCGGTACATCTATTTCCCTAGACTGCGACGACTCACTGACGTGAAGAGTGACTTTTATGCCCTGGGGAGGATGCCGCATGTAATTGGCTCCATTGATGGGACACATGTGGCTTTGGTACCACCACAGGCCCAGGAGCAGGCCTACAGGAACCGCAAGCACTACCACTCGGTCAATGCACTGGTGGTGTGTCTTGCAGACATGACCATCACACACGTGTGTGCCCGTTTCCCTGGTTCAGCACACGATGCCTTTGTGATGAGGAGTAGTCGCATCCCCAGGATGATGGCACAGATGCAGAACCAGCGTGCCTGGCTTGTCGGTGTGTACTGACTTTGTGCCATTGTGTGTGATCTGATCTGTAGTATTCCGCCCACTGTTCCAAGTCAGCTAATGTGCACTTGTCTGTCCGTAGGTGACTCGGGATACCCCAACATGCCGTGGTTACTGACACCCCTCAGGAACCCTGTGACACCTGCCCAGATGCGCTACAATGAGGCACATGGTCGGACCAGGAGAGTGATTGAGCGGACCTTTGGTCTCCTGAAGAGCCGCTTCCGCTGCCTGGACAAGACCGGAGGGTCCCTCCCATATGCCCCTGCGAAAGTGTGCAAGATTATCATCGTCTGCTGCATGCTCCACAACCTGGCAGAGCGGAAGGAGTTGCCTCTCATCCAGGATGACAATGACCAACATCCGCCACCTGTGGAGGATCCTGGCCTGGACCACGATGCCAGTGACGATGATGATGATGATGATGGTGATGGTGATGTCCGCACACAGCTCATCACCAACTTCTTTAGCTGAATGTGAGTATCCTGAGGTGTCATGTCAATGATGTGAGTTGGCATGATGTGTGGGTGGTGCTCTGGTGCTGTGGGAGTGTGTCCATGGGCCACTTGACTGGATGTGTGTTGCGATGTGTGCTAACAGGTGGGCTGTACTCCCCAACAGTGTTGACATGCTAACTTGGTTCTGGGTGGGTATCTTGTAACATGTATTGTGCATGTGTTTTGCTGTTCTGTCCTGTACTCCATTGCTTTTGACTGTGTGTCATTTCTGTCCTTCACAGGGTACTTTCAGATTCGTTTGGTCAACTGTGTCCACCGACGACGTGATTGCACATCCAGGCTGGTAGCTGTTGTGTCCCTACAGGTGATGTGCGCCACACCCATGGACTTCCTTCCGTCTACAGTTGTTGACTGTGTGCCCGCTGCCAGGTGGGGTTACCTTGCATCTGTAGTGGTTTCGGCATGTTGCAACTGTGTAATAAACCTGTGCTTCACTTTGTGATGTGCGTTGTCTGTGGTCACATATTTGACTGCCATTTGCTTACTGCACCTGTGGGCTACTTGACTACAACTGGGAATGGGTGTGGTGTCTGTGCATTGCACCGTCTTCCCTGGCAACATCAGTGTAGGCAATGAGTCAGATGGCCTAGGTGTGTATGTGTCGTGTAGCCCTGGTGGTGTGTCTCCCTCATGTGTGTCACGTTTCCTGTACTCACATGCCTGTGTTGTCCTTGCTGTTGCAGTTCGCATACACAGTGTAATTTTGCAGTTCATCATCCCCATAACAGCACCCACGTTGGAATCACGACAGAGGCAAGTATGGTGTATTAGTGTGTTTATTGTGATACATTTGTGTCAATAGTGCATAGGATGGGTTGTGCTGTACATGAATCTTGCAATCCCAAGTTCCTAGGTGAATTGAAAGTCCGGGTAGACAGGATCCCCAGTATCGGGGCCACAGTTGTCTGACACATTGGTCCAACTTGTACTCCCCATGCAATGTGTGGGAGTAGTGTTGCCGTCAACAGGGTGAACAGTCTGTGCACAAAGGCGAACATCCAGAACAGGTTCAGGCTTCCTGGGAGTTGCGCTTGGCCATCGGCCTCTCACTTTTCCCTCCTCGGACGACCCCTCTTCTTGGGGGGGGCCCTCAAGTGCAGGCTGCTGCGGTGCAGGGGACTCTCCGCCAGAGTCCTCCTCCCTCCCTGTGGCAGTTGCAGTTTGTTCGGCACCAGATGTTGTTGGCACACAGGGAGGTGTGGACTGGTTGCTGTTCATCTGGCGGAGGCATTGTAAAATGTCCCTGTGCACCGCCGTCATCTCATGCAGTGCATCCCACTTGGACTCCACGCGGGACATGTGTGAGTCCACACGGGACATGTGTGACTCCACGTGGGACATGTGGGAGTCCAAGCGGGCATGATGGGCAGCCTGCTGCTGTTTAATGTCTCTGAGGAGCCCCACTACCTGGCTGAGCTCTCCGGTGCTGGACTGGTACGCATCAGCTATGCGTACCAGTTGTGGGTCATCATGCACACCAGCAACGTCTGCAAGCAGCGACCTCTGTCTCCCACCCCTCCCACCACCCCTGCTGACATGTGCAGTGTGTGCAGTGGCACGCACAGATAACCCTGGTCCACCTTGGGGGTTGGTGGTGGTGGTGGTGTCCATGGCCCCAGGTTGGTCCAGGGTCACTGTGCTGGTGTTGCTCCTTATTCTGTCCATGTCGGCAGGGATGGTATTCGTGGTGACAGTCGTTGTAGGGGTGGGTGCAGGGGGTGCAGCTGGTGGTCCTGCTGGTGCTGCAGCTGGTGGTCCTGCTGGTGCTGCATGTTGACTTGCACCAGATGTGCCAGGTTGTTCTTCATCGTCCGAGGAGGACAGAGGCTGTACGACGCCAGTGAGCTCGGCATCCTCTTGAGCCTGGGACTGGGACCCCTCAGCGTCTGCTGCTGTGTCCCCATCATCACCTGTTTTTGGGAGACACAAACAATGTATGTCATGTTTCTGCAGGCATCAATGGTTGACACACATGACAGTTGTGACTGTGCCTCTGGGTGCGGGCCTGTACATTGCATTGTCCTGAGTCGTCACAGTCAGGGGTTGATATTGGGGTGGCACATTGTCCTGCATTATTTGGGCATTTCTATGTATTTTCTGGGGTGTGAACATGGTCTGCATTGGTTGTGTTTGGTTGGCAGCCGGACCTCCTTCCCACCCACCCAGCCAGTCAGTTATCCCACCATGGAACGTGCTTGCGTTGCAGGGAGTGTAAGTTGTCTCTCAGGATGTCAGTCAGTGGTGTCCTGCTGTTTGTTGGTGCACAGTTGCCAGCAGGGCCTTGTGCTCCCCACAGCAGTAGCCAGTGTCAGCCATCTTGTGAGTCCTCCACTTCCTGTGATGTGAGCCTGGTTCAGGGTGGTGTTGATGGGACAGTTGTGGGGGTGACCAATATCAGTGACTACGACTCCCATCATGCTATTGCCTCCACCCCCTTCCCAGCATGCCCATGCTTCCGTCCTTTTGACTCTGCTTCCCTGTGGGGTGGGCTGGCTGTGCTGACAGGATGGCTGGGAGTGTTGTCCTGGCAGTTGTTTGGCTAAGAGTCCCAAGAGTGTCCCTGTGCTTCACACAACATAACCCAGGGTGGTGGTTCTTTGTGGGATCTTGTGTTAGGATGGAGGGCATTGCATTCTACCAGGTGGGTACTGTGGAGTTTGTGTTGGGGGGTGTGTGTGAGGGGAGGTGCTTGTGACTATAGTCAGTGCTGCAAGTCCCCCTTCCCACCCAGCCAGCCAGATATCCCACCATGGAACGTGCTTGCATTGCAGGGAGTGGAAGTTGTCTCTCAGGATGTCAGTCAGTGGTGTCCTGCTGTTTGTTGGTGCACATTTGCCAGCAGGGCCTTGTGCTCCCCACAGCAGTAGCCAGTGTCAGCCATCTTGTGAGTCCTTCTCCACTCCCTGTGATGTGAGCATGGTTCAGGGTGGTGTTGATGGGACAGTTGTGGGGGTGACCAATATCAGTGACTACGACTCCCATCATGCTATTGCCTCCACCCCCTTCCCAGCATGCCCATGCTTCCTTCCTTTTGACTCTGCTTCCCTGTGGGGTGGGCTGGCTGTGCTGACAGGATGGCTGGGAGTGTTGTCCTGGCAGTTGTTTGGCTAAAAGTCCCAAGAGTGTCCCTGTGCTTCACACAACATAACCCAGGGTGGTGGTTCTTTGTGGGATCTTGTGTTAGGATGGGGGCATTGCATTCTACCAGGTGGGTTCTGTGGAGTTTGTGTTGGGGTGTGTGTGAGGGGAGGTGCTTGTGACTATGGTCAGTGCTGCAAGTCCCCCTTCCCACCCAGCTAGCCAGATATCCCACCATGGAACGTGCTTGCATTGCAGGGAGTGGAAGTTGTCTCTCAGGATGTCAGTCAGTGGTGTCCTGCTGTTTGTTGGTGCACAGTTGCCAGCAGGGCCTTGTGCTCCCCACAGCAGTAGCCAGTGTCAGCCATCTTGTGAGTCCTTCTCCACTCCCTGTGATGTGAGCATGGTTCAGGGTGGTGTTGATGGGACAGTTGTCGGGGTGACCAATATCAGTGACTACGACTCCCATCATGCTATTGCCTCCACCCCCTTCCCAGCATGCCCATGCTTCCTTCCTTTTGACTCTGCTTCCCTGTGGGGTGGGCTGGCTGTGCTGACAGGATGGCTGGGAGTGTTGTCCTGGCAGTTGTTTGGCTAAGAGTCCCAAGAGTGTCCCTGTGCTTCACACAACATAACCCAGGGTGGTGGTTCTTTGTGGGATCTTGTGTTAGGATGGGGGGCATTGCATTCTACCAGGTGGGTTCTGTGGAGTTTGTGTTGGGGTGTGTGTGAGGGGAGGTGCTTGTGACTATGGTCAGTGCTGCAAGTCCCCCTTCCCACCCAGCCAGCCAGATATCCCACCATGGAACGTGCTTGCATTGCAGGGAGTGGAAGTTGTCTCTCAGGATGTCAGTCAGTGGTGTCCTGCTGTTTGTTGGTGCACAGTTGCCAGCAGGGCCTTGTGCTCCCCACAGCAATAGCCAGTGTCAGCCATCTTGTGAGTCCTCCACTCCCTGTGATGTGAGCATGGTTCAGGGTGGTGTTGATGGGACAGTTGTGGGGGTGACCAATATCAGTGACTACGACTCCCATCATGCTATTGCCTCCACCCCCTTCCCAGCATGCCCATGCTTCCTTCCTTTTGACTCTGCTTCCCTGTGGGGTGGGCTGGCTGTGCTGACAGGATGGCTGGGAGTGTTGTCCTGGCAGTTGTTTGGCTAAGAGTCCCAAGAGTGTCCCTGTGCTTCACACAACATAACCCAGGGTGGTGGTTCTTTGTGGGATCTTGTGTTAGGATGGGGGCATTGCATTCTACCAGGTGGGTTCTGTGGAGTTTGTGTTGGGGTGTGTGTGAGGGGAGGTGCTTGTGACTATGGTCAGTGCTGCAAGTCCCCCTTCCCACCCAGCCAGCCAGATATCCCACCATGGAACGTGCTTGCATTGCAGGGAGTGGAAGTTGTCTCTCAGGATGTCAGTCAGTGGTGTCCTGCTGTTTGTTGGTGCACAGTTGCCAGCAGGGCCTTGTGCTCCCCACAGCAGTAGCCAGTGTCAGCCATCTTGTGAGTCCTCCACTCCCTGTGATGTGAGCATGGTTCAGGGTGGTGTTGATGGGACAGTTGTGGGGGTGACCAATATCAGTGACTACGACTCCCATCATGCTATTGCCTCCACCCCCCTTCCCAGCATGCCCATGCTTCCTTCCTTTTGACTTGCTTCCCTGTGGGGTGGGCTGGCTGTGCTGACACAATGGCTGGGAGTGTTGTCCTGGCAGTTGTTTGGCTAGAAGTCCCAAGAGTGTCCCTGTGCTTCACACAACATAACCCAGGGTGGTGGTTCTTTGTGGGATCTTGTGTTAGGATGGGGGGCATTGCATTCTACCAGGTGGGTTCTGTGGAGTTTGTGTTGGGGTGTGTGTAAGGGGAGGTGCTTGTGACTATGGTCAGTGCTGCAAGTCCTCCTTCCCACCCAGCTAGCCAGATATCCCACCATGGAACGTGCTTGCATTGCAGGCAGTGGGAGTTGTCTCTCAGGATGTCAGTCAGTGGTGTCCTGCTGTTTGTTGGTGCACAGTTGCCAGCAGGGCCTTGTGCTCCCCACAGCAGTAGCCAGTGTCAGCCATCTTGTGAGTCCTTCTCCACTCCCTGTGATGTGCGCATGGTTCATGGTGGTGTTGATGGGACAGTTGTGGGGGGGCAATATGTGTGACTGCGACTCCCATGATGCTATTGGCTACACTGACTTGGCCAGCATACACAGAATTCCTTCCTTTGAGTGGTCTTCACTGTGTGTTGGTGTTGTTGTTGTGGCTACATGTGTGGATGTGTTTGTTAGTTCTATTTGTGCCACTGCCTAGCTGTAGTTGTGGTTGTGTTTGTACATGTGTTGGCACAGTTGGATGTGACTTTTTTGATTGCATGTGTTGTGTTTATCTGACTGACATACACATTTTGGGATGATTCTGTTCTGGTTGCTGTGTAATTGCTATGAGTGCATGGTTTGACTCTCCCCTTGACAGTGATGTGTGTGTGTTTTGTGGCAGTATATTGTGTACATTTGTTGTGTACTCACCAGGCTCTGGGATGTCCTCTAGTCCATATACGCTCACTGGCGGAAGGATGGCCCGCACCTTCTCCTCCCAGGGCCTGAGGTATATTGGCTTGGCAGGAGGGCCACTGCCGGTGTGTTGGCTGTTGATGTAGTCTTGCTTCAGCATTTTCCGTACCCTCCTGCGCACGTCATACCACCTGTTCTGGATGTTGGTCTTTGTGCGCCGACATGGTGATTGGGCGATCACCCTGTTGATGATCCTCTCCCACATCTTGGTTTTCTGCGACATGGGGGTCTGTTGGACCAATGTGCCAAACAGCTGTGGCTCTACCCTGAGGATCTCGTCTACCAGGACTTCCAATTCACAATCTAGGAACTTGTGATTCTTCTTGGGGGGCATGGTGATGGGTGGTGATGGTGAGTGATGTGTGTGTTGGTGTGCAGGTGAGGGTGTGTGAGTGTGTGTTTTGCTGGGTGTATGTGAGGTAGGTATTTGTTGGTGTGCTGATGGTGTGTGGCTTGTGTGAGGGATGAGCTGTGGGTGTGTGGTTGCTTTCTCTTGGGTGCTGGCAGTGGAATGGCATTTGCAAAGGCTCATGGTAGTGATTTGTGTCCTTTATATAGGTGGAGTTGTGGGTGTGTCTTTGTTCTCTGTCCCCACCCCCCAGTATTTATTGGCTTGGTAATTGCTTGTTTGGCCTTTTTTGGGTGATTTTTCCTTTGTGCTGTTTGTGTATGTTGGAAACGTTCTTGTGACCGAGTCGGACCCTGCATTGGTCTCGTACGGTGTTCTCCGTTTCGTTCACGCTGTGTTTGTGCAGTTTTCTATGCTGCGTACGTGTCGGTCGCGGTGTATTGTGTTGCTTCGGCTCGGTTTTGTATGCGTGTCGATCGTA
This sequence comes from Calotriton arnoldi, assembly GCA_963921515.1. Classification (NCBI taxonomy): domain Eukaryota; kingdom Metazoa; phylum Chordata; class Amphibia; order Caudata; family Salamandridae; genus Calotriton; species Calotriton arnoldi. The sequence continues at coordinate 340,837 of CAWUFW010006524.1, read as the reverse complement.
CGGCTTGTCCTCCGTCCGACTCGCTCGTGGTTTTCGCGCCTTGCATCGTACTTTGCGGTTTGGAGTTCGCGTGTACGTTTCGGTCGGATTTGTTCCGGGTGCGTGTCGGTCGGTTGGATTCGCGTGTTTTTCCGGCCGGATTGCTGTTTTCCGTGCGGCTCGGTCGGTCGACTTGGTTTCGGTACGTGTCGGTCGGATTTTTCGCGCCTTGCATCGTACTTGGCGTGTCGTGCGCCACGGGTACGTGTCGGTCGGTATTTTTTCCGGATCCGAGTCGGTCAGTGCTTTTTCCGGCCCGAATCGGAATCGACCCCATAGTCTATGTTGAGTTCTATTATGTGTTTACTAAGGGAGTGTTAAAGCCTTGAATCTATGTCATGGTTGGCAAAAACAAAGTTGTTGTGATAAACATTGACAATAACCAGTTTCACATTAGGCTCATATGCAATATTAATGAATTGAAAATGAGGTGAGTCAAGATGAGTGCTGCAGACCTTATCACCCAGAGTTGTTGCTATTAAGGTGAGCAAGCCGCCTTTGTGATTTCCCCCCAAGGAGTTATCAGCTGGGGTGTGGAATGATATGAACCCGTCAATATGCACTATGTCCCGGACCCTGGTTTCTTGTAAACCAACAATATTATAGTCCTTAACAAGATCGAGCCAGTCATCATTTTTTACCTTATTTAAAAAGAGCCGCCACATTCCAAACAGACAGCCAAATACTGTGGGGCAGATTTACAAGAACCTAACGCAGCGCGGTGCTGCAAGTAATTTTGCTGCGTTAGTTTCGAGGCACAGGGATGCAACATATTTACAACAATATGTCGCATCTCTGTGCTTCCCCCTGCGCTGGCGCACAAACTGCTGCCATGCGCCGGCGCAGGCACCCTTGCACCATAGTGCAAGGATGCCTGCATCATGGGGAGATTGTTTTTGTGCAGGAAGGGTTACCTTCCTACACAAAAACAATCATTTGAGGTGATTTCCTCTTCCAATGTGTGCTGTAGAATGCAGCACGCATTGAAAGAGGGAAAAAAACAAGGAGAAATGAATACATTTCTCCTCGTTGCACCTTGCTACGCCACCCCTAGGGTGGCGTAGCATTCTGACGCATTTCCAGATTTACGATTCCTCGTAAATCTGGAAATGCATCAGTGGACATGGGTGTTGCGTGGGAACACCCACAGCAACACCATGTCACACCCCTAACACGCAAAGTGTTGCTGAAAATGGGGGATATTTACAAGCACAGGTAAAGTCACGCAGGGTGGCTTTACCTGTGCTTGTAAATATCACTCAGCAGGTTGCACCGCCGGTGCGTCACGCAACGTGATACACCGGCGGCGCAGGGGGCTTGTAAATCTGCCCCTGTATGCTCTTTTTTAGGACTTAGGGCAGATAAATCCACAACACCAGTATTACCACAGACAGTAAGTCAAAAAGAAAGAGGGGGGACCAGGAGCCTGTTACGGTCCAGTGTCCGTGCTCCACAAGTGAACGTCAAATCACAAGGGACACTGTTCCAAGATAGGGGTGCAAAGTGTCACCCACTCATCAAAAGAAAAGATTGAGAGTAGAATAGATGTTGAGAGGAAGAGGAAATAGAGAGAGGCAGAGGTACATCCCCCAGTATCAAGGATCCAATCCCGAAGGGGAGGGCCAAGTCTTGCCTCTTATAGACCTCACACACCCCAAGGGATGTCATGCTTCATCATGGGACCTGTGCTCCTCGTCGGGCAGGCACTGCAATGCCCTACGTGTCCCCCGAAGGGTCACTTTTGCGGAGATCTTTTTAGAGAAAAAGCCGTCAGATAAGTGCAGGTGTGTGGGGTGGATCCGGGAGTGGAAGTGGTGAAGTGCGTGCAGTGAAAGATACTCAAAATTAAAACTACCTAGGAGTATCCACAGGAAGAATTTTTTAATAACGTGGTACCCCTGGTAGACTTAAAAACCCGAAGGTTAGTGAGTTACTGTAAGGCTTAATGTGCCCGAGTAACTATTAAAAGGTCGACATGTTTCACGCCTGGTATGTCTTAGTGATCAGTGGCGTTTCTTCAGGACCTAACAGTAGAGATTGTAGGTATAGTGCACGTAAAAATGGGGTTCCGAAGTGAGGATGGTAACCCGCATGAGTGAGCGGTATATCTGGGCAATCCACAGAACTGTGTTCCCTACAGTGTGGTAAAAATCTAGACTATAGATATGCCCAAAACAAAGGAGTACATCTAGGGGAAGATTCTCCCAAGGCTAGTATACGCTGGATGCCCGCACCTTATTGGGTTGCGTCGGGTGCCGGCTCGTTAGCACCTACCCTCTACCAGCGACCTTTTAATAGTTACTCGGGCACATTAAGCCTTACAGTAACTCACTAACCTTCGGGTTTTTTAGTCTACCAGGGGTACCACGTTATTAAAAAATTATTCCTGTGGATACTCCTAGGTAGTTTTAATTTGAGTATCTTTCACTGGACGCACTTCACCACTTCCACTCCCGGATCCACCCCACACACCCGCACTCATCTGATGGCTTTTTCTCTAAAAAGATCTCCGCAAAAGTGACCCTTCGGGGGACCCGTAGGGCATTGCAGCGCCGGCCTGACGAGGAGCAAAGGCCCCATGATGAAGCATGACATCCCTTGGGGTGTGTGAGGGCTACTAAGAGGCAAGACTTGGCCCTCCCCTTCGGGATTGGATCCTTGGTACTGGGGATGTACCTCTGCCTCTCTCTATTTCCTCTTCCTCTTAACATCTAGTCTACTCTCAATCTTTTCTTTTGATGAGTGGGTGACACTTTGCACCCCTATCTTGGAACAGTGTCCCTTGTGATTTACCACAGACAGTGTCAGTGTCAGGATTAGAATTTATAATTGCAGAAACAATGTATGCCTCCATTTATTCCTCAAGATCCAATGTGAGATCTATTTCCACATCAGTATTTACAGGGTCTGTGGTCGCATTTCCCCCAATATCTATTACCATATCCTTCCGTACTATTTCCGAGGCCACAAATGGACTCAGCAATTGCAGTCAGTCAATTTGATCAAAAGGAGAGAAACGATTGTGTATCAGTACGGCATATGAGTAGGGAAGATGATGATCAATGAGTGGAAACATAGAGGATGTTTGGAGACCTGGTTTATAAAAATAACCCAAAGGTACCGCCATAATGCTATATCTTGATGGTCTATATCCAGAAAGCCTTTCCAGTACAGAGCCCACCATATACCACAGTCTCCAACATCGTCCTTTGGTTGCAGGCCTATCCTTGATACTCTCTGTACATGAATTATACTCCTGACTAGACCCTCACAATTGTTCCACTTTGTAGCTCTTGCTGGCCAGTGTACCACTTTGTTTTTGAATTGCGGAGTATCTTCTTCCCTCTCGTGGTGTATAGGGGGAACATTCTTCAAAACTATTACCAGCTGGGTTGCTTCTGGCGGGAGCAGGGGAACTCTTGATGTAGCGTGAAACTTGTTTTTAAGTGCAGAGTTGCATTATAATCACATGTGTAGATTGCATCCCCATATAACCTTTGGTCGTATTAATCCAAGTGTTAGGATCTTGCAGCGTAATAACATGAATGTGAAGTGCTTAGTCCAAAATGTAGAATACGTGAAGAAGTACAGTTGAAAATCAAACGTAATCAGCAGAAAACATCAACTGAAACGCTTGTGTTGTACAACTGACAATCATTTTATTATTGAATGTGCTTATTAATCATGTCATTTTATATGTAGGTGAAAATATTAACTGTATACGTCTCAAATTCTATATAATTTCATAAAGTTCATGTTCTATTTCTCTCATGTTAGCCGAATCTTGTAGGCCTGAAATGCATTTCCCTGGAAGCTCTTGCATTAGAATTAATAGTTGTATTTCGTGTGTACGTTGGATTCTGTTCTTTCTCACGTTTGTGTTCCCTGTGGAAGAAGAGCCCTTGTTAGTTATAATAATGTCTTTGTTTTAGGAGTTAGGCTAAGGAGGACTGTTGTATTTTCTCACCGGAGAAGGCCTGGGAATCAAGGTCATCTTGTTACTGTTCGGGAGCCATCCTGTAGAAAACTACTTATGAGAATGTGGCCTGATCGGATGACGTGACCTGAAAGGAATCATGGGAAGACACCTGTGATATTGGAGTTTTGCATGTACGGAAAGAGCCCCACTTCTCTGCCTTTGGAGAGAGAGCATCTTAAAACGAGCTCTGTCTTAGTAGCTTCATGCTGCTTGACCCATTGAAGTGGAGAGACTTCTAAGGAAGACTCCACATGCTGACACCTTAACCTATCCTGGCTCGAAGAATGTTAAATAGCCATGACACGTTAGCGTTAGTGTCGGGATAGATTAATGCTTTATTTCCATCAACCCTCGATGCAGGGGAACTTGGACTTGTGCTTCTTGATCTTTTTATCCTGATTCTTAAATTAATTGTCTTGTACATGTTGCACCATCTCAACCTCATTCGTAGATTTGGCTTTATGTTGTTTCCAATGTACTTCTACACCCTTATCTTGTGGTGTCTGTATGTCCAGTTATTCTTGGCTTTGTAATAAATCAACTAACTTTATTTAGCAGTCTGTGATTATTATGGGCCTAGAGAACTGCAATTTAATTGATTGACATTGTTAATGATTTCTCTCCCCTCCACGCTCGCATGCTGAGAAAAAGTACCATCGACTTGAGGTTCTAGAGCAGATTTAGAACATACGGGCTGGGTCCTTCACTCTTTTAGAGCTTAGTCTCTGCGGTTGGTACTCTATGCTAGTAGGCTTATAATTCCCTAACATAATAGACCCCTGTGTGTTCCGAGTGTGTTCTTTGGTTTGAACCGTGCTCAGGTCCCTGACTTCTCTGTTGGGAAAAGACAGAACATGGAGGTTGACAACCAGGCTATTGTTCCGATGGCTATTCTCTTGTGAGAGGTGTAATTTCTCATAATTTTGAACCATAGGGTCTTTTTGCAACCCTAAATTCGGATTTGTGGCCATTTTAGACCCACTACTTAAATTTGACACAATAAGAGCCTTCAGTGAAGTATCAATGCTATTAAGAGTGGCCAGAAGGGGATCAAAATATAGTTTTAAGGTTTTTCCAAGTATGTCTGCAAATTGAGTATGTGTTAGTACCTCTCCCGTGGCCTCTCTTGCTGGTTCAATAACAGCGGACATGAAGACATTTCCCAGAGTGAAAGTTGTTTTTGTGCTAATAGGTGGCAACTTTTGTCTTGCTGAGAGCATATTGGAGCCTTTGGCCTTTTTATGGGGTGGTGAACAGGAGGTATCAATCTGGGGGCCTTGAACATCATTAGAAACAGCCTCCAGATCTCCCCTAAACCTTCCAAGGAGTTCTTGTCAATTACAGCTAGACAAGGTGATTATGGAACTCTAGCTCCCTCCCCCTCCAAGGGGCTTTTTTTGCAGAGCCTTCTTCGTAACCCCTAACCTTTCCTTCACACATTCAATTTCACTGTTACTGGCCCCCATTGCTGTAGTAAGAAAACTGGTGATTGAAGCAGTTAGGGAACGCTCCTTGGATGCAGGCATTACTGACTTCCTCTTCCCCATTTTCTTACCTTGCTCAAAATTGTGGATGGGCTACAAGGGAATATTAACCCAAATTGTAATCAAACAGCCAAGAGGGGCGGCCCAGCGGATGGGCGCAGATGGGCCCACTCTTGGCCCGGACACGCTCCTGGGCGCATCCCACGGGGAGCAATGAAACGCTTTCTAGAGTGAAGTTCTCGCGCCTCCCCCAGCCAGCAGGTGAACAAGAGCGCAGAGAGCCCTTTGACAGGTAGTTCCACCAGGGCAGAGAAATCAGGCGTCCCACTTCACGGGAGCAATGGAGCGCTTTCTATCGCAAAGTCCTCTGCACCCCCCCAGCCAGCAGGTGAATTGTGTCAATTAATGTGTGTGTTGAATACATACACCATGCGTGAAGTCTCTTTTGTGACGCTCAGTGAATTTATTGTGTGAGAGTGCTGTGCCAATGCTTCACACATGCTGCTGTGATAAGCCTGACTGCTCAGTGCCAAGCAACCCAAGGGTGAGCGCAGGTTATACAGTGAGTGTAATCACCCGCCCCTGACGGGAGTGGTAGGTTCTGCCTGGCTAAAGCCTCACCTCAGCCAACCGGAACTTGCCAGTTCCAACATTTGTTGGCCAGTTGTGTGGAAAGGAATTGCATTTGCACAGCATCGCACGATAACTAATTGCGCGCCTCGACTTAACATAGGCAAAGTGTACCTTTGTTTCCTAAGGTGTCTCTAAAGGGGACAGAGAGATAGCTGGGGAGAGGTGATTTAATTTGTGCTCATCATATATCTCTATTTCTACTTCCACTAGTTTGCTAACATGTCTGAGGGCCTACCTGAGGTAGAGTTTGAGCTGGCTGATCTGGAAAGTTATATGGTGGCACAGCTCAAGGATTAAGGAGGTCTACCAGGCAAGAGGGGTGGCTTGCAAGGGAAGAGCCAAGATGGCGGAGATGCGGGAAACCCTGAGGGCCTCAGCAGAGGCCCACCCAGATGGGGTAGTGAATAGTGGAGGAGAGTCTGAATGTGGGGAAGAGTGAGAGCAGGGCCAGAGGGGCTCTAACAGACAACCTATAGAGGGGAGGACCCTCTTCTCCCAGACCTGGAGGGCCACTCTAAACCTGTCAGCAATAGATCCTCAAGGAGCCTGTCCTCCGAGGAGCTGGAGGACAGGAGGGAGGAAAGGAATTTAAAGTTAGAGCTTGCCAGGACTTCGAAGGAGCAGGCCCTAGACCTTGCTAAATTAGAAAAGGAGCAAGTCCTGGCCAAATTGGACAAAGAGCAAGCTCTGGCTGAAAAGAGACTAGCCATGGAAGAGAAAAAGATTGCCCATGAGCTTAGCCTCAGAAAGTTGGAAATTAGAGCCCTACAAATAGGGTCCAACAACAGTAATGGTGGTAGCACCCCTGCAGTGTCTAACAGTGAGAGTACAAGTTGAATCCCAAAGGATATGGTACATAATTACCAGGTGGGGGATGATATTGACAAATGGTTGGCAGCCTATGAGGTGGCTTTGACGGTACACAGGGTCCCTAAAGAGAGCTTGGGCGCTAGTTTATGGAGGTACATGTCCACATCGGGAGGGGCACCCTCCTTACGCTGGATGTGGGAGACCAGACTGACTACCCTGCCATGAAGACCATGTTGGTCAATAAGTTTGATTTGACCCCGTAGAAATACCACCAGCGGTTTAGGGCCAGCAGGAAACTGACCACACAAAACTTGGTAGACTTTTTAGACAACACTGATAAGGCACTTAAGGGTTGAGTGTTTGGCAGTAAGGTCAGTGATTATGAGGGATTGTACAACTTAGTCTTGAGGGAGCCCCTCCTCGAGACTTGTTTTACCGACCTGTGCCAACATCTGGTACACAGCAAGCTGGTTGATTGCCGGAAGCTTTCTGGGGAAGCGGACCTCTGGGCCAGCACCAGAGTGTCCAAAAAGATAATTCGGGGGGATTCCCAAAAGGGGGCCAGGGTCCCCCCCAAAAGAAGGATGGGGTGATAAAAAGAAAGAGTCTTCTGTTAGCCCCCAAAAACTTTCACAGGAAAAAGGGTCTGGCCCAAATTCCCAAAATGGCCCTCAGAAGAAAACTTACCCAGACAAGAGTTCTCTACCGATGACCCTAAGTGCTATGAGTGTTACGGATACGGACACTACAAAGGAGATCCTAAGTGTCCAAAGCAAGTGCCCCTGCCCGCTGGAGGAAAGGCTCCAGGGGTGGCAAGCGTGGTAATGGGGGAGGAAGCAGTCGCAGGTAATGGGGGGCATTAAGTTGTGTTACCCTAGTGTTCCTAGGCTGAGCTGAGAGGAGCAGCTTCCCTCACCGTTTTTAGAAAAAAGCTAAAAACGTGGCTTTTCCAGAACCGAGTAACTAGGAGGAATTGCGGCAGTCAATAGCGCCAAGACACCCCCGGGTATTTGTGCGCTCAATAAGTCTTATTAACATTAACGTTCCTAGGTAGCAGTGAGATGGTTCCCAGGATCCAAGTGCCTGATAATACAGCCAAGTATAGGCAAAGGGTCACCATCAATGGAGAGGGGTAGAGGCTCTAGGGGATACAGGGGCCAGCATGACTATGGTAAGGAGTCAGCTGGTCTCCACAGCTCAGATAATTCCCCAAGCCATCCACCAGGTAGTGGTGACTGACAACAGAGAGGGTCCTCTCCCAGTGGCCCAGGTGCCATTGGATAGGGGGGTTTCGGGCCTGTTGAAGGTCGCTGTGAGTCCCGCCATGCCAGTGGCTTGTCTGTTGGGTAATGACCTGGAGCACACTATCTTGAAGGAAGTGGAGCTCTGGGCTCATGTGGAGATGTTGAGTTTACCTGACTGGATCTCTGCTACCATGCGGTCCATGACTGCCCAAGAAGGGAGCCAGAAGGAGCTGGAGTTTGGAACAATGGCCCAGCCCCCTGCTAAGAGGGGAGAGGACAAAGATGGGGTAATCCACCTCAGAATGTACCTCTGGTGAAATGGATAGGGAAAAGGCTGAGGCCAGCCCAGAGTCTGCTGAAGAGTACATTGCTCCTCCTGGGGCCGTATTACAGTAAAGGCGCATTTTCATTGTTTGCGCCGGGCACACCTTTTAAAAGATGCCTCCATCGCAAACAATGAAAATGTATCCTATTACTATGAATGCGCTACCCTCCGGGCAGCCACAAACTAGGGCTCATTCAGGTGAAAAAAGGAGCGACTGCTTATAAACCGCTTCGAGTTTTCACAGTGCAGGCGGCAACCCACCTGTACTTTGAAGGGATATTAGAGATCCCCTTGCAGACGGGTGCAGTCACTGACTGCACCCGCCTGCTAGGGGATGTCCCCCCTGCAGAGGCCTGCTCTCATGGGGTGCACTGACAGTGCACCACTTTTTTCCCCTGGCAGGGCATCTGGGCCAGGACAAGTCCTTTACACAGCTTGCTCCTCAATTTTATTGGCCCAGACTCAGGGTGTCCTCAGGTGCATTCTGCAGGACTTGCGTGAACTGCCAGGCCAGTGACAAGGCTGGGCAGAAACTGAAAGCTCCCCTTAACCCCTTGCCCATCATTGACACCCCTTTTGAGAAGTTGGGCACCGACATTGTAGGGCCTATGGATCCCCAGACGGCCACAGGGAACAGGTTCCTCCTGGTTCTGATGGAGCAATGCACCCGTTACCCAAAGGCAATTCCTCTGTGGTCCACGATGGCACCGGCGGTGGCGAAGGCCCAGATGGGAATTTTTACTTGAGTGGGATTCCCCAAGGAGGTAGTGTCTGACAGGGGCACGCACTTCATGTCTGCTTACATGCAGGCCCTGCGGAATAATGATAATTTGTATTTGTAAAGGGCGAACATATCACAACTCGAGGTTTTAAGGTGCTGGGGGCCGTCGGAGAGATTAAGTGAGCTATTGCCCAGAGTCACATGTTGCTGAGCTGAGCCACCGCCAGCGATCGAACTGCGAGCCCGTGCTCCAGAGTCAGCTGCTCTGGCTCCTGCGCCACACCCTCCTGTGTGGAGTGACATATACGTTTTCCACCCCTTACCACCCCCAAACTAATGATCTTGTTGAGAGATTCAACAAGACCCTAAAAGTCATGGTCAGAGGCCTGCCAGAGGACCTGAGGAAAAAGTGGGATGTCCTCTTACCATGCCTGTTCTTTGCGTACTGGGAGGTCCCTCAGAAGGGAGTGGGTTTTAGCCCCTTCGAAATTCTATTCGGGCACCCGGTCAGGGGACCTCTGCTTTTCGTTAAGGAGGGCTTGGAGCAGTCTCCCAAGAGAACTCCCAAGGATGTAGTAAGCTACTTGCTGACCTTCCGGATCCAAATGGTCAGGTTGTGGAAGCAAGCTGCCCATAACTTAGAAGCCAGCAGGATGTCATGAAGGAGTGGTACGACAGGAACGCCACTCCTGTGGAATTGACACCTGCACAGAAAGTGTGGATGATGGAGGCTGCAGAGCCAGGGGGCCTCCAGGACTACTGGACCGGGCCCTATGAGGTGATTGAGAGGGAATGAGAGACCACCTACCTAGGTGATCTCAAGACACCATGGCAGCCCCTCCGGGTAATACTCATCAATTGCCTGACACCACAATTTGAGAGTACAGAGCTCACCATGCTAATGGTGATGGATGGGGAGGAGGAAGAGGAGAGAGACCCTCTCACCGAACTCTGGACCCTAAGGAGATGGATGGATCGGTGGAAGGAATAATCCTGCCCATACCCAAAACTCTCAAACAGCAGAGGGACTGTCACGAAGTTTTGGGCAGTTTCCTTCTCTGTTTACTCTTAACCCGGGGACTACCCACCTGTGTACCCATGATGTGGACACGGGAGACAACCTCCCTGTCAAGAATAAATCTTACAGGTCTAGCATCCAGGCGGAGGTGTCTAAGATGCTAGAATTCGGGTCATGCAGCCCTCTAGCAGCCCCTGATCCGGTCCGGTGACTCTGGTGCCAAAAACTACCCCGTCCGGCGGATCAGTGACTAAATATCGAGGGACAGAATATCGACTGTCCAGAATATCGATGCCAAAATATCGAGGGACAGAATATCGAGTCCCTATCTACAAACAGGTAAGTACTAAAATATCGAGTACAAAATATCGATGTTTAAAATATAGTTAACTAAAATATCGAATTTTTTAAATGTATTAAAAATAATATAAAAGTAATTAAATAATAAACACAATTAAATAAAACATAGTTAAAATAATGTAAAAAAGCTTAAAATGTAAAAATAATAAATGTAATGTAAAAAAACATATTAATTATTTTTAACATATATATTTACTTAATAATATTATAAAATAATTATTAATCTTAATTATAAAATATTTAAAACATTATTAAAAATATATTTACATATATATATAAATAAACATATATAAATATAAAAATAAATAATATATAATAATTTAAATAATTAAAGTAATTTTTTTTATGTTAATTAATAATTTACACTACATTAAATATAACAAAATTAAAAACGTTGCATAGCTAAGGGAATAAAATTAGTATTCACACTCCAACAACTGCAAAAGTATGGAATTTGTTGGATAGCGGGTGGGTACAAATGACTATTCCCACTCAAGTGAGTGGAACAGTAGGGAAAGTGTTGGATAGCGGGTGGGTAAAAATTACTATTCCTACTCCAGCCAGTGGAACAGTAGGGAAAGTGTTGGATAGCGGGAGGGTAAAAATTACTATTCCCACTCCAGCGAGTGGAACAGTAGGAAAATTGTTGGCTAGCGGGAGGGTAAAAATTACTATTCCCACTCCAGCGAGTGGAACAGTAGGGAAAGTGTTGGATAGCGGGAGGGTAAAAATTACTATTCCCACTCCAGTGAGTGGAACAGTAGGGAAAGTGTTGGATAGCGGGAGTCTAAAAATTACTATTCCCACTCCAGTGAGTGGAACAGTAGGGAAAGTGTTGGATAGCGGGTGGGTAAAAATTACTATTTCTACTCCAGCGAGTGGAACAGTAGGGAAAGTGCTGGATAGCGGGAGGGTAAAAATTACTATTCCCACTCCAGTGAGTGGAACAGTAGGGAAAGTGTTGGATAGCGGGAGGGTAAAAATTACTATTCCCACTCCAGTGAGTGGAACAGTAGGGAAAGTGTTGGATAGCGGGAGTCTAAAATTACTATTCCCACTCCAGTGAGTGGAACAGTAGGGAAAGTGTTGGATAGCGGGAGTGTAAAAATAACTATTCCCACTCCAGTGAGTGCAACAGTAGGGAAAGTGTTGGGTAGCGTAGGGGAATAATTGAGTAGACCCACTCCTACAATATAATTAAAATTAATTAACAAATAATTAATTAATAAAAATATATTTACCTTCCAACATTTTCCCTATAAACATCACCTCCAATAGTGTAAAATATTAATGAATGAACATAATTAATTAACATTTAATTAATTAGCTAATTACAATTAACAATCAAATTAATAACCATCATATCTAAATTAATTAACACAATTAACACTATAAAATAACTTTGAATAAATAATATTTAAAAATTATTAAAATTTGAATTAAATTTAACTTAATTCCCACCCTACCCCCTATCAATACTCAACACACTACTAAAAAAAGTACATAATTAACATATTAATAAATTAATTTTTAATAATTATTATGTAATTAATTACTAATTAATAAAAAAAATAAACAATTTACATAGGGGCCCATTACGATGTCGGGCGGAAGCACTACTGCCGTGCTGGCGGATGCAAAAACCACCAGTTACCGCCGGCACGCAGCAGTCCACACGCCCGCCCAATTACGATGCGAAAAGTAGGCCAAACACCGCCGGCAAGCCAGCAACACCGTCCGCCATCAAAGTGCGCCCGTACATGTAGCGGCGCAGCCCAACTGACACACACCGTCCGACGAAACACGTCCCGCCCGGCGTATAAATTACGATGCCGCAAACAAACGGCTCCCACGGCCAAGAGATACCGTATGACAAACCGAAGCGGTAACACGGACGCCGAGCACGGACAACGAAGAAGCGGCTCCCCCGAGCATGAATCCAGCACTGCAGGCCCTCCCCATGCTCCTGCTGATGCACCACCAAGGACGCAACGTACCGCGGAGACGCAGGTAGGCACACACACAACAAGTGCACGCAAACAGCGCACACAGTGCAAGGGCGGAAAAAGCGGACAACCCCCACCAGCGCGTGTACACGACACATCCACCATTGCATCCACATATGACACACAGGCCAAATCGTAACATCGCGTAACACATGTGTACACACCACCTGGGACTAGGAACCAACAACCCCGTCACGGCCCCAAAGCGGCGATGACGCCGCCACACATGCGCACAACGCAGAGGCCAACCGCAGCGCCATGCATGCGTCGCACACAGACACAGGGACACAACCAAGCAGCACACACATCAGCCCCACCCCGAACGCACATGACACGTGACAGGCCTGCCACAGACATGTCCCCAACGCCCAATTCACGGACAACACCCAACGCCACACAACCGACGCACACATGTCAGTGAAGTTACGCAACAGCAGGACACACCCCAGTGTAACAAACATGGCGTAGCACACAGCGGCGGCAACACCAACTAGGAGAAGCAGGGCCCCTTCGGGAAGAGGAACGCCAGTACCACACTGAAACACCCATACCACCCTGCACATATGAACAAGACATACAAAACGGAACACCAAAGAGCCCGGGGACCGACAACAGGTGGCCCAAGAATAACATCCACACACAAGGCCCAAGGCAGCGCGGAAAGGCAGCCTGCCGCCCACAGAAGGGAGAGCAGACAGCACTGAATGACCTTCCATTCCAACTCCGAAACCACAGCCCTACGACAGAAGCCGGTGAATACAGCCATTGTCCAAGAATAGACCAACACAGGCATGCCGAGGAGACCGACCACAGGGCAGATAGCGCATATCACAGAAGCACACAACGGACGGGGAAGAAAGAAGAAAACACTCCCCATGTCGGCCACATGCAAGTTAATTGGAAGGAGTCACACATCACTGACCTTGAACTGTCTGAGAAGCATGTGGGATGAGGGCCCGTGTCCTCCAAACAAGCCAACAGAACACAAGTCCTGTCTCCCTACGACTACACAGAGCTCACAGCAACCTCGGAGCGTGCACATTGCAGACTGCACACACAGCCGGAGCACGCCACCACAACGCACCGCTGCGAAATGGCAACCGCAACACACCTACCCAACTACGCCGAACAGCTCAAGCTGTACAAAACCAACCTGCTTCATATATTGGGATGCGATCTCCTGTCCCTGCTGAACTTAAGTTACCGACTGACTTACCGCATCACATTGTTCAGCTGCGTCATGCCCGTCTTCTACTGTCGGAGGTGTCCCTACCAGCATCCCGTGGAGATATGCCTCTCCAACCCGGCATGTCTGAAGGCGGACCTGCTACCACTACTCCTCCCTCTGGACGCACACGACAGGGCCTGCTCTGCCTATGGGGGCATGGCGTATGTGGCCAACATCGCACCCGCACTGAAATGGGACCACTGTGCCTCCACACGACGGATCATCGAGAACAGCTACATCGAATGTCACCCAGCATGCCCCATCATGGTCCTCCAAGGGACAACTTACGAACAACACCTTGACAGCCACCATCCGCTACATTGGCTGGCAAACATGTACACCACCAATGACATGGAAGCCCTGCTGGACGGCATCGCATACCTGACAACCTGTAAATTCATCGGACCACAACGCAGGTTCCCCGATTGACCTATGATGTCCAACCCCGCACCCATGCTTAGCTTCCGCACGGACTGGCCAGTCACCACCACAACAGCCATACCAAACGACCGGCAACTGTAACCACACCATCAACGACATCGCCATGACATCGGATATGACCGGGACATGCACACTGTTCCCCATCACATCCAGGAACACCGCATGCATCGGGGGAGGCAGTGGCATGGGCTCTGTGTATCGCACCCACATGGACGGAACTGCACGAACAACCAGGACACGACATGGATCCAGCGCACATGGACACACACACCGCTCAGTGGACATGAATAGGTCGCCTGGAGTCTGTGGGTGCTGCACCCCTCCCACCCCCGCCCCGGGAATCCCATACCAGGACCTTTGCATGGACGACAAGTGCATACAACAACAACACGACCCCAGTGACTGTGACATGTCCAGTAACCACCACAGTGCAACAACAAGTGGCACGCCGCTGCATGCACGCAAGCACATGCCCTGATGTCATCTCACATGCACGCGTGCATGAGGAACAACCGCAGCAAACCTGTCACATGGAACTGAGATGGACTGTGCCCATGATGCCAAGCGGTCTGGTAGGCTACATGTATACCGTCTGTGTCAAAGTCCGCAGCTCCGCAGCTATACGTAAATGTACATTAGCACAGCCTTGGCCAAGCAGATGTAACTCTGAAGCCCACATCCCACATGCAACAGCCAGTCACATGTAACCCCACACCCTATCCCATTTGAAATCATGCTCAGTATATCCTCAACATGTATTCCGCTGCCAGTAGTGTCCACTATACTGCATCACAGAGGACAGAAGACTCAATATAATGTTTGAAACCAAAACTGTCTCCGCTGACTCATTTCACAAGTACGAATGAGAGAGGATGAGAGAATGTGAAGTACACGGCAGTCGTGACATGACCATGTAGTCCACTGGTATTGGATGTCAACGCAAATGAGTAGCACAACTGTGGAAGACACACATGTGTCGTGTGAAGTCGTATGGATGCAGTGCTCAGGTGGGTGGGTGTGACGGGTAGATGCGCACATGCCAAGTTGGAGCACGCCGTGTTGGGAGGGGTCATGAACAGTACACCACCGCTTCCCTGGGCATTGTGAGAGGACACCTGTCGGGGGGGAGTGAACACGTGTGTGCACAGCAGCCGGGCACACGTACAAAGCGATACCAGGCGCACCTCAGCCCACCCTCTGTGGACAAGCTGGATCCTGTTGTGCACCCGCCATGCCCCTTGACAAGGCACACACAGCCCCCATCGACCAGGTGTAACCCCAACATAGTCAATCCGCACAGGCGATACAGGGCACGGGATGGCAGTGGAGCATGGTGTGTGAGAGGTCTCCTCGCGCTCCTCCTGGTCATATCACGCAGGCAATAGAACCTCAACGTCTAGCATGGCACAAGTCAAATGGAAGTGTAGGGGGACGCACCACAGCACGAGCAGCACTGACGTCACGGGAGGTGGCTCGCACCATCCCATCCATTGCCCATTATACCAACCACGCCACATGCCATTGCGACTAAGTGCAAGCGCGTGCGCCACCACCCCCGAGCCCTCCCCAGAGAGGCCAAAGAGTGAATGTGTGGGCCATCAGTCACAGACGGACGCGGCCTGGCCGCAAGGGCAGCCACAGCCACTGGGTGTCGCAGGTGGCGGATCCAGAAGGCGAAGACTGTGATGCATAGTCCATGCAGGCCGAGTCTCCATTTGGGGCACCACGCAGGTGGACGGCGTCCCGCAACACATCATACCCTGAGACAGCCCACTCGTGCAACTGGACCCACACATACACTCCTTGCCCTCTCTGGTGCGAGCTTGGGGCTGCCTGTGCAAGCGCTAGCCTCGCAGGTGCACATGCATATTGGGGGAGCGAGGGGAGGACATGAGGGCTGGGGCGAAGATGACTGTATCACTGTCAGTGAGTACAAGGGATGACCCAGATGTGGAAAGGAAGAGACGTGTCCCGTGTGTACTGCAACTAGTCGCCAATCCAACTACCCCCCCATGCCCGGAATGTAAGCCCGCACCTAGGCCCGCCCATCCGCCACATCGAATATACCACCAGCACGACAACCTTCCCATTCGAAACACTGACTGGGGGTGGCGACCAGTGAACAATCATGTGTAGCCTACCCACGCGTACATGTGGGCCCTCCATGATCCATGTCACCTGCGGCAAAGTCATGACATGCGCAATGAGGGAAGTGAGGAGAGCTGTCCGCCCCACGCACAGAAGGTGCATCAGCTCCACAGACCCAGCAGCGAGTCCAGCAGGGGTCACATGTGCAGGGGCAGCTGTGCCTGGTGTGAAGGCACATGCATATAGACAGCACATCGACCAATGTGTAGTCTGCCCACATCTACAGTCCATCATCATGCGGACATAGGAATTGAACACAGGGCAACACATCTTAGTTGGTGCACCCACCGTGACCAACAATGCGCAATCATCGACGTACCCGCCCTGTGCATGGCCCCCCACCCAACGGAGGCACATCCAGTGCCACCATCCCACACACACAAGCCTTCCACGGAACATGCTGTGTCCAATGGTCAGTACAGAGTCAGCGCCCATCTGGTGGATCCTGAACAGGAGACATATGCACACACATGCCAGCTCCCACTATGTACGTCTGCCACCTGGCACGTGCAATGTAACCTCTCACCTGTGACGTGTGACTGCAAGCACACAGCCGTCTTGGCATGGGGCTGTCAATGTGGACACCTGTCAATGTTTCGGGAGGTGTGATCCGTACAGTGCTGTACATAGGGTGCAGTGCTGACACCTACTACTGTCTCATATCCCCTCGTGCCACCGGTCCCACTTGTTTTGGCCGCTCAGCCTGTGCCCACATCGTCGTCGTCGTGTGCCATACTCATCCAGCCTCGGAAGCAGTTCCATGCTCAGCAGACATTCATGTTGCCGTGGCGTTGCCGCTTGACGAATATGCAGTCAGTCCCCATCAGCACGCCCCGCAAGTCATTGGGGCCTAGATCCCCATGTGCATGCACATGGCAGTGGTTTGTATCACTAGCCATTGCCATTGTTGGGAGACCTGTGTAAGTGTATTGTGGCCGTGCCGTCCCAGCTTGACAGCTGGGCTGTGGCTCATGTGCTTGCTCAGTCATGTAAGTGATGTGTATGCGAAATTGCTATGTGTTGTGTTGCTTTGACATGTGTCCTCTGCCATTTTCCCTAGGCGGAGACCGAACATTGACCGCCCATACCAATTGCTGGTGGACATGGACGATACAGAGGTTATTAGGAAGTTTCGGCTGGACAGGCCAACCCTGCATCGACTGTGTGCCATGTTAGAACCCCATCTCCGTCCCCGCAGGGTGTATCCGACTGCTGTCACCCCCACGGCTAAGGTGATGGCCGCCATGCATTTCTTCGCCACTGGGTCATTCCAGCACACAGTGGGCAGTGGAGGAGGGATGTCCCAGCCCATGTTCAGCAAGGTGCTGAGGGATGTACTGGCAGCCATGATGCTGTACCGAAACAGGTACATCCGCTTCCCCAGGGCTCGTGAATTGGCGGCAGTGAAGGGTGCATTCTATGCCCTTGGCAGAATCCCACACGTCGTTGGAGCCATTGACTGCACACATGTTGGCCTTGTTCCACCACAGGCCACTGAGCACCTGTACCGCAACAGGAAGCACACGCACTCCCTGAATGTGCAAGTGGTGTGCCTTGCGGACATGGTGATCACCCACGTGTGTGCAAAGTTCCCAGGCTCGGCCCATGACGCACACATAATGCGCAACAGCATCTTGCCACGACTGATGTCCAATCTGCAACAGGATCGTGGCTGTATTGTCGGTGAGTATGTGGAGTGGTATAGCGTGCTGGTTGTGCGATGCTGTTCCCTGTCCAGTTGGAATAGCAACGGTTCTCTGTGTCCCTCACACCCAGGTGACTCTGCGTACCCGAATGGGGCATGGCTGCTCAGTCCATTGAGGAATCCTCGCACCCCAGCAGACGATCGCTACAATGAGGCACATGGGAGGACCAGACGTGTGGTCGAGCGTACCTTTGGCCTCCTCAAGTCCAGGTTCAGGTGCCTGGACCGCACCGGGGGTGCACTGGCGTACTCCCCACAGAAGGTGTGCCAGATAGTGGTGGCGTGCTGCATGCTGCACAATCTGGCCATTCGGAAGCAGATCCCCCTCATCGTGGATGATGGAGATCAACCAGGGCCCCAGCCCGCAGACCAGGACAGCTCGAGTGAGGAGGACAGCGGAGAGGAGGAAGCTGGGAATGTGCGGCAGCAGCTCATCGCCCGCTACTTCACTTGACGGTGAGTGTCCATGTACGACGGCTGATGTGGCTGTATCTGTGCAGGTGTGTGTGTGCTGTGTCAGGGTGGCCGTTTGTTCACTGCGTGCTGTGTGTCAACGCTCCATGGCCAGGGTAGTATGCCACTGTTGGTGGCTGTGGCATTGTGCCCTATTGCTCTGTGCGATGTGTGTACATTGCTTGTAGTTGTTGACATGTACTGTGTGATGGGTGTGTGACACACTCATTGAATGTGCTCCTGTTCTGTCTCCCACCCCTAGGTCCCTACAGGCCCTCCGGATTCCATTGCCATGCCACGCATCAGGTGCCTTTCCGCCCAAGGTGGCCGTTGTATTCCGTACAAATAAAACACAGGGCACAAACAGCAGTTTGTGTAAGAGGTGCATTTATTTCAAACTGTGACATGTGATTGTGTGTAAGGTGATGACAAAAGTGGTGCGTGCAGTGACAATGAGCTGTCGGTCATGGCTGCGTGATGCTCAGGGTGTACCCACTGGTTCTATGTCCATAGTCCAACACACACATGCCATCCAGATGGCTGTGTGGAGTGGGATCGTAGTCCAAGTCAATGCAGTGGGTGGTCAAGGAAGGCTGGCTGGCTGCCTCACTTGCGTTTGGAGCGTGCGAAGTCCTCCCGGGAGATCGGTTTCCACTTCGGACGGCCCCTTCCACGTTTGCGAGGGGGGGTGCCTGCTTGCGACATGCTGGTGGTTGAGGTGTGCTCACTGGCAGTGGATGCAGGGGAACTGGACACTGCTGCTCGACCCTGCGCCCCGGCAGGTGGTGGCGGAGGGGGAGCTGCTGTCCCTGGCTGTGACCTCACCGCCACCACCAGCTGGCCCATGAGGTCCACGAGTTGACCTATACGGGCGTCCATGGACCTCAGCACCCCCAGCACCTCCCGCGTGTCTGAAGCAGACCTGACCCATTGTTCTTGGGCCTCTTCATAGGCCCCAAGGACTCTGGCCATTTGAGGCAGGGCATGGCTCCCAGGGGAGACTTGCGTTTCCCTGACCCTGCTCCTCCTACCAGTTCTGCTGCCACCGGCCTGCCCACTAGCCACATTGCTCACCACGGTCCTCGCTGTGGCTCCCAGGGTGGATCCAGTCGGCCGGGCCACCACCTGCGCTGGGGCTGGTGCCAGCGAAGACGTGGTGGTGGTGGCGGCGGTGGTGGTCGGTGCGGCGATGGTGGCGGTTGCGGCAGTGGTAGTGGCCGCAATGACCGTGGGTGTGGCCGCAATGACCGTGGGTGTGGCCGCAACGACAGTGGCAGCAGGGGGCTGGGAATGTTCAGCAGCCCTGGATGATGGGTTGGTGGGTAGGAGGGGTCCTGGGGAGCGGCTGGGCCCTGCCACACCAGATGGGCCTGCTTGGTGGTCCGTGTCCGAAGAGGAGGACGGATCCTCCACATCCGTGTGTCCTCGTTGGGGGCTTGTAGGCTGGCTGTGCTGGCTGCTGTCTCCATCCCCAGCATCCAGCAGTTCGTCACCTGTGGAGAGAATGAGATTTGTTATTGTGTTGCACCTGGCTAAGTATGTATCTGTCGTCTGAAATTAACAGTTCGTGCAATCTCGTACATGGGTTTCCCGGAGGCGTGTGTGTGGCTGTAGCATTTGTAGTTGTGTGTGCTTGGCAATGGGACTGTGTGCTGTGCACATGTGGCATGGGACGGATTGGCCATGCCGATGGGTGTGTTGCTGTGCCCCTACTCATTGTGACTCTGGTGTATGCGGGCTCCTGGCCCATCCTGGGTCTGGTTTGTACTTTGCTTTTGGTGTTCAGATGGGACGCTTAGGAACGCATATGGCAACATGGGGGCCATGCCCCAGATTCGCATTTGGGAGGGAATATGCTTTTGGGGTTCAAATGGAACGCTTAGGAACGCATATGGCAACATGGGGGCCATGCCCCAGATTCGCATTTGGGAGGGAATATGCTTTTGGGGTTCAAATGGAACGCTTAGGAACGCATATGGCAACATGGGGGCCATGCCCCAGATTCGCATTTGGGAGGGAATATGCTTTTGGGGTTCAAATGGAACGCTTAGGAACGCATATGGCAACATGGGGGCCATGCCCCAGATTCGCATTTGGGAGGGAATATGCTTTTGGGGTTCAAATGGAACGCTTAGGAACACATATGGCAACATGGGGGCCATGCCCCAGATTCGCATTTGGGAGGGAATATGCTTTTGGGGTTCAAATGGAACGCTTAGGAACGCATATGGCAACATGGGGACCATGCCCCAGATTCGCATTTGGGTGGGAATATGCTTTTGGGGTACATGCTGTGAGCCATGGGTGCCGAACGTGACATGTGTTGTGGCAGCATGACAGTGCATGGTTTGAGGTGTGTGCATGCTTGACATGGCCTGCATATTTGCTGTCTGTTGTGATTACTGGACATGGCATTGGACGCATCGTTATGAGTGAGTGATGGTTGTGTGCCAGCCAACGTATTGCAGTTGTCCCATCTCCTTGGTGTGCGTGCTGCCCTGTGCCATGTGCATCACTGCAGTGCTCGGGGGGTGTGGCCCATGTTGTGTGTTGTTGCTCACAGTGTGTCGTGCGCTTCATTGACTTCTGGCACATGGTTGGTCATGGGCATGTATCTTAGCGTGACTGCTGTATGTGTGGCAGCTGTGCGGATGACATGCCTTTCATGAGACTGGGGCTGACGGATGGGATGGATGGTATGTTGTATGTGCATGGTGTGTCTGTGTGTTTGATGGGTTCAGTGGTGTTCGTGTGCATTTATGTTGTTCCGCTCTGTTGCGTCTAGTGTTGTTTGTCTTACATAGGCGTAGTTGTGGGGTGTGTGGTTGACAGGCAGTAGGGGCTACATGGACAGGACTTCAATGGTGTTTCGGTTGTGTGTGATGAGTTGCACAGTGGCTGCCGTGTGGTACTATATTCAGTGTGGCTTGTGCATGCAGACGTGGCTCCTTGGGTGTTGCTATGTCTGTGATGGGTCATGTGGGGTGTGAGTCTGTTGTTCATGTCCGTGTGCACATTGTTCACTTGTTCGTGACGGTGGGCGGTGCTGCGTGTTCGTCTGCTACGTGACATGTCCCATGTGTTGGTCGTGTTCCGGTCCTCATGCCTCCAGTAATCCAGCCCTGTCCAGTTTCCCACCTGCAGGTTGTTCGTGCGTGCACTGTACTGGATGCCACATGGTTCTAAGCGGGGGTGCTCCATGTTGCAGGTCTGTGGGGGTGGGGGTGTTGTGGGTCGTGGGAGTGGCTGGACACCCACTGACACCGATTGCTGTGGACCGTGATGTCTGCCTTTCGGCTGTCGTTGTGCACTGCGGTGGCTGACACGTGGCTGTGGGGTGTGGGGGATGCTCCTCCTTGCTGTGCTGTGGGACTAGGGGCCTGGTGTGTGTTGTACTTGGGCTGTCCACCCTCCCACCCACTGCACTTCGTGTTCCTGCCACTTACCTGTTACTTGTCGGTTAGTGCAGCTGTGGCGGACACATGGGTGTGGTGGGTGCTCGTTGTGGCGCTTCTGGCATATTTGGGGACCTGTTGGTGGTTACGTGGCTGGCTGAGTGTACACATGTCCCCACGCATCTTACAGTTGTTCTGTTTGGGCTGTGTGTGGTGGTGTCTGTTGCATGTGTGTGTTGTGTATTGTGTGCTGGACATGGGGGTGTTTGTCCCTGGGAGCTGTGGCATGGTGGTAGTGCATGTGAGTACATAGCGGTGTGCTGGTATACATTAGTTTGTACTTACCAGCCTCCACTCCCCCTGCTAATCCGGCGAGGATCTCGGGATGTATGATGACTCGCACCTTCTCCTCCCACGCTTTGAAGGTCTTGAAGAGCGCGGGATTCCCTCCGCCAGTGACGGCAGCCAGCTCTCTGTTTTTGCCCTCCTTCTTCTTGACCAGGCTCTTGACGTCATTCCACCGTTTGTTTATTTCGACTCTGTTCCTGGGCAGGGTCCCGACTGCATTGACCTGGTCTACGATCCGGTTCCACATTCTGTTTCTGGTGGCTAGTGGTGTGTGCTGGACCATGTTCCCATAGATTTGTGGGTGCACCTTGATGATCTCGTCGACCATGACCGTCAGCTCAATGGGCGTGAACTTGGGCATTCTTTGTGGTGCCATGGTGTTTGTGGTGCTGGTGCGGTGTGTGTTGTGTAATGTGCAGGGGGTTTGTGGTGCCGGTGTTTGGTGGTGGTGGTGGTGGTGGTGGTGGTTGTGATGTGTGCGTTTCTGTGGTGTGCTGCTGTCCTTGCTGTGTCACTGTGTCCTCTCCTCTCCTCTCTGGTTTGCAATGTTGCAAGGGGTTGTGGTCTGTGGGAGTGCTGCTTTTGTACTTACCTATGTGGGTGTGTCCTCATGGTCTGTTGTTTTCAGGTGTGTTGTGTCTGGGGTTCTGGCCTTTGTAGTTTTTGTTTGTCCGGGGGTGTTTTCGGGATGTGTACTGTGCTTGTGTATTTGTGCGTGCCTTGCTGTGTGGACTTGTTGGCCATGTTGTGTGCTATTGGTTTTGTGAGCGGATGGTTTCTGTGCAGGGACGTGGGCACCATGGCTTCTGCCGTGTCGATTCTCATCGGCGTTGTTTGCGCTGGCGGGCGGTATATTTGTAGTTTTCCCGCGCTCATGGCGGTGCGATCGTAATTTCACGTGCGGTGTGTCGGCCGTGAGGGCGGGCGGTTTTGTGTTGTCGTGCGTGTTTCCGTCCGTGGCGGCCGGTTTGACTCCGACTCGGACGATGGCGGGCGGTATCTTGTGTGATTTTTCCGCCGATGGCGGTTTTCGGTTTGTGTAATCGTAATGGCGTGGTCGGTGTTCAGACGGTGTGTGCGGGCGGATTTTTGCCGCTTCCATGCCTGGCGGATTTTTTTACGCCGGGTATCGTAATGGGCCCCATAATTATCAATTAATTAAAAAAGATTATTATTCATTTGTTATATATTTAATAATAAATTAATTAACTTAATTAACAATAGTAATTATTAAACTATAAATTATTAATTAATACATTATTAATTTTTATAATTTAAATTAAATTACTTCCCACCCTATTCCCCTATAAACCCACAACCCGCTACGGAACTAATATACGCAAAAATTATTAAACAATAGTTATTATAAAACACTAAATTATTCATTAATAAATTATTAATTTTTATAATGTAAATTAAATTACTTCCCACCCTATTCCCCTATAAACCCACAACCCGCTACGGAACTAATATACGCAAAAATTATTAAACAATAGTAATTATTAAACACTAAGGGGGTCATTACAATAGCGGGCGGATCGCCACCGCCCCTATGGCGGTGGCGATCCGCCCGCCATTTCCCACCGCACGCCTACCATTTACCCCCCGCCAAATCACGATGGCGGTGGGGACGCCGGCGGATGGAAAAACCGTCTGCCGGTGTTCCGCCGGTCGTACAGGCGACTGGGCGGAAAAGGGCGCAAATATGGTGTCAGTGTCTACAAGACACCGCCATCCATATTATGACGTGCGGCGGTGCAGGGCTTTCCATGGCGGAGACTCCGCCATGGAAAACCATGCGGATTCCAGTTTAGGGGGCCCGTTGCGGGGGGTGGGGGGTGCACATGGGGGGTACCTATGGTACCCCCCTGCATTTGCATGCACAAGGTGGCAGGCACCGCGCGGTGCCTGTCACGTTGTGCATGCATATGCGCAACATGCCTTTTTTACATTGCGGTGGGTGCTGCTGAAAGCACCGCCCGCCGCAATGTAAGAAATGCGGGAATGCGCCCGCCAGTGTGGTGGGCGCATCCTAATTCGAATCGCACATGTGGCGGGCGGTCCCTTTCTCCGTTGCGATGGCGGGCGGACTTTGTCCGCCCGCCATCGTAATGGACCCCTAATTTATTAATTAATAAATTATTAATTTTTATAATGTAAATTAAATTACTTCCCACCCTATTCACCTATAAACCCACAACCCGCTATGGAACTAATATACGCAAAAATTAATTCACATAAAATCCATTACCATAAATTTTTTTAACATACATTAAAAAAATATTATATATTTTTAACACATATACTAACATATAAAACAATTTAAAAAAATCGATATAATAAAATTCGATATAATGACATTCGATATTACTTACCTATATGTCGATATTTTTTCCAACTATATTATGTCTGTTCTATATTCTGTCCTCTCGATATTTTGTACTCGATATTTTGTCCTTTCGATATAAAAAATTCGATATTTAGTCTCTACACCCCGTCGGGCACCACACCTGAACAGAGGCTCTGTGGTGAGTATATGGGGCTGATCTCAGTGACCCAGATGGATGCCCATCCAATTCCAAGGGCGGATGAGTTGATCGACAGGTTGGGCAAGGCCCAGTATTTAAGTACCTATGACCTCACCTCTGGGTACTGGCAGATCACCGTCACCGAGGGAGCCAAGGAGAAAACTGCCTTCTCTACTCTGGAAGGGCATTACCAATTTATGGTCATGCCCTTCGGGCACAAGAATGCCCCCACCACCTTCCAGAGGCCGGTGACCAGGTCCTTGCTGGTATGGAGGCCGTCTCCCCTACTTATTGAGACGACATTGCCGTCTTCAGTAACAGTTGAGAGGATCATCTCTTTCACCTCCAAGAAGTACTTCATGCCCTGCAGCAAGCAGGCTTGACTATTAAGTGCCAGATAGGACAAGGATCAGTGGTGTACTTGGGACATCTGGCAGGCCAAGGTTGAAGCCATCCTGGCGTGGGAGCCCCCCAAACCCTAGACTGGTGTCAGAGCCTTTTTGGGCCTTGCCGGGTACTACTGAAGGTACATCGAGGTGTATGGGACTATTATGACTTCCTTGCCTGAGCTGACTTCAAAGAAACAGCCCAGAAAAGTAATATGGACCGAGGCCTGCCAAAATGTGTTTGACTCCATCAAACAGGCCATGTGCACAGCTCCAGTGCTCCGGGCCCCTGACTTCTCGCCGGAATTCATCGTTCGGACAGATCCTACCGAACATGGAATTGGGGTGGTACTGTCTAAGCTGAACGAGGAGGGCCTAGACAAGCCGGTAGCCTTCATCTCCTGGTGGTTACTTCCCCGGAAACAAAGGTGGAGCGCTAATGAAAGGGAAGATTTCGCTGTGGTCTGGTCCTGAAGAAGTTGAGGCCACATTTGTTTGGCACTCACCTCTTGGTGGGTCAAAGGGACCCCAGACCCCTCAGGTGGCTACTGCAGATGAGGGGCGAGAATCCAAAGCTGTTGAGGTGGTCCATTTATTATAGGGGATGGACTTTAGGGTGGAGCACCGACCAGGGACAGACCACTCCAATGCTGACGGTCTATCTAGGTTTTTCCGACTTATTAAGAAGGACTACCAAGAAACTAGGTAGAAGCCCCCACTTTTGGCTGGGGGGACATGTGTTAGACCTGACACGCTTTTAGTAGTGTTTCCCTAAACTTTTTTGTGTTTCCCTCAGGGTTTGTGGTGATTCTCTATTAGTGGCCTTAGGGCTCTGGGCACTTTCTCACTGCAAATGCAGTGTGAAAGTGTGTGCGCACTCTTCCTACACACGTTAGGGGGTGGTGCTTACCTGATGTTTTGAAAACATATCTCAATCCTGCCTTTGCAGGCCTATGAGTGCGTACTTGCACCTATGAAGTTTTTTAACATGTGTGAAGCCTGCCATTGCAGGCCTGTGTAAGCGCAATTGCACTTATGCTCAGGTTGGCCTTTCTAAACCACTGGCAAATCCTGAGGGGACCTTTCACTACCACTAGGGCACCCCTGGGGTAAGTCTTAAGGGGTGAAGCAAGTGGTAGGTGAAAGGTAGGGCAGGTACACATGTGTGTTCGCTGCCCAGGTAGGAAGAATACCCATGTGTGTTTTCACTACCTATGAGGATTGCTCTTCCCATAGGTTAACATGGGGGAATGGTTGAAATTACTTCAAGGTGCAATAGTGGCTTACAGTGGAGCAGCCTCATAATGTTTCCTATCATTGGATTCACAATGACTAACCATAAACTGTGGTAAAAAGGGATTTGTCATTAATGGCTTAGAAATGCCACATATAGAAAGTGGGCATTTCTTTGCTCTAAAACTCTCTGTGTGCCTTTTAGTTTGACTCCAGTCTACACTGGAGGATGGGGGACACATCTGTGCATTCCCAGAGAAAGCTATAAACATTGGGCATGCAACTGGAACTACAGACCTCTGTCATTTGAGGGCCAAGCTGGAAAATTTGGAGGAAGACATTTGAACACTTGGAGTCTGGGAGCCAGATCATGGCCCCACTAAAGATTAAGATCTGCATTCCATGGCCCCATGGCTGACAGGACTGTAATTTAGGTGAGATATTTGTGATTCAAACGGAAACCCTCTGAACCACCCCCAACTTCAAAGGCACTCCACTGTATAACTACTGGTGCCATTCTTCAGCAGGGCAGAGATACACTTGTGGGGACGTGGTACTGGAGATCCTGGAACTGCGTGGTGCACACTGCCAGAGGAATCTGTTGTGCACAAGGATGATTACTGCTATTGGAAGGGACCATGCACCCTTCCTGAATAGTGGCTGGCCTGGGCTGACTACCTGCTGCTGTGTGGCACCCTGAAGTGTTCTCTCCAAGGACTTGTTGGTTTGCCCCCTATTCTCTGGTGGAGGTCTCAGGAACATCAAAGACCTCCCACGAGGGACCCACACAATCTACCCATGACACCTGGAGAGGGGTGCCCTCTTAAGTGGCCACATTGTCTGCTGGATCCCAATAGGTAGTGTGGTGTGAGCGTGGAACTAAGAATTATGCCTGGAGACCGGATTGCCTTGTGTGGAGCCCCAAAAGGTAATGCCCGCATCTAAGGAGTGTGGCCCTGCATTGTGGGGCCTCAGCAAGAATAAGTGTGTTGGTGGTGAGCAGATTCACTGGTTGAGGGACCCCACATGGCCCGCTTCATCGATCGTGCCACATCTCTCCCGATTCACAGGTAGCAACCCTCGGAGGTGGGAGCATACCCATAGTAGTGCCTCTTTCTACCTCGTGCGGCATTGCTGAACTTACGCCTGTGTGTGTGACCGGATTGTCTGGTGCGACTCAGAACAATGCGCATCAGGTGTTGTGCCTCATATCCAGGTAGGTACAGAATTTGCAACTCTATGGTGTGTGTGACCAGAATTATCTGATGCAACTTGTACCAACGCGCACCAGATGTTGTGCCTCATTTCCAGGGAGGAGCAGCGGAGCGGATTTGTGTTCTGTGGTGCCCGGATTGCCTGGGTGCTGCTTTGATCGATGTGTGTCTAACAGGGTGCCTCCTTCTTCCGATAGGCTCCCCCGCTACATCCCCCCATCCCCCCATCCATCAAATGTTCCTTCCGTGCCCCCTGCCTACTGCCCTCTCCTCACCCAGCCCGATGACTTCCTGTTGCCAGGTATTAGTGCCCGGACCAGGCCGGGGCAGTGAGAGTGATTGACTAGGCTAAGGTATGCTTCTAAGAGCGATCGGAAGCGGTTCAAAAGACTGGGTGACCCCCCATGCTTAGCAGAACTGGGCTGGTGCCAGAAGGCACAGTGTGAAATTCCTTGAGTAAACAACTATCGCCCTGACCCCGCTTCTGCTCCGCATACCGTGGATGAACTTCCTGAGTAGTGGCCAAACCCCCATTTGTCGATTGCAGCCTAATTAACCCTGCTACCTACCCCCACCTTCTTCCCTGTAATCCTGATTAAGTGTGACTCCGGCCGCGATCGGCCTAGAATCAGGGGAAGGTTTACTTTATCTCCAGCGGTGGGTCTAGGGTAGTAATGTTAGCTGACAGGTGGAGGAGGACTTGGCTCATGGGGTTTGCATGCGCATTATTAACAGACCTGCCAGATGTCAGTGCACCACATTAGGGTGCTTTGTGCATGTGTGTGTCAGTGCATTCCATGTGGGCCTACCTGATATCCGTGGCACTGCGAGTCGGTGCTGAGTGAGTGTGTGGGAGTGACTGCGGTTATTACTTACACGGCATGGGGGTGTTTCTTTACACTTTGATTTATTGCCAAAAGAATATTACGTTTGACATTGTTTTTTACCCGTTCGGCCTTGGCCCATGGCGCTGCTTAAAAGTGTTGTAATTATCTGCGTGTACAGAATTCTGATATCGTTGTGATCTGGGGTGCATCCTATAACTGTGTGGTATTGAATTATAGTAATTGCCGGGTGGGCTTCGTTCTGACAACGTTTCACACTGCATAAGGGTGCTGGTGGATAAAGTAGGGTATTTCCCAAGTGTGCATATTACTGATGTCATTTTAACACAGTTGGAC
Source organism: Calotriton arnoldi (assembly GCA_963921515.1). NCBI lineage: Eukaryota > Metazoa > Chordata > Amphibia > Caudata > Salamandridae > Calotriton > Calotriton arnoldi. The sequence goes on along the minus strand of CAWUFW010006524.1, from coordinate 311,958 downwards.
CTAGTACTGCTAGTGATATATTTACTAATGTGATTTATTCCCATAAATACATAGGGGCCGATTCCGATCTCGGCCGGAAGCGCACCTAACACTATTCGTCCGGAAAAAAAACAAGCCGAACGCGTGTTTCCCGACCGATTCGAACAGTCGTCCGAACGACCAAGTACGATGCGCATAACTGCTCAGATTCTGACCCAGCCGTACGTACCCATTCCAGCTCCTGTTCCCCGCCCGAGCCGTATCCGTAAACGCCGAATCGAGTCGCTCGGAAGTAAATATACAGCACCTTCCGGCCGGACTAGTACGATGCGCCTTCCGTACGCGCCTGAACCCGTCGCTACGTCCGGCACGTCAGAGCATCCGGGAGAGCTGCACATAAGCTCTGATTCGCGCCACAAGACGATCCACGGCTGCGAGACGAACAAGCCAGCGACGAGTACGAGTCGAAGCCACGAGAAACCCGAACGAGACGACCCAACTATGAATCCCATCGCGCAGGTCCTACCAATACTCTACATCTATTACCGGAACCGGTACGGACGCGTACGGTGCAGACGGTAAGTCAAACACCCACTACACAAACAAACGACACGTACCCGACATATGTCACACACACACATAGGGATGCAGAAATGACGTACACTAGCAACAGCCGAACCATAGGGGCGGGATGGCTATCACCAATGCCATACACACCCATAGGGGCCTGATGGCTACCACTACCACCACCCCTACTCATGTGGGCCTGGATGCCTGTCACTACTACCATCCCCACTCATACGGGATGGATGCCTACCACTAACACCACCCCTACTCATGGGGGCCTGGATGCCTACCACTACCACCACCCCTACTCATGTGGGCCTGGATGCCTGTCACTACTACCATCCCCACTCATAGGGGGATGGATGCCTACAACTACCACCACCCTACTCATGGGGGCCTGGATGCCTACCACTACCACCACCCCTACTCATGTGAGCCTGGATGCCTGTCACTACTACCATCCCCACTCATAGGGGGATGGATGCCTACCACTAACACCACCCCTACTCATGGGGGCCTGGATGCCTGTCACTACTACCATCCCCACTCATAGGGGGATGGATGCCTACCACTAACACCACCCCTACTCATGGGGGCCTGGATGCCTGTCACTACTACCATCCCCACTCATAGGGGGATGGATGCCTACCACTAACACCACCCCTACTCATGGGGGCCTGGATACCTGTCACTACCACCACCCCTACTCATGGGGGCCTGGATGCCTACCACTACCACCACCCCTACTCATGGGGGCCTGGATGCCTGTCACTACTACCATCCCCACTCATAGGGGGATGGATGCCTACCACTAACACCACCCCTACTCATGGGGGCTTGGATGTCTGTCACTACTACCATCCCCACTCATAGGGGGATGGATGCCTACCACTAACACCACCCCTACTCATGGGGGCCTGGATGCCTACCACTACCACCACCCCTACTCATGGGGGCCTGGATGCCGGTCACTACCACCACCCCTACTCATGGGGGCCTGGATGCCTACCACTACTACCATCCCCACTCATAGGACGGGTAATGCATGACACAACCAGCATACTCCAACATAAGGAATGTCAGAAAAAGACATCCCCCCAACATCATGACAAGAGTGTGTAGTCTGTGTCAAATGCCTACAACACTGAACATGACATTGAACATACAATGTGACCCCCTATCACATGCGTCACACATAAATGTGTGTGGCCTCCACAATGCAAGCAGACCATGACCAGTGTGGGAATGGGGTCTAAACCCCCATCATCCCAGTGACCAAAAGGTAAGTGTGGAGTCCATAACTGAAGCACATTTTGAACATTGTGGCAATGGGGTCTAAACCCCCATCATCACAGTGACCAAAAGGTACGTATGGGGTCCATAACTGAAGCACATTTTGAACATTGTGGCAATGGGGTCTAAACCCCCATCATCACAGTGACCAAAAGGTAAGTGTGGGGTCCATAACTGAAGCACATTTTGAACATTGTGGCAATGGGGTCTAAACCCCATCATCACAGTGACCAAAAGGTAAGTGTGGGGTCCATAACTGAAGCACATTTTGAACATTGTGGCAATGGGGTCTAAACCCCCATCATCACAGTGACCAAAAGGTAAGTGTGGGGTCCATAACTGAGGCAGATTTTGAACATTGTGGCAATGGGGTCTAAACCCCCATCATCACAGTGACCAAAAGGTAAGTGTGGGGTCCATAACTGAAGCACATTTTGAACATTGTGGCAATGGGATCTAAACCCCCATCATCACAGTGACCAAAAGGTAAGTGTGGGGTCCATAACTGAAGCACATTTTGAACATTGTGGCAATGGGGTCTAAACCCCCATCATCACAGTGACCAAAAGGTAAGTGTGGGGTCCATAGCTGAAGCCCAATTGAACATTGTGGCAATGGGGTCTAAACCCCCATCATCACAGTGACCAAAAGGTAAGTGTGGGGTCCATAACTGAAGCACATTTTGAACATTGTGGCAATGGGGTCTAAACCCCCATCATCACAGTGACCAAAATGTAAGTGTGGGGTCCATAGCTGAAGCACATTTTGAACATTGTGGCAATGGGGTCTAAACCCCCATCATCACAGTGACCAAAAGGTAAGTGTTGCATGGAAAAATCTGCAACTGCCAAACAGCATGGATGATTCCTGGTCACACAACAACAAACACATCAGTGGCAAAGTGGTGGTTGTGTCCCATAGCAACATAGATTGGGTGAGGCAAACAGTGCAGTGCAAATAAAACATACCTTTGGCCATGTGCAGACAAACATCACCCATGGGGGCTGACATTGTCAACATTTATCAATTACACAATGACAGAAGTGACCATCATAATGCAGACCCACATATCTGCACCAATGGACACACAAATTTAGATATCCTGTGGAGACTGTAGATGTGAGGTGGACAAATACCATACCATGGCAGCAATGGGACATACAAACCATGATTGTTGTGCTGACTGATGACCTAGGAGTCCCAGGGACAGCAGGGGAAATCCTCCAAACAACATACAGCCAATGGCACACTAAAGATATGCCAATGCAGTGGTGCAGATGCACAAACACAAACAGGCAGCCTCACACTGCATATCAAACACAACAGGGGATGGGGGGGTGTGCCAGTGTCCCCAGGCAACCACACAACACATGAGGAGGCCTGAATCCCAATTACACAGATGTGTATACAGTGCCACACAAAAGTAACTCATGGATCGGATTCCCCTATGTGGGCAATCAGGCATTGTTAGATGAGAGGGAGCCCAAATTACACATGTCACACAAGCTTGTAGGAACAGCAACTAACACAGCAAGAGACAGACCCACCACAGCACTACCCCAAGGGACCCCACATTGTGGTGACACTAGCCTGCATGATAATCCCACTGTGATGACAACGGTAGATGTCGTTCACACAGTGAACCACAGCCATGTGTCCTGAGCAACAAACTACCATCACACCTACACAAGCACAAATCAATCAGCACGGCCTGTCAGCCAAGGCCAATATGGAGGTAGGGGTCTAGCCGTGCAACAACTCACATTTGTACACACTCAACACCACACACCTTGATCTCCACCAATGTGCAGCAGTGAAGCTCACATGGACTGGTGACATTGCATATGCACCCATGACAATCCCAGGGGTGGTGGTGGGAACTAAGGTGCAGAAACCCATCACACATGGCCAGTCAACAAGACTTGTGAATGTCTGACACACTGCACAGTACGCCGTACATGGGCATGACGTGAAATCCACCCCAATCAATGGGATCCCGGCCACAGTCACACACCAATGAAGAAGCCAAGGTGACCCACAAAGAACACACATAGACAACTTCCAACATTGCAGCTCTGACCCTGAGGAGTGGCAGCAGTCACACACACAACGTGTCACAATCACTGAAAGCTACCACAAACTGTAAATTACATGACTTGTGTAACCAACAAGTGCCAAGGGGAGTCCTGACTGTGTCCCATCTGCGTTTGCCCACATCCCCAGCCCTGACAACAAAGACAACTAGGGATGACAACCTGATGAACATTAGTTTGCCATGCACCCACATCCCGGAGAAACCAGGTCCAAGATGCTGGATGAACACAGGACAACTCAGCAAGCATCACAAACAGGAACATCCGTAGGGACACAGCCTGTGTAGGAAAAGGGAAGGGAACACACACAGACATTCTCACACAACACACAACACGGGCCCAGGCAATGTCACGGGATTACACACTGCCATGAGGGCACTCCACTCCTGTGGAAGGTCCGCTGTGCCAAAACTTGTCTGTGCACGACTCAAACATGTCAGCAGAACACTCGGTCAGTGAGTCAACAACTACAACACACTGAAGGCTCTGCTCACATCAGCCTGGGTACGGGAGTGTCACGTCAGTCATCTGCATACACCCAAAACACGTGTCAAGCAAGTTGCACTGTATACACAGATGAGTCCTTCCACATTGATGTGGTAAACTGCATGTCCAGTGGAGATGGGCACACAGTCAGGGAAATAGAAACATTGAACAGTGGTAAGCCCACCAGATGTGCATCAGTGTAAGCCAAAGATGTTAATTTACAAATGCAAAACGTTCATCCCTGTGTCAAATGCTGAACATTACACCCTCAGACTGCAGCAAAGGATGCTATAGATCCAGACTACATTAGGACACATATCCCATGGACCACATGGAGTCCATCACAGCAACACTTCATTTTCCTGATCTGAACACTATTACAACTGCAAATGCATGATGATACTCATCTACATCATGTACATCCAAAGAAAAAACACAAGTAAACAAAAAGAGGCTTTATTCAGCAAATGTGAAACTAAAATTTTAAGTCCAAAAGAAACTAAGGCCAATGGCCAGTCCAAATACACAGTCCCAACAGGGTGATATGTGACAACTTGTCACCCATTGCTTGCCTGCACTGGTACGGACAGGGGACACCCCCCTCGGAGGGGCATACAAGGGGCAGGCCAGGCACCCAGGGACAGGATCAGGGGATGCCAGATGGAGGCAGTGAAGGGGTGGTGGGTGCAGGAGTGTCACCGGCAACTGCAGTGGAGGTGTCTGACTCAGTGGGGGCCGGCACCACTGTAGGGCACAAGTCAGATGGTGTGGGTGCTGCAACCACTGCAGTGGGCCGGTCAGATGGAGTGGACTGGGTCCCCACTGCAGTGCCCGAGTCAGACGGGGTGGTTGTGGACTCCACTGCAGTGCATAACTCCAAGGGAGTGGGAGGGGGGGGCAGATGAGGTGGGCAGGACAGAGGGGGGACCCGGTCTCCACACCAGTGGCATAAACAGGCAGAGCGTCTGGTTTGGGGGTGGAAGAGCAAGTGGTGGGGGGGAGGGCCTAAGCAGTTTGGGGATGCGGTATCGGTGTGTGGTGGCACCTGGGGAAGGGTGTGGCGGTGGAACCTGTGGAGTGGTGGCCTGGGGGATGGAGGAGAGAGACTGTGTGGTGGAGCTGCGTGGTGGTGGTGGTGGGGTCTTGCCCTTCCTGTTCCGGGGGGACTTTCGAATGGGGTCCTCAGTCTGCCTGTGCCTGGGGGAGGGTATCCGGGTGTGAGGGGCACTCCCCTCTGTGTGTGGTGGTCGCCTCTTCCGCCTGGACTTCGTGTCAGATGGATCTGTGGGGAAGAGGCCAAGCTCACAGAGGAAGAGCTTCTGGGAGGGGGGGTTGCAGGTGAGGCAAGAGAAGGGGTTTTGGAGGGAGAGGTATCTGAGGACTGCGTAGTGCTCGTGGATGCATGTGTGTGGGTCTGGGCCCCATCCCCTGTGAGTGAGGTATCAGTCCCCTGATTGTGCGTGCGTGTGCGTCTGGATTTTGGCTTGTGTGTCTGTGTGCTGCTTGTGTCTGTGCTGGTGCGTGCCGGTGCCGGTGTGTGTGTGCTTGGGACAGGTAGGGTGCTGGGGATTGTGGATGGGGCAGAGGTAGGAGGGGTGAGGGACTGTTGCAGGAGGGACACTGCTGCCGTCAGTGAGGAGGCCATGGACTGATTGGTCCGATGTAGGGCAGACATGCCAGATGACATGCCCTCCATGAATGACACCAGTTGTGTCAACAGACCCGTGTGTGCATGGAGGACACTCAGCATTGATGTCTGCCCTACATGGATCTGTTTCAGCAAGTCCACAGACTCCACACTCAGGGCAGCAGGGGGGACAGAGGCAGGGGGTGCAGTGCCTGGCATGAAGGAGACACGCTCCCCTACACGGGAGCCTCCACGGACATGTGGGATGGGAGCAGATGGGAGGGTGGAGATGGTGGTGGTGGCGGGGACAGACTTGCTTGATGTTGCCTCTGGTCTGCTGACACCCGCCTCCACAAGGGAGTCCTCACTGGAAGTGCTGTTTTCCCCAGCCGAGGTGGTCGTAGCTGAGGTCTCCTCAGTGTGGCTCCCCTCACCCTCCGTGCCACTGGGTCCCTCGCTCTCCCCTGCAGTGGGCCCAGTCTGGCTCTGCCGCTCCTCTTGGTCTGTGGAGCTGTCTCCTCTTGTGGCCGTGGTTGTATCTGCAAACAATCAGGATAAACAGAGCAACATTAGTCACCTGTACTGACCACACACACCACAGTAAGTACAGCACATCACAGAGCAAGCCCTGCCATCATTTGCTAGACATTGCAATAAGTGCTGACACTGATTTGAAGAAGCCCATTGTCTGCCTGACAGTCAGTCATGCCACACATATCCTACCTGTCCATGCACCCATCTGTCTGCTGCCTGTTGTATGCGACTAATCATATGTGCACACATGCACCACATACACAGTTGTTGGACATCCAAGAGAACATATGGAAATGTGTCCCTCCAAACACATGCCATCTCCTTCCACTGACTCAGTACATGTGTCAGGAAAAGTGATGGGCAGAGTCTCTGTTGATATGCGGGTTTTGCTTCCATCACCAGACACAATGATGTCCTCATGTCCTGATAGACAATGCAACAATGGTGTGCATGCAGGACATATCACACTACTGCTGGATCACCCTTTGCGATTTGAATGTCATGGCACAGGCCTGTCTGGCAAGTCAGTCATAACTGTCTCCTGTCACAGGGGCAGTGCATACACACAACACCAGTCTGCACTGTGTCACAATCATGGACGTTTTGGGAATGCAAGCCCTGTAGCTGACAGGTGCACATGTGCACCCCTGGCCACCCACATCATGAGGACTAAGATGATCCCACGTCAATCAAATGAGACATTTGAGTGACTGCAAACACAAATCCATACACATGAGCACTTCACCGTCTGATGAGAATGAACCAAAGCTGCCTGCACCTCAATGTTTCATACAACATTGTGCACAGTCAAGGGATCAGAGACCTATGCATTAACCTATGTGCAGATCCCATAGTCACAACTCAGATGGCTGGCCACCCCAAATTGTTAAACACTCCAGGAGTCCAAAAGCAAGGCCACACCACGGTGACACAGAGGCATACACCTGAGTGCACTCTTCACAATGCCCAATATGTATGCTGACACACGGGAGTGGGAGAACAGAGTGCCTTCGACGTACGGAGTAGGCATTACAGTCCTGGTCCATGTGCAACATGGTATTACCCTGAACACTAGGCAGGTGGCTATGCATTTGTCACACACATGATGTACATACTTCTGAGGCTCCTACCTTGGTCTCTGCTGCAGCATGGGTGTGTGGCACATACCCCAGACATGTGGTGAGTCAGAGCAGCAATTGGAACACATATTAAAGCCATACCCAGAGTACATGTCAGATCACAGGCATTGTGAGCAATTGTACCACCCATGCAGCCCACCACAAAGTTCCTGTAACTGATGCTGTTCCCAACTTGAACCACAGGTAACTGCAAGTACACAGTACCCAAGTGACCTAAGTCACAGACTGTAAGGGCCACACCTGTGTATCAGATGAGGAGGGGGCATGACACAAGTGAGGGACATGAGTCCAGGACGACATGACAGTTGTACTGTGGAAGTGGAACCAGGCTAAAGGAGTGCATAGAGCATGTTAGTCATAGTACACAGTTAAGGCTAGCACTTACCCCCTCCTTGCTGCTGTCTGGCCTGCAGCTGCCCATCCAGGTCAGGGAAGACCACCGCCAGGATCCGGAGCATGTGGGGGGTCAGGGTCCGGTGTCCGCCTCTTCTGCGAGGAGGCGACAGCTTCAGCTGGACCCTTGCGATCCTCCGGGTCCAGCCCCGAAGGTCCTGCCACCTCTTCTGGCAGTTGCGGATCCTGCGCCTGTAGACCCCCACAGATCGTACTGCCCGGACGATGGTCAGCCAGATCTCCTGCTTCTGGTGGGCATCAACCTGTGAGGATGACAAAGTGAAAAGGCCATTACTACACATGCAACATTTCCGTGCATCACACAGTTGGATATACATGTCTCAATCACAGGGGCATATGATGTACACAGGTAGTGCAACTATGGCTATGAACAGTTTGCCAGCAGTTACTAAATGGTATCATTGCCTGGGAAGTCAAACCTTGTTGGAATGCACTGTTACTGCACTATACCTGTTCAGTGCATGTGACTACACACTTTGGGGGTGACAACTACTCAGTGAGCATGCTAGCCACTGGTGTACACACTGTAAGTCTTGCTAGTCAGACAACATGCACAATTAGTAAGGCAGTGGACAGCACACTCACCTGCTCCCCTGGTTTCCCACACAGTTTGCTGTACTGTGGAAGGAGGCTGTCCAGCAGGGCCTGGTTCTCCTCAGTGCTGAAGGCTGGGGCTCTATCCACAGAACGTGCCATTGCAGTAGCCAGAGGATGCAGAGACAGCAGCAGTGGTGGTGGCAGATGTCGTCTTGGAGCATGTAGTGCAGGCAAGTGAGCTCTCAGGGGAACAGCCAGCATTATATGTGTGCTGCAGAGGCAGATACTGTCCCATGTGTCCAAAGTGATAGGTCCAAGTCGTTTGCATCTTCTGAATCTGGCCAATCCATGGAATTGCACCACTTATACACGCCCACAGCATCCTTCAAAAGTTCAACTTCATGACACCCATGAATTTGCAACATTGTTGTGGGTGGCCAACTGAATTCACTGCATCCGACTCGTTAAAGCTTCGAAAACGCGTCCGTTACCATGTCAGGCTATAGCCAATGCGTGCGCACCGATCGGACCATTGCTGTACGACGCATATTTCGAAAAACAACATGCATCCGTCCACATCATATGCAATGGCCAATGCGTGCGCACCGATCGGTCCATTGCTGTACAACTCGTATTTCTAAACACAACACGCATCCATCCACATCATATGCAATGGCCAATGCGTGCGCACCGATCGGTCCATTGCTGTACAACGCGTAGTTCTAAACACAACACGCATCCGTCCACATCATATGCAATGGCCAATGCGTGTGCACCGATCGGTCCATTGCTGTACGACGCATATTTCTAAACACAACACGCATCCGTCCACATCATATGCAATGGCCAATGCTTGCGCACCGATCGATCCATTGCTGTACAACGCGTATTTCTAAACACAACACGCATCCGTCCACATCATATACAATGGCCAATGCGTGTGCACCGATCGGTCCATTGCTGTACGACGCGGATTTCGGAGCACAACACGCAACCGTCCACATCATATGCAATGGCCAATGCGTGCGCACCGATCGGTCCATTGCTGTACGATGCGGATTTCGGAGCACAACACGCATCCGTCCACATCATATGCAATGGCCAATGCGTGCGCACCGATTGGTCCATTGCTGTACGACGCGGATTTCGGAGCACAACACGCATCCGTCCACATCATATGCAATGGCCGATGCGTGCGCACCGATCGGTCCATTGCTGTACGACACGTCCCTGTACAAGTCACTCGCATATGTCACCATGGTTGTCACTGGTGAACGTATGCCAGCCACAATTACTTGCCAGGGACTCAGGGGCACACCTACAACACCACAGCCTGTCCACACTGTATCCTAAGGCATGTAAGGCTGCATTACCTGTGTGTGTATGGGGGTCAACATGTGGTTTTTTTGATGGCACTTGGGGGCAGCCACTCCCAGGCTGTGCACGTGTTCATGGGGACAGAATCCTTTGTGTGTTGTGCACATGACCACTGTGATGTGCAACTGTTCAGTTCAGAGCATGTGGCATGGTCACATTTCCAGGTTGTGTATGTGTATGTCATGTCACATACACCCTGAGTCCCATGTGGGAAGGTGTGTACGTCACAGGGTGACCCATTGCCACAATTGTGATGGCCCTCCACAGTCTGTGTGCATGTTGTGTTTCAGATGTCTCTGATTCCATGTGCACAATGGGAGACAGTCTCCACATCCACGTTGTTTGTGCATCGACTTTGATGTTGTGCGTGTGTGTGTCACAGACGTCCATGTCTGTCCTGCAGAGGCAACAGGGGCCACTACCTGTGGGAGTCATGGTTGTTTTGTTGACGTGTACATGGTACGCCATGTCATGCCAGTGTCCATGTGGCAATACAGGGTCCCTGGGAATCTACCTGTCAAAGAGCTGTGATGCCTGTGGCACATCTGTTCTCACTTGTCACTGTGGTGTGTGTTTGGAACGTGACAGCAGTACATGGGTACTGTGACACAGCCTAATGATTTCCCATAGCACAACCTGGAACTTGTTGTCAACACATGTTGAACTGTGATGTTAGATGTTGGCCATGTAGGTGCCATATATGTCCATGCAGAACGGCACACACATCAAGTACTTGTGTCTCGTAATGATGTATCATGTGATATTGAGTATGGTCAATGCCACATATGTGGGGTGACTGACAATCTTTCTTTGTTCACCTATGCACTGCAGGGCACCAGCTGTCCATAGACCATTCCCTGACCTTGCAACCTTGGTTGAACGTGACTGCATCTGACGGTACCTCTTCAACAGGCCGCTGATTGAGGATTTGGCGGTGCGGTTGGCCCCACATTTGCAACCTGGCCGGCCATACCCTACAGCGCTGACCCCCAAGGTGAAGGTGATGGCAGCCCTACACTTCTTTGCCACCGGTACCTTTCAACACACTGTGGCGTCTGCTGGTGGGATGTCACAGACCATGTTCAGCCATGTGCTACGCGATGTTTTGGAGGCGATGTTGAGATACCTGAACCAGTACATCTATTTCCCTAAACGTCAACAACTCACTGACACCAAGAGTGACTTCTATGCCCTGGGGAGGATGCCACATGTCATTGGCTCCATTGATGTGACACATGTGGCTTTGGTACCACCACAGGCACATGAGCAGGCATACAGGAACAGGAAACATTACCATTCTATCAATGCTCTGGTGGTATGTCTTGCAGATATGAGCATCTCACATGTGTGTGCACGTTTCCACGGTTCTGCACACGATGCCTACGTGATGAGGAGTAGTCGCATCCCGAGGATGATGTCACAGATGCAGAACCAGCGTGCCTGGCTTGTCGGTGTGTACTGACTTTGTACCATTGTGTGTGTTCTGCAATGTTGTATTCCACCCTCTTTTCCAACTCAGCTAATGTGCAATTGTCTGTATGTAGGTGACTCCGGATACCCCAACATGCCATGGTTGCTGACACCCCTCAGGAACCCTGTGACACCAGCCCAGATGCGCTACAATGAGGCACATGGTCGGACCAGGAGAGTGATCGAGCGGACATTTGGTCTCCTGAAGAGCCGCTTTCGCTGCCTGGACAAGACAGGAGGGGCCCTCCCATATGCCCCTGCAAAGGTGTGCAAGATTTTCATCGTCTGCTGCATGCTACACAACCTGGCAGTGCGGAAGGAGTTGCCTCTCATCCTGGATGACGATGACCAACATCCGCCACCTGTGGAGGATCCTGGCCTGGGCCACGATGCCAGTGATGATGATGATGATGAGGGTGATGTCCGCACACAGCTCATCACCAACTTCTTCAGCTGAATGTGAGTATACAGAGATGTCATGTCAATGATTTGAGTTTGCATGATATGTGTTGGTGGTGCTCTGTTGCTGTTTGAGTGTGGCCATGTGCTACTTGACTGGATGCGTGCAGCGATGTGTCCTTACAGGTAGTCTGTACTCCCCAACAGTGTTGACATGCTAACTTGGTTTTGTGTAGGTATCTTGTGACATGTATTGGGCATGAGTATTGCAGTTCTGTCCTGTTCTTCAGTGCTTTTGACTGTGTGTCATGTCTGTCCTTCACAGGGTACTTTCAGAGTTGTTTGGTCAACTCGGATCCCTGACACCATGATTCAGCTTCCAGGGTGGAAGCAGTCGTTTCCCTACAGGTGATATGCCACACACCCCTGGGCTTTATTTCTTCTACACTTGTTGACTGTGTGGCCACTGCCACGTGGGATTACCTTGCATCTGTAGTGGAAACAACATGTTGCAAATGTGTAATAAACCTGTGCTTCACTTTGGGATGTGCGTTGTCTGTGGTCACACATCTGACTGACATTTGCTTACTGCACCTGTGGGCTAGTTAACACAGACTCTGAATAGGTGTGGTGTCTGTGCATTCCACTGTATTTCCTGGCAACATCAGTGTAGGCGATGAGTCAGATGGCCCTGGTGTGTATGTGTTGTGTAGCCCTAGTGGTGTGTCTCCCTCATATGTCACGTCGCCATGACTCACATGACGGTGTTGAACTTGCTGTAGCAGTTAGCATGCACAGTGTCATTTAGCAGATCATCACCTCCATGACAAAAACAACGTTGGAATCACAACAGAGGCAAGTATGGTGTATTAGTGAGTTTATTTACATACATGTGTGAGGATAGTGCACAGGATGGTGGGTGCTGTACATTGGGATTGGAATCCAAAGTTCCCAGATGAGTTGGAAGTGTTGGTAGCAGAAATGTCCTGAGTAAAGTCCACAGTCATCTGATACATTAGTCCAACTTAAACTCCCCATGTCATGTGGGAGAGTTGGGTTGCATTCGACAGGGTGAACAGTTTGCACACAAAGGAGAATTTCCAGAACAGGTGTTGGGTTCCTGGGGGATGTACATGGCCATCGGCCTCTCAGCTGTCCTTCCTCGGACGACCCCTCTTCTTTCTGGGGGGACCCTCATGTGCAGGCCGCTGTGGTGCAGAGGACTCTCCACCAGAGTCATCCTCCTTCCCTGTGGCAGTTGCAGTTGCTGCGGCACCAGATGTTGTGGGCACACAGGGAGGTGTGGACATGTTGGTGCTAATCTGGCAGAGGCATGTCAATATGTCCCTCTGCACTGCTGTCAGTTCTTCCAATGTGTCCCACTTGGACTCCATGCCAGACATGTGTGTCTCCACACGGGACATGTGGGAGTCCACACGGGACATGTGGGAGTCCAAGCGGGCATGATGGGCAGCCTGCTGCTGTTGAATGTCCTTGAGGATCCCCACTACCTGGCTGACCTCTCCGGTGCTATTCTGGTACGCATCAGCAATGCATACCAGTTGTGGGTCATCATGCAGTCCAGACCCCTCTGCAAACAGCGACCTCTGCCTACCACCCATACCACCATCCCTGGCCACACGTGCGGGACCTGCGGTGGCACGCACAGGTGACCCTAGGCCTCCTTGGGCGTTGGTACTGGGGTTGTTGTCCGTTGCTTCACGGTGGGCTGGGGTCCCTGTGCTGTTGTCATTCAGTGTCCTTGGTCTGTCCGTGTCGGCGGGGGTGGTCTGTGTGTTGGCAGATGTTGGAGGAATGGGTGCAGGGGGTGCAGATGGTGGTCCTGCTGGTGCTGCATGATGACTCACACCGGAGGTGCCAGGTTGGCCTTCGTCATCCGATGAGGGCAGAGGCTGTTCCACACCAGAGAGCTCAGGGGCCACCGGAGCCTGGGACAGGGACTCCTCCTCATCTGCTGCTGTGTCCCCATCATCACCTGTTTTTGGAAGAGACACACAATGTATGTTATGTTTCTGCAGGCATCAATGGTTCAAACACATGACAGTTGTGACTGTACCTCTGGATGCGGCCCTGTACATTGCATTGTCCTAAGTTGTCACAGTCAGAGGTTGATATTGGTGTGGCTCATTGTCCTGCCAACCTGATGCATTTCAATGTGGATGTTGAGGTGTGTGCATGACCAGCATTGGTGGTATTTGGTTGACATCCGGACCTCTTTCTCCCCCAGCCCAGTTATCCCACCATGAAGCATGCCACCCTTGCAGTGGGTGCAGGTTAACTCTCAGGATGTCAGTCAGTGGTGCCCTGCTGTTGGTTGGTGCCCAGTTCCCAGCAGGGCCTGGTACTCCCCACAACAGAGCACCATTGTCAGACATCTTAGAAGTGGCTTTTCACTCCCTGTGAGGTGTGCATGCTTCAGTGTGAGCTTGCTGGGCCATGTGGGTGGGGGATGTTGAACTGTGACTACCACTCCCATCATGCTATTGCCTACACCACCCTTCCCAGCATGCCCATACTTCCTTCCTTTTGACTCTGCTTCCCTGTGGGGTAGTGTGCCTGTGCTGACAGGATGGCTGACAGTGTTGTCCTGGCGTTTGTTTGGCTACAACTCCCAAAAGTGTCCCTGTGCTTCACACAGCATAACCCAGTGTGGCTGTTCTTTGTGGGATATTTAATTACAGTGTGAGGCATTGCATTCTCCCAGGTGAGTTGTGTGGAGTTTGTGTTAAGGGGGGGTGTGAGAAACGCTGCTTGTAACTATGGTCAGAGCTGTCAGTCCTCCTTCCCACCCAGCCAGATATCCCACCATGGAACGTGCTTCCATTGCAGGGAGTGCAAGTTGGCTTTCAGGATGTCATTCAGTGGTGTCCTGCTGTTGGTTGCTGCACAGTTCCCAGCAGGGCCTTGTGCTCCCCACAGCAGTACCCAGTGTCAACCATCTTGTCAGTTCTTTTCCACTCCCTGTGATGTGAGCATGGTTCAGAGTGGTGTTGATGGGCCAATTGTGAGGGTGACCAATATCTGTGACTACAACTCCCATCATGCTATTGCCTACACCACCCTTCCCAGCATGCCCATACTTCCTTCCTTTTGAGTCGACTTCACTGTGTGTGAGTGTGACAGCAATGGCAAGATGGCTGACAGTGGTGTCCTGCTGTTGGTTGGTGCACAGTTCCCAGCAGGGCCTTGTGCTCCCCACAGCAGTACCCAGTGTCAGCCATCTTGTCAGTTCTTTTCCACTCCCTGTGATGTGAGCATGGTTCAGAGTGGTATTGATGGGCCAATTGTGAGGGTGACCAATATCTGTGACTACAACTCCCATCATGCTATTGCCTACACCACCCTTCCCAGCATGCCCATACTTCCTTCCTTTTGAGTCGACTTCACTGTGTGTGAGTGTGACAGCAATGGCAAGATGGCTGACAGTGGTGTCCTGCTGTTGGTTGGTGCACAGTTCCCAGCAGGGCCTTGTGCTCCCCACAGCAGTACCCAGTGTCAGCCATCTTGTCAGTTCTTTTCCACTCCCTGTGATGTCAGCATGGTTCAGAGTGGTGTTGATGGGCCAATTGTGAGGGTGACCAATATCTGTGACTACAACTCCCATCATGCTATTGCCTACACCCCCCTTCCCAGCATGCCCATACTTCCTTCCTTTTGAGTCGACTTCACTGTGTGTGAGTGTGACAGCAATGGCAAGATGGCTGACAGTGTGGTCCTGTTGTTTGTTGGTGCACAGTTCACAGCAGGGCCTTGTGCTCCCCACAGCTGAGGCCAGTGCCAGACATCTTTGAAGTGGCTTTTCACTGCCTGTGATGTGAGCATGGTTCAGAGTGGTGTTGAAGGGCCAATTGTGAGGGTGACCAATATCTGTGACTACAACTCCCATCATGCTATTGCCTACACCACCCTTCCCAGCATGCCCATACTTCCTTCCTTTTGAGTCGACTTCACTGTGTGTGAGTGTGACAGCAATGGCAAGATGGCTGACAGTGGTGTCCTGCTGTTGGTTGGTGCACAGTTCCCAGCAGGGCTTGTGCTCCCCACAGCAGTACCCAGTGTCAGCCATCTTGTCAGTTCTTTTCC
Organism: Calotriton arnoldi; assembly: GCA_963921515.1. NCBI lineage: Eukaryota > Metazoa > Chordata > Amphibia > Caudata > Salamandridae > Calotriton > Calotriton arnoldi. Next base: position 295,939 of record CAWUFW010006524.1, on the reverse strand, counting down.
ACTCCCTGCGATGTGAGCATGGTTCAGAGTGGTGTTGATGGGCCAATTGTGAGGGTGACCAATATCTGTGACTACAACTCCCATCATGCTATTGCCTACACCCCCCTTCCCAGCATGCCCATACTTCCTTCCTTTTGAGTTGACTTCACTGTGTGTGAGTGTGACAGCAATGGCAAGATGGCTGACAGTGGTGTCCTGCTGTTGGTTGGTGCACAGTTCCCAGCAGGGCCTTGTGCTCCCCACAGCTGAGGCCAGTGTCAGACATCTTTGAAGTGGCTTTTCACTGCCTGTGAGGTGTGCATGCTTCAGTGTGAGCTTGCGGGGCCATGTGGGTGGGGGATGTTGAGCTGTGACTACCACTCCCATCATGCTATTGCCTATACCCCCCTTCCCAGCATGCCCATACTTCCTTCTGACTCTGCTTCCCTGTGGGGTAGTGTGCCTGTGCTGACAGGGTGGCTGACAGTGTTGTCCTGGCGTTTGTTTGGCTACAAGTCCCAAAAGTGTCCCTGTGCTTCACACAGCATAACCCAGTGTGGTTGTTCTTTGTGGGATATTTAATTAGAGTGTGAGGCATTGCATTCTCCCAGGTGAGTTGTGTGGAGTTTGTGTTAAGGGGGGGGTGTGAGAAAAGCTGCTTGTAACTATGGTCAGAGCTGGCAGTCCTCCTTCCCACCCAGCCAGATATCCCACCATGGAACGTGCTTCCATTGCAGGGAGTGCAAGTTGGCTTTCAGGATGTCAGTCAGTGGTGTCCTGCTGTTGGTTGGTGCACAGTTCCCAGCAGCGCCTTGTGCTCCCCACAGCAGTACCCAGTGTCAGCCATCTTGTCAGTTCTTTTCCACTCCCTGTGATGTGAGCATGGTTCAGAGTGGTGTTGATGGGCCAATTGTGAGGGTGACCAATATCTGTGACTACAACTCCCATCATGCTATTGGCTACACTCACTTCACCAGCATACACAGAATTCCTTCCTTTCAGTGAGCTTCCCTGTGAGGTGGTGTTCTAGTGGTGGCAAAATATCTGACTGTGTTTGTTGGTTAGATTTGTGCCACTGCCTTGCTCTATTTGTTGTTAGGTTTGTACATGTCATGACACAGTTACATATCACTATGAGATGGCATGTATTGTGTTTATCTAACTAACATACACATCTTGGGATGATTATCTTTTGGTTGCTGTGGATTTGCTAAGGGTGCATGGTTTGACTATTCCCTTGACAGTGATGTGTGTGTATTGTTACACAATATTGGGTATATTGGTTGTGTACTCACCAGGCTCTGGGATGTTTGATAGTCCATGTATGCTCTCTGGTGGTAGGATGGCCCGCACCTTCTCCTCCCAGGGCCTGAGGTATACTGGTTTGGCAGGAGGGCCACTGCCGGTGCGGTGACTCAAGGCGTAATCCTTCTTGAGTAGGTCCTTGACCCTCCAGCACACATCATACCACCTGTTCTGGATGTCTTCCTTTGTGCGCAAACATGGTGATTGTGCGTTCACCCTGTCGACGATCCTCTCCCACATCTTGGTTTTCTGCGACATGGGGATCTGTTGGACCAATGTACCAAACAATTGTGGCTCTACCCTGAGGAGTTCATCTACCAGGACTTCCAATTCACTGTCTAGGAACTTTGGATTCTTCTTTGGGGGCATGGTGATGGGTGATGGTGGGTATTGATATGTGTGTGTGAGTGTGCAAGTGAGGGTGGGTGAGTGTAGGTTTTGCTGGGTGTATGTGAGGGTGCTATTTGGGAGGTGCTAATGGTGTGTGGCTTGTGTGATGGATGAGTTGTGAGTGTGTCTGTGGTTGCTGTCTGATGGTGTTCTGTGCATGCAGGTCAGTTGAATTTGCAAAGGATCATGGTAGTGATTAGTGGCCTTTATATGGGTGGAGTTGTGGGTGTGTCTTTGTTCCATGTTTTTTCACCCCTGTATTTATTGACTTTGTCATTGCTTGTTTGGCCCTTTTTTTTTGTATTTTTCCTCTGTGGGTTTTGGGCATGTAGAAGACGTTCTTCTGACCGAGTAGGACGCTGCAGTTGGCTCGTGCGGGCTTCTCCGAGTCTTTCAAGCTGTGTTCCTGATGGGTTTCATGTGCGGCGTACGCGTCGGTCGTGGAGTATTGGGTTGCTTCGGCTTGGTTTTGTATGCGTGACGGTCGTACGGCTTGGGCTCCGTGCGACTCGGTCTGGTTTTACACGCATTGCATTGTACTGCGCGGGTTGGAGTTCGCGGGTACGTTTCTGTCGGCTTCATTCCTGGTGCGTGTCGGTCGGTTCTATTCGCGTAGTTTCCCGGCCGGATAGCTGGTTTCCGTGCGGTTCGGTCGTTTGGCTTGTGTTCCGTACGAGTCGGTCGTAATTCACACGCATTGCATCGTACTACGCGGATCGGGCAGCGCCGATACGTGTCGGTCGGACTACATTCCCGTACCGAGTCGGTCGGTATATTTTCCGGCCCGAATCGGAATCGGCCCCATAATGTTCATGTTGTGTTAATTAATGGGTGTGTTGAATACAAACTTTATTTATACACACCAACCATGAAGTCTTTTTTGTGACACCCAATGAATTTATTCTGTGAGAGTGTTTTGCCAATGCTTTACACATTGCCTCTGTGATATGCCTGACTGCTCAGTGCCATGCTACCCAAGGGTGAGCGCAGGTTATACAGTGCATGTAATCACCTGCCCCTGACAGGAGTAGTAGGTTCTGCCTAGTTAGGGCTTCACCTCAGCCAACCAGAAAGTGCCAGTTCCAACAGTGACATTTTCCTTGGTCCTTACTCCTAGCATGACAGTGGCAAAGTGTCAGCTGAGCGTCCATTAACTTGAGCTGTGCCAGGCAATATTGCTTAATATGGATTTCATGACCAGATGAACTGAACAACGAACTGTGTTTGCTAAGTGTTTCAAATTTGAACTGAACTTTGACGTTTCCTTTGGGCTTGTTTGATGAATTAAGAAGAGTCCCTAGGACCAAGGCTGCAGTAGAAGAGTAGGGTTCTCATTCTAGAAGAGGACAAAGTAGGGCTAAGGATGTCTCATGAAGACTACTGTATATAAAGACAATTATTGCATCATTAATTTGGGTTTTGCCTTTTGCACAAGTAGAAGTGTTGCAGAAGACTAATCTGTGTGCTGCTATTTCTACTCAATGGTCTGATATTAGTAAAGTCATGAGTACCCATCACCCTTATAGATGTAGGCTGCTGGTAGCAGGGATATTAATTGTTGCCATCATAGTAGTAACTCCTTTGCTAATAGGAGTGCAATCCCCAATGGCTAATGGTCCCATTGGGTCTGCCCCTTCACCAACTAAGCTTAGTAGTGTTGCAGGAGGTTTGCAGAATTATGATTTTAAACTGCTTCACAAGGATGCTTCTAAGGTAGATTTTTCCTCAATCCTTATTTTAAGTTGCTTTATGAATATCTTTACAGCATGGGTGCAAATAATTGCTGCTTCTGTAGGTGAGGGTGTAACCTATCATTATATTATTCTCACTTATGGTATTTCTTTTAGTATTTAGTATTTTGCTCAGTCTTGTGTGTAAACGGGGTTGCTTTGATCATTATTTTTCTAAATATGATTTGGGTTTCTCAGAAGTGTCCAGGTATAAACATTTAAATCCACACCCTATTGCCAAAGAGATGGACACTGTCCTAAGCTTCTTTAGGTGTATAACTAGTCTCTATATTACTAATGCTCACAGGCAAAATTTGACCTGCTCTAGGAACACCATAGAAAAGAAATGTATCGATAAGTTAGAGGACAGGAGTAGGGTGATTGAGGAAAGAACAGAAATGAGAAGAGAAGTTGAAAAGGATAAGAGGGCATAAGATGCGATTAATGACAAAATGTTCAACCTGCCCTGACTTTGGATTGGCAACATCAGCAAAAGCTGTGTGGGTATAGAAAGCAGGATGTAGTTCGACATAAATTTATGGGAGAAATCAAGTGCGAACAGACGTGTGAATTACGGAGAGACACTGACCAGATTATGGGAGGAATAGATCCTGTCATTCCTGAAGTCTTTTACTTTTGTGGCTCGCATGCATATTTTACCTTTCCCAGATGTGTGACTGGTACTTGCTATTTAGCTGTAGTTTTCTCAAGGATTTATCATGTAGAGAAAATAGAGGCGCCTGAAGGGAATTTGCCTGCTAGGCCCACACTTAGGGGCCGATTCCAATTCCGGTCGTAAACCGTACCGACCGACTCGGACCTGGAATGGAGACCGACCGACACGGACCTGCGCCGTACGACCCGCGCAGTACGATGCCTTGTGTGTGAATTACAACCCACCCGCACGGAACACAAGCCGCACGCCCGACCCGTTCGGAAATCATTGATTCGCCCGTAAATTGACTGTGAATCGTACCGACCGACACGCATTAGGAATTGACGCGAGCGAAACGTACCCGCGATGCACGAGCCGCGTAGTACGATGTAATACGTGTGAAATGCGACTGACTCGCACGGAGCACGAGCATGAAAACCGAGACGTACAGCAAATAATGACTAGCAAACAATAGAGCCCTTCGCGTCCGAGGCGTACACCAACGTCGAAACACAGCAGATTGTCAGTGTGACTGACTCGGATCACCCCGCGCGAGCCACAGGCAGCGTCCGTCCCGGTCAAACGAACGTCTCCGTCATGCACAACACAAACAAAGGAAATAAAGCAAAAAAAAACAAAAAAAAACGACACAGCCAATTTATAAAAAAAAAAAAAAAGGAACAAAGACACACCCACAACTCCAACTATATAAAGGCCAGAAATCCCTACCATGATCCTTTGCAAACTACAGGCATAGGACGGCAGACAACCCCACCACACTGCAGATACACACCACAACACACACAAAACACAACTACACCATTTGCACTACTCAAAAACCAAATCACATATTCACTGACAAACTCACACCCACCACACTCACTTACACCCTCACACACACATCAATCAACACAACCACCCAGCACCATGCCCCGCAAGAAGAATCCAAAGTTCACAGATAGTGAGTTGGAAGTCATGATAGACGAAATACTCAGGGTAGAGCCACAGTTGTTTGGCACATTGGTCCATCAGACCCCCATGTCACAGAAAACCAAGATGTGGGAGAGGATTGTTGACAAGGTTAACGCACAAGCTCCTTGTCGGCGCACAAAGGACGACCTACAGAACAGGTACTATGATGTGCGCAGGAGGGTCAAGAAGCTCATCAACAGGGACCACGCCTTGAGCAGAGACACTGGCGGTGGCCCTCCTGCCAGACCAACGCACTTCAGGACCTGGGAGGAGAAGGTGCAGGCCATCCTACCACCAGAGAGCATCCATGGATTAACAGGAATATCAGAGCCTGGTGAGTACACAAACAATATACTCAATTTTGTGCGGCAATGCACATATATCACTCTCAAGGGGACTGTTAAACCAATTCCTGCCAGCAAAGCCATAGCAACATAAAGGCAAGTCTCCAGTGATGTGTATGCCAGTTACCCAAACACAATACCTGCCATCCCACAGTAAAATGGAACTACGACATAACATGTACAAACCTAACGACAAATACTGCAAGGCATTAGCATAAATCCACAACAAACACAGTCATCCATTTCGCCAACAACGTCACACCACCTCACAGGAAAGCTCAGTCAAAATGAAGGAAGGTTGGGCTACTGAGAATGTGCATGTAGCAGAAAGCATGATGGGAGTAGCAGTCACAGCCAACAGTCCCCCCCCTGTCCCAGCAAGCTCACACTGATCCATGCTCACCTCACAGGGAGTGCAAAAGCACTGCAAAGATGGCTGACACTAGGCCCTGCTGTGGGGCGCACAAGGCCCTGCTGGGACTTGGGCTCAAACAAACAACAGGACACCAGTGCCTGACAGCCTGAAAGGTAACTCACACTCTCTGCAATGGAAGCATGCTGCATGGTGGGATAACTGGACTGGGGGAGGAGTACTGCCTGCTCTGACCACATCTACCAGCAGGTACTTGCACACACACACCCCTTAACACAAACGCAACACAACCCACCTGGTATAATGCATTCCCTCAGAATCCATTTAAATATCCCACAAAGATTAAACACACTGGGTTCTGCAGTGTGAAGCACATGGGCTTGTTGGTACTTTTGTGCAAACAAACACCAGGACAACACTGCCTGCCAACTTGTCAGCACAGGCACACCACCACATAGGGAAAAAGCTTCACAGGAAGTAAGGTCAGGTATTGTGGGAAGGTGGGTGTAGCCAAAAGCATGATGGGAGTTGAAGTCACAGCCGACAGTCCCCACCCACATGTCCCAGCAAGCTCACACTGAACCATGCTCACCTCACAGGGAGTGCAAAAGCACTGCCAAGATGGCTGACACTAGGCCCTGCTGTGGGGAGCACAAGGCCCTGCTGGGACTTGGGCTCAGACAAACAACAGGACACCAATGCCTGACAGCCTGAAAGGTAACTCACACTCCCTGCAATGGAAGCATGCTGCATGGTGGGATAACTGGACTGGGGAGGAGTACTGCCTGCTCTGGCCACATCTACCAGCAGGTACTTGCACACACACACCCCTCCCACCAACACCAAAATACACACCTAGAATTATGCTCCACAAGAGAGTGAGTGAAAAGTCTCTACCAAGAACACAGACAATGGCCTCTGCTGTGGGGAGCACAAGGCCCTGCTGGGACTTGTGCTCAAACAAACAACAGGAAACTACTGACTGACAGCCTGAACGTAAATTGTGACTCCCTGCAATGGAAGCATGCCACATGGGGGATTACCTGGCCACTGTGGGTGAAAGAGGTCCTGCAATGACTCCAAATGCCATCAATGCCGCATCAAAACACACCTTCTCTGCTCGAACAAATTGCACCCTGGGACCAGTCACTCCAAAAGTAAATGCCTTGGCAAGATGTCAGACACATGGTCCAGATGTATGAATTGGCTGCAAGTCACACCTACGCACTGGCCAACTCAAACACATTTAGACTCACAGCCATTGGAACTGTAGGTATCCTCCCACTGTCTGGAGATTCAGTGTCCCTGGGGTGTCCCCTGACCTGCCTGTGAAGGTGTGTTTTGGAGATGACAATTGGAGAGATGCAGACATAGTACATAGCACTAAGCACACACAATGTCACATATACATCATTGACAGTGGACACCTTACAGTGACTAGAATGGACACACACATATAGCTGACACTGTAGCATGGTGTCATACACAAAATGTGCAGTTGTGAGCTGCATGTCAATACCACATCGGTCTGCGTTGTACGCATCATTCACACAACACATCACTCACTGTCATGGACAATCCAAACACAATGACTATCCTGGACTGCATCGGATGACGCATGCAACTCTCAGCAGCAGAACTGTAACACACACACCTCTGCCCATCACTGTCATGAGCATGGAAAAGAAACAGTGCCGCTGTGCCCAATCCCTCTCACTGTGGAGGAAATAGACAAGATAAAAGACGTTAGCACTGACAAAACTCTGCACCAACATCAGTAGGCACGGTAACACCATGACTTGTTTGTAATGAGATGTGAACTAGGAACACAGATAACCAGAAAGTATCTCACATTGGATCACAGGCATACCGGACTGTGACCATGTTGCACAGACCCACAAATGTGACGCACAGAGCAACGCAACAAATTCCACCACACATGCACCAAGCTTGATACATACCCTAAGTGAAATTGTACCTATGTCATCGTCATAGCACAAATGTGGACAGGGATGATACAGCTGTGATGGAACCTGAGTAGCAATGGACATGTACAGACAATTGATCAATACATGAGCTGGTCATGCACACAGCTTGAGGTGCACATCAAAATGCTTCAGGTTGCCATGACAAAGTGCTCAAACAATATCAACCTCAATCTGTCACAACTTTTGGCAATGCAATGTACAGACTCTCATCATGATGTCCAGTGGCAAATGTAATGTGTGTGAAACATTGATGTTGGTAGAAACATAACATACACTGTGTGTCTCCTCCAAACACAGGGGATGCTGGGGACACAGCACGACCTGAAGAAGAGTCCCAGTCCCAGACTCTGGCGGACCCTGAGCTCACCGGTGTGGATCAGTCCCTGTCCTCTTCGGACGACGACCCTGAACAACCTGGCACCTCCGGTGTGACTCATCGTGCAGCCCCAGCAGCAGTAACATCAGCACCCCCTGCAACCACACCTGCCACATCTGATACCACACCCAGTAGCCCTGCTGACACGGACAGGCCAAGACCACTGAACATCAACGGAACAGGTACACAGGGCACCCTGGAATCAAGGGACAACACCACCGTCGCAAACACTCAAGTGGTCCCAGTGTTGCCTGTGCCGGCCATGGCAGCTCCTGCCCATGTGGGTAGGGGCGGTGGGAGGGTGGGCAGGCAGAGGACACGGCCTGCAGAGGGGGCTGGACTGCATGATGAGCCACACCTGGGACTCATCATAGATGCCTACCAGGAAAGCACTGGAGGATTTGGACAGGTAGTGGGGATCCTCAAGGACATCAAAGAACAGCATGCAGCACATCATGCCCGCTTGGACTCCCACATGTCCCGGATGGAGTCCAAGTGGGACAAATTGGATGAACTAACAGCGGTGCATAGGGACATACTGACCTGCCTCCGCCAGATCAGCACCAACATGTCCACACCTCCCTGTGCGCCCACAACATCTGTTGCCACAACATCCGCAACTGCCACAGGGAGGGAGGAGGACTCTGGCGGAGAGTCCTCTGCACCGCAGCTGCCTGCACATGAGGGTCCCCCGAGAAAGAAGAGGGGTCGTCCAAAGAAGGGGAATTGAGACGCTGATGGCCAGGCATATCCCCCAGGAACTCAACACATGTTCTGTATGTCGTCCCTTGTGTGCAAACCAATTAACCTTGTCGACTGACACACAAATCTCCCACTTGACATGGAGGGTCAAAGCTGTGACAATGCAGCTAATGACTGTGGATTCTACTCTGGACATTTCATCTCTTAAGACTACCAACTCACCTGTGAACTTTGGATTACCATCACATTGTACAGCACTTCAAAATCCGTTCACCATCCTTACACATGTCTGTAAATAAAATCACATTCACACAATACTTGCCTCTGTCGTGATTTATACTTTGTCTGTGTCATGGCGATGCTGATCTGATAAGGAACACTGTGCATGCAAACTACCACAGCAATGTGAACACCGTAATGTGAGTCATGGTAATGTGACACATATGAGGGAGACACACCACTAGGGCAACACAAGACATACTCACCATGTCCAGCTAACTCATCCTCATAAGTGATGTCAACAGGAAATACAGTGGAATGCACATACACCACACCCATCCTGGGTCAGTGGCAAGCATTCCACAGGTACAGGATGCTAATGACTGTCTGATGTGTAGATACACACGGAGCACATCCCAAAGTGAAGCACAGGTTTATTACAGATTCACAATGTGAAAAGCCCACAACTGATGCAAGTTAACCTCACGTAACAGTGAGCAGACATTAAACAAGTTTTAAACAAGTAAAGTCCAGGGGTGTGTGTCACATCATTGTTTGGGACAACGACTACTTGCACTCTGGAACAAGGATCTGGGTTTTGGGGTTCAGATCTCACCATACAGCAGCCAAAGTACCGTGTGAAGGACAGACAGAAAACACAATCAAAAACCTTGACTTACAGCATACAACAACAATATACATGCCCATAAATGTAACAAAACTACGTACACACAACATATCAATCAGCTAAACACTGTTTGGGAGTACAGACTACCTGAAAGGACACATCACAGCAAGCATCCTGACAAGTAGCACACAGTCACACTCAAGCAGCACAAGTGCACCACCAACAGATATCAGGCAAACACAATACTTTGAAGACACATCAGTGTATACTCACATTCATGTGAAGAAGTTGAGGATCAGCTGGCTACGAACATCATCCTCACCCTCATCATCACTGGCATCATGCCCCAGGGCAGGATCCTCCCTGGCTGGCGGATGTTGGTCATCGTCATCTTGGATCAGAGGCAACTCCTTCCTCACTGCCAGGTTGTGTAGCATGCAGCACACTATGAAGATTTTGCACACCTTAGCAGGTGCATATGGGAGGGCCCCTCCTGTCTTGTCCAGGCAGCGGAATCTGCTTTTCAGGAGACCAAATGTCCACTCGATCACTCTCCTGCTCCGACCATGTGCCTCATTGTAGCGCATCTCCGCCGGTGTCACAGGGTTCCTGAGGGGTGTCAGCAACCACGGCATGTTGGGGTATCCGGAGTCACCTACATAAAGACAATAGCACATCAGATGAGTCTTAAAAGAGGGTGTAAATAAACTTTAGCAAAATCACATAATAGTAAACAGTCAGTACACACCGACAAGCCAGGCACGCTGGTGCTGCATCTGTGACATAATCGTTGGGATGCGACTACTCCGCATGATGTAAGCGTTGTGCGCTGAACTTGGGAAACGTGCACAAACATGTGAAATGGTCATGTCGGCCAGACATGCCACCAGAGCATTGATTGAGTGGAAATGTTTCCTATTCTGGTAGGTCTGCTCATGTGCCTGTGGTGGTACCAAAGCCACATGTGTCCCATCAATGGAGCCAATGACATGTGGCATCCTTCCCAGGGCATAGAAGTCACCCTTGATGTCAGAGAGTCGTTGTGGTGTTGGGAAATGGATGTAGTGGTTGAGGAAATGCAACATCGCCTCCAACACATCTCGTAGCACACGGCTGAACATGGTCTGTGACATCCCACCAGCAGTAGCAACTGTGTGTTGGAAGGTACCGGTGGCAAAGAAGTGTAGGGTTGCCATCACCTTCACCTTGGGGGTCAGCGCAGTAGGGTATGTCCGGCCAGGTTGCAAGTGTGGTGTCAACTGCTCCGCCAAATCTTCAATCAGTGGCCTAGTGAAGCGGTACCGTCGCATGCAGTCACGTTCAACCATGGTGGCAAGGTCAGGGAACGGTCTGTGGACAGCTGGTCTCCTGCAGTACATAGATGAGCAAATACAGTTTGTCAGTTCCCCTATCTAGGTGCCAGTGTACATGCTAAATAGCACATGAAACAACAGGACCCAAAGACATGATGTATGTGCCGTAGTGTATGTGCACACATGTCAGATACATGCCCATCATCTGAAATCTCAGCTCTACAGCTCCACACGACAAGGTCCATTTTGTGCTGTGACCAATCTATGGGCTCTGCCACAGTACATCAGTATGAGTGTCACATACCAGACACACACCACAGTCACTAGTGAGGACAGATGTCTACCACACATCACAGGTTTTTGACAGACACACACAGGGACCTTGTGTTGCCACAAGGACACCATCATGATGTAGCGTCTCATATACACACCACAACGCACACATGACACACACATGAAGTGCCACAACGTTTTTGCATCTCACACATGGTGTCTGTGACACACAGACGCCACATCAACTCACATTGACAATACACATGGATGTGGTGACCATTTGACATTGAGCACATGAAATCAGAGTAATCTCCGTAGCTAAATGCACACATACTGTGGATGAACATCACAATTGTGGCACTGGGACACCCTGTGACACACATCCCATTCCACCTAAGAGTCAGGGTGTATGTCACATGTCATACACAATGTACCCCGGGAACTGTGTACATGCCTCATGCCCTGAACTGTACAGTCGTCAATCACAGTGGTTATGTGTCCAACACACAGCGGGATCTGTCCCCATGACACCTTGCCCTGCCTGGGAGTGGGTGCCACTAAGTGACACATACCAAATCACATGTTTACCCACATATGCACACACAGGTAATGCAGCCTGACATGCCCCTTGATATACTGTGTCACAGGCTGTATTGTTGTTGGTGTGCCCATGAGTCCATGGAAAGCTATTGTGGATGGAACACTTAGCACATTGCCTGCAATGGGGACTGACGCAGATTTGGCCCTTGTACGATTCGTGTTGTGAAAAATCAGTTGGCTCCCTACAACAATGTATCAGACTCGTTGGTGTAATGGGTTTGAAATATTTGAACGATGCGGAAGGCGTGTACGAGCCGTGCAATGCAATGGATTGGCCAGATTCATAGGATGCAAACGTGTTGGACCTATCGCTTTGGACGCATGGGACAGAATCTGCCTCTGCAGCACAGATATAAGGCTGTCTGTTCCCCTGAGAGCTCACTTGCCTGCACTACATGCTCCACATTGACATCTCTGCTACCACTGTTGCTGTCTCTGCATCCTCTGGCTCAAAGAAAGGCACGTACTGTGGATAGGGCCCCAGCCTTCACAGAGGAGGAGAACAAGGCCCTGCTTGACAGCCTCCTTCCACAGTACAGCAAGCTGTATGGGACACCAGGGGAGCAGGTGAGTGTGCAGTCCACATCCCTTTTTCATTGTGCATGTTGTCTTACTGGCACTAATGGCATTGTGAACACCAGTGGCTAGCATGCTCACTGAGTTGTTGTTACCCCCAAAGTGTGTACGTACCTGTAGTGGACAGGTACTGTGCATGAAAAGGGCATTTTAACACAGTTATTATACTCAGGCAATGTTTCAATTTTGTAAATGCAGGACAAATGTCAATCACCATAGTTGCACTACCCGTGTACATCATATGCCCTTGTGATGAAGACATGTATATCTAACTGTGTGTTGCACAAACATGTTGCATTTCTGGTAATGGACTTTTATCCTTGTCATCCTCACAGGTTGATGCCCATCAGAAGCAGGAGATATGGCTGACCATTGCCCGGGCTGTTCATTCTGTGGGGGTCTACAGACGCCGCATCCGCAACTGCCAGAAGAGGTGGCAGGACCTTCGTGGCTGGACCCGGAGGATCGTCAGAGTCCAGCTGAAGCTGTCGCCTCCTCGCAGAAGGGGCGGACGACGGACACTGACCCCCCACATGCACCGGATCCTAGCGGTGGTCTTCCCTGATCTGGATGGGCAGTTAAAGGCCAGACAGCAGCAAGGAGGGGGTAAGTGCATGCCTTTTCTGTGAACTATGTCTCACATGCTCTTTGCACTCCTTCATCCTGGTTACACTCCCACAGATCTCCTGTCTGCTTGAACAGGAGTCATGTTCCTAAATTAGTTCATGGCCCATCCTCATCTGATACACAGGTCTGGCCCTTTCAGTCTGTGACTTGTGTCACTTGTGTTGTGTGTCCCTGCTGTTGTCCATAATTAAAGGTTGTAAACAGCATCTGCTACCGGTGCATTGTTTTGTCCTCATGAGTGAGGCAATTGATTGCCATGTGTCTGCACATTGCCAGAAATCAGACGTACTCTATGTGGGCAAATTATATGTGTTCCAATTGATGCTTTGGCTCACCATATGTGTCTGTGGTATTTACCACACAGCCATGCAGCAGGTAAGACAATCTTGGGGCCTCATAATAATGTACATCATGTGTGTCACACATGCATGAACACATGCCTAGTGTTCAGGGTAATCCCATGTTGCACATGGAACTGGACAGGTATGCCTACTCCGGACATGAGGAACACTCTGTGCTCCTACTCCTGTGTGTCAGCCTACATTTAGTTAATTGTGAAATATGAAATATGATGTCTGCCTCAGTGTCATTATGGAGTGGCCTAGCATCTTAGACTCCTGTGGTGTTGAGCATTTTGCTTTTGGCAGCTAGCTGAGGTGTGGCTAATGGATCATCACAATGGGGAAAAACATAGGTGTGTGATCACTTGACGGTGCATAATGATGTATTATACATAATAGTGCAGGCAGCCTCAATTTGTTCTCATCAGACTGTGATGTTATCATGTTCACAGATTGGTGCTTGCAGTCACTCAACTGTCGCATTTGTATTACGTGGGATCAACATATGCCTTAAGATGTGTGTAGCAGTAGTGGAACATGTGCACTTGACAGCTGCAGGGCTTACATTCCCCAAAATGATTATGATTGTGACACAGTGCAGACTTTTTTATTTATGGATGCACTGCCCCTGTGACTTTATCCCGAGATGACTGATTAGCCAGACTGGCCCGTAGCATGGTATCCCACTTGCTAATGTGTATCCTGCCGTTATGTCAATTGTACGGCATACACTCTATTGTGGCATTGACCATCAATACATGGGCACATCATGGTGTCTTGTGAAGGAAGCATATCCATTTTACTGACAATGAGTTTGGCCATCCCTCATCCTGACACATGTACTGAGTCAGTGGCAGGAGATGGGATATGTGTGTACTGACACATTTCATTCACAATTTAAGATGTTCTGAGATATGTCTATGCGGTGCATGTGTGCACATATAAGTAGTGGCATACTACATGCACCAGACAGATGGGTCCATGGAGGGGAAGTGTATGAGTGGAATGGTTGACTGGCAGAATGACAGGTGTATTTATAAATATGTGCCAGCACTTCTAGCAATATTTAGCAAATGCGGAAAATGTCTCATCTGTAATGTGCTGTAATGACTGTGATGTCTCAGGTGAAACAAGTGACTTATGTGTATCTGTTTATCCTGATTGTTTGCAGAAACATCTTCGGCTACTGGAGGAGACAGCTCCATGGACCAAGAGGAGCCGCAGAGCCAGATTGGGTCTGCTGGAGAAGAGTTGGAGGGACCCAGTGGCACAGAGGGTGAGGGGAGCCACACTGAGGATTCCTCAGCTACAACCACCTCGGCTGAGGAACACAGCATCTCCAGTGAGGACTCCCTTGTGGAGGCGGGTGTCAGCAGACCCCAGACAACACCGAGCGAGTCTGTCCCCGCCACCACCACCATCTCCACCCTCCCATCTGCTCCCATCGCCGAGGTCCGTGGAGGCCCCCGTGTAAGGGAGCATGTCTCCTTTGTGCCAGGCACCGCACCCCCTGCCCCTGTCTCCCCTGCTGCCCTGAGTGTGGAGTCTGTGGACTTGCTGAAGCAGATCCATGTAGGGCAGACAGCGATGCTGAGTGTCCTCCATTCCCACACCAGTCTGTTGACACAACTGGTGTCCTTCATGGAGGGCATCTCATCAAACATGTCTGCCCTACATCGAACTATTCAGGCCATGGCCTCCATACAGACGTCAGCAGTGTTCCTCCTCCAACAGTCCCTCACCCCTCCTACCTCTGCCACATCCACAATCCCCACTGCCCTACCTGTCCAACGCACACACACACCAGCACCGGCACGAACCACAACAGACACAAGCAGCACACAGCCACGCAAGCTAAAATCCAGAGCCACAGACACGCACACTCCGGGGACTGATGGCACACACACAGGGGATGGGTCACAGATGCACAAACAGACATCCACAAGCACTCCGCAGTCCTCAGATGCCGCTCCCTCCAAAACTTCTTCCCTTGCCTCACCTGCAACCCCCCCTTCCCAGCAGCTCTTCCTCTGTGACCTTGGCCTCTTTCCCACTGATCCATCTGCTCCAACTCACAAGGGGAAGAGGAAGTCACCACGCACAGGGGGGAGTTCCCCTGCCACACGGACACCCTCCCCCAGGCGCATGGACACTGAGGCCCCCATCCGCAAATCCCCCCGGACTAGGAAGAGCAAGACCCCACCACAATCCCGCAGCTCCACCACACAGTCTCCGTACTGCAGCCCCCAGGCCACCACTCCACAGGTCCCCCAGCCACACCCTGCCCCTGGTTCACCCACACACCGATACCGCATCCCCAAAATGATTAGGCCCTCCCACCCTACCACTTGCACTTCCACCCCACCTCACACGCTCAGCCTGTTCCTGCCACTGGTGTGGAGTCCGTGTCTCCCCCCTCTGTCCTGCCCACCTCACCTGGGCCCCATGACACTACTTTGGAGGTTGGCACTGCAGTGGAGAGCTCATCCATCCCGTCTGACTTTGGCACTGCAGTGGAGACCACGTCCACTCCATCTGACCTGCCCACTGCTGTGGTGCCGGCAACCACCACATCTGACTTCATCCCTGCAGTTGTGACAGTGCCCACTGTGTCAGACACCTCCACTGCAGTTGCCAGTGACACTCCAGCACCCACCACCCCTCCCCTGCCCCATTCTGCTGTCCCCTGATCCTGTCCCTGCGGTGCCTGGCCTGCCCCATGTATGCCCCTCCAAGGGGAGATGTCCCCTGGTCGTAGCAGTGCAGGCAAGCAATGGGTGACAACTTGTCACATGTCACCATGGTTGAACTGAGAAATGGACTGGCCATTGGCCTTTTGACATTGTGGACTCGAATTACCAGTTTTGAGGAGTTTCATTTTTTAATAAAGCAAATTGTGGTTATCCATTGTTGTTGCATCTAATGTACATGATGTTGATGATGAGTATCATGGACTTGATGTTGTACTTGTGTTTTGAAGGTACAACAGGATGATATGTTGATGTGATGGACTCCATGTGGTCCATGGGATATGTGTACTTTTCTGCTGTGTCCATGACATCCTTTGCTGCAATTACAGGGTGTAATGATTGCAAAATGTTGTAACCAGCATTATCTCTTTGGGTTTGCTACTTCACATCTTTGGCATACACTGTTGCACATATGTTGTACTTACATTTGGGCACATGGTGAGATTCCCTGACTGGGCCCATCTACACTGGACAGGCAGGTTTGTGCATCCATGGTACACAAGTCATCTGTGTCATCAGTGCAACTATCTCTACATGTGTATTGCGTATGTGCAGATGACTGGAGGGACACTCCCGTACACATGTTGCTGTGACCAGAGCTTTCATTGTGTTGTAATTGTTGGCTCACTGTGCAGGTGGTGTGCTGGCATGACAGGACCCTGCACAAACAAAGTTTTTCACAGCTGACATTCTCCAGGAGTGGAGACCCCTCATGGCATTGTGTCATTCCGTGGCATTGCCTGTGCACATGGTGTGTGTTGTGTAAGCATGTCTGTGTGTGTTGCCTTCCCTTTTTTCGACTCAGCCTGTGTTCCATGCAGATGTTCCTGTTATGTGCACTTGCTGAGTTGTCCTGTGTTCATCAGACTTCTTTTCCCTTGGTTTACTGGGGTGTCAGTGCATGGCAGACTACTGGTCATTAGGTTGTCATCCATGGCTGTTTTAGTTGTAATTTCAGGGGATGTTGTCAAACGCACATGGGACACATTCAGGATTCCCATTGGCACTTATGTGTTTCAAACATCATGTTGTTTTCCCTATGTGGTATCTGTCAGTGTGAGGCTCACTCGTATGTGTGTGTGACTACTCCCACTCATCAGGGTCATTGCTGCAATGTTGGAAGGTGTCAACATGTGCTCTTAACATCTGGCTGGCTGGCTGCGCTTTTTCCTTGGGGGAGCTGAGGATCACTTTGCTGACCTTGTTGGGTCTCTTGCTGTTACAGCTGTGCCGGTATTTGCCGCATCCACACTCTGGTGGGACTCGGTGTCCCAGAGTGCAACCCTGTCAATCACCCGCAGCTGCTGAGGGCGGAGGCGTTCCCACCGTGCTACAAAGCGCTGCCTCGCGCCCCTCAGTGCGGTGCTCTTTTCATCTGGCTGGCTGGCTGCGCTTTTTCCTTGGGGGAGCTGAGGATCACTTTGCTGACCTTGTTGGGTCTCTTGCTGTTACCGCTGTGCCGGTATTTGCCACATCCACACTCTGGTGGGACTCAGTGTCCCAGAGTGCAACCCAGTCAATCACCCGCAGCTGCTGAGGGCGGAGGCGTTCCCACCGCGCTACAAAGCGCTGCCTCGCACCCCGCTGCGCGGGACGTGCCGGGCAAAGCCCGGGCCAAGGGCGGGCCCTTCTAAGCTCATCCGAGACCGGAGGAGGCCGTGCAGGGCCACTCCCCTTGGTTTGTGTAATCTGGCATCGAGGCATACTGGTATCTGTAAATCTGTTTTCTATCATAATAGCTCCTCATTGTGGGGAAATTTGAAACGTCGTATAGGAAATGGGGAAGAGAAAATTGACAAGTAAGGGGAAGCCCGCCGAAAGAATTATACCCATCACCAAATATCTAAAAAGCGCTATGGGCATTATTAGTAGCGAGATAGTGCAAGTGGAGGAGCAACTGGCTGCCGCTAAAACGGCTTTGGACGCTGCCCAAAAGGAAAGTAACCCTGTCGTGGAAGAGCATGATTGCAGTAACCTTTCTAGCCTCTATGCTTTAGCATCGGTTCAGAGTAAAGATATCGACATAGATAACAGTTTAAACAATACTAAAACTGATAATGTGGTTAAGCTAGGCCCCTGTGCATCAACAACTCCTCTTGAAATTTCTATAGCTTCGGATACGTTTGATTTGGACTCTCCACCAGCGAAAAAAAGTAAACAAAACATAGTAAAAAGGAGGACTAGCCCTTCAAAAACTTCTAAAAAAAAGGGACAACCTACCAAATTGGGTGTGAATGGTCCAGGGTGTAAATCCGTGGAGAAAACAAATGATAAACATGCCATAGATATCCTTTTCAAAAAATTGCATGGGAAAATAGACACTATTGAAAGGCGGGTTTTGAGTGAAATAAAAATGGTACAAAATGACATTTCAAGATTATTGGAACTGGTTACAACTTTACGGCCACTTAATGCATCTAATACGTTACAGGATGCTATAATAAATCAGAGATCGGATAAGAATATACATATTGGCTTAAGTGACAACATTGATCTGCAAACGGATAATATTTCACAATTACCCGTTATACCAAGAAAGGAAGAACGTGGTCCAACCCGACAAAATCCTGTGGTAACTGTAGCAAATGGTAACAGGAAAATTGAACGCCAGGCACCATATGGGAGGCAGCAAAATGTTCTTTTCAGCCTGCCCCCACAAGCTACACCCTACGTGATTGTTTTAAAAAATGTTCCCAAACTGACTGATAATTTGGGACTCATTGAAAAACAGGGTTGTTTACTGGTTTTCTGTAAATACCTCTTGTAGTATCAGGCTCTTATCTCAGGAAATAATTATGGTAAGAAGAGTGAGCTGGGTGGGGAAAACAGAAAAAACGTGCGATGGGGATTGGGTAGTTGTAAACTTTCGCCACCCCCATGTGGTGGGCTCCCTATTAGAAGAAGTTGCAGTAAATTTTGATTGGCAATGCTATAGTAATGATGACATCATCACTGCACTACCCCTTGGATACTTTTATAGATTGAGAATGGAGCAGCCCCATTCATTTGGAAGAGCCCAACATAGCACCAGTAATCAAAGTAATCAATTTTCTCAAATGATACCTTCTACTTCAAATAGGTTTGCATCTTTAAGGAGTTGTAGTGAGGTGGACTGACTGGGACGTAATAGAGTATATCCGAGAGTAGTCGACCAGGATGCTACCGATTGTATTATATTCCAGCCTAGTACACAGGTAGAAGTAGCATGTGTAGAGCAGGCATACAACCACGAGGGTAATCAAACTATTCCCTTCCCTATTAGCATCGATGCAATTTCTGTAGAAGCCGAGATACATTGTCACAGAAATAAAACCCCCTCGTCTACAAGCCTGGCTGATTGTAATCTTATCTGCCGTACATTGCAGGATTCACTATACATTATGACATGGAACGTCGCAGGGGTTAGGAACAAATTACATGACATAACCTGTCTTGCAAGTATCCAAAACTGCGATTTAGTTTTAATACAAGAGACATGGCTTAAAGAAGCTTTTTTATTAATGGTTTTAGGACAATTTTTACTAAAGCTAGTCCATCAAAGGCTGGGAGAGCAAGTGGAGGCTTAGCAGCATTAATATCAGTATCTTCCCCCTTGACTCTAAAGAGGACACTCATTAAAGCACAGCACTTCCAGTTCTTACTTTTTTCAGTTAAAGGTAAGCAAGATATTATAGTGATTAACTTCTACAACAATATTTTTGATTCATCAAGGCATGAGATTATCTCATCAATGGAGGAAGAGCTGGTAAACTTTTTAAAGAGTGTAGAGGCTGATTATATTTTAATTTGGGCGGGGGATTTCAATATTGAACCATGTAAACTGGCACCAGGGGCTCAATGCGGCTATGAGGATGAATTAGGTGATAATCCTTCACATTTTCCACACAATAACTATGGCGAGATTATCAACCATGTTATGTATAAACATAATTTGGAAATTATGGAACTGGATGCTCGGGAGGGAACGTGTGTTAACTACACATTTGAGGGACCTAGGTCATCTTCACGCATTGACCATTTTTTTACTTCAAGGAACTGTAGGGCCCTTGTATACAATTGTAGTATACTGCCGAGTCTACTTAGCGACCATCAACCATTGCTGCTAATATTAAACTCTAATATATTTCGCATAGAAAAAGCAAGTGTACATGCTGTCGACATAAAAACACAGGGTGAAAATGGGATTTCTATAAAATGGTCAGGTGTAGATCCTATGGTTTTCTCAGAAAGGATAGTCCAAAAAACTAATCATCATATAATAACATGTCTAGAAAATTCTTCTAGTAGTAATGACATTGTTAAGGCCTTTTTAAACATCTCAGCCGAAATCTCTAATGATTTGAAACGCAAGATTAAGATAAATAGATAAATAGGGAATATTGTCCAAGATGGTTTAACCACCAGTGTTCTGGATTAAATAGGGATTTAAAGGAAGCATTAAAAGCAATACCTAGAAATAGGGAGGACATTAGCTCCCTACGGAAACGATACAAACAAGCAATGAAACAAAGGAAACTGGAAATTAGAGATAATGCATGGGATAGTTTGATTAAAGCAGCCGAGACTAAAGATTCAATCCTATTTTGGAAAATCATGGATCAGCCATTATTTAAAGATACCCAATCCGCTAAAGTCGATACACTAGTGACGCCCGACGACTGGATAAGTCATTTTGAAGCTATTTTTAATCCTACACAGCAGAATATTAATAGAGCGGATAATAGTAACATTATTTTATTAAATAATATTAAATTAGAAACTATTACCCACGATGAGATTAAAACCGCCCTTAAGAACAGTGCTAGCGGGAAGGCTGCTGGTCCGGATGGGGTCCCTATCGATGTTTTTAAGCATAACATTGAGTTCTGGATACCTATCCTATATAATTTTTTTAATGCAAACATCAATGGGGTGATACCGGCCACCTGGGTTGAGAGTGTGATTGTCCCTATTTTTAAAAAAGGTGATCGAAGCAGCGCGAACTGCTATCGTCCAATATCCCTTCTCGATTCAACATCTAAAGTAATGGGCAGAATAAAGCTGGCCAGATTGGAATGCTGGGTAAAGGAAAAAAATATTCTGTCGGTAGCCCAGTATGGCTTTAGAAGGGGTATTGGAACGATTGAGCAGTGTGTATATCTT
Source organism: Calotriton arnoldi (assembly GCA_963921515.1). NCBI lineage: Eukaryota > Metazoa > Chordata > Amphibia > Caudata > Salamandridae > Calotriton > Calotriton arnoldi. Next base: position 274,656 of record CAWUFW010006524.1, on the reverse strand, counting down.
GAGCTGCTCATAGGGAAATACACCATCGCCAGGGAAGGCTCCCTTTACCTTTGTTTTGTTGATTTGTCCAGTGCGTTTGATTTGGTAAATCATTCTAAGTTATGGCAGACGCTTGAAGGGATGGGTGCCCCACACGATATTATTAATTTCTTATCGCAAATATATGCTCATCTAATCTCAAAGATACTTTTCGGCGCGAGTGGGGAATGTACAAAGCATATTAGAATTACTCGTGGGATTAGACAAGGCTGTACCCTTGCCCCCTTTTATTCTCGCTTTATATTAATGGTGTTGACTCGTTATTACAGAGTCTGAGAGCGGATACTCCTAAAGTTGGCAAGCGCAATACCCCAGTTTTACTATACGCTGACGATGCTGTCCTAATTTCTAGGACAGCAAATGGCCTTCAACTCCTGATGGATAACTTCACAACTTTCATGACTGAAAAACATTTGAAAATTAATTTTAGTAAAACTTTAGTCATGACGTGTGGGAAAAAGAAAACCAAGAACAGAACACACTATATGGATGGAGTATCTATAGAGAGGACTCTTACTTTTTCTTATCTGGGGTTACTTTTTAATAGTAAAGGTATATGGAGTTCACATATCAATTTATGTAAACTAAAGTTTCTAAGATCTGTAGAAGCTATTTTTAGATTTTCACATAAAATTGGCAACAAACCAGTACGGGAAATTTTTAAATTGTATGGGTCGAAGTGTATTACTGGGGTTTGTTATGGAGGAGCTTTGTGGGGTATGGCAGACACCGCCCCATTACAAACTCTGGAAAACCAATTTTTAAAAAGGTTATTATCGGTACCAAATTCTACTACCACTTTTATAGTTCATAGGGAGACAGACACACCGTATATAAATGATTTGATTAGTATAGCTGCCTTAACATTGTGGCACCGAATTTGGTCCAGTGATGAGACACACTTTACGAGGGATATAATATTGGATTGCCTCACTTTGGGTAACATGGCTAAACTATATTTGTGGTCTTTTAACTGAATGTAATTTGGATGTGAATTTTAAGAACCCGGAGGATATTCAAAATTTTAGTAAAAAAGAACTAAAAAAGAGAATGCTTAACGCTAGGGCATCACTGAGGGAAGTTGCCCTGGGTACTAAATCATGTACAAGTCTGTACCTGGAAGGACCACTTTCATTGGGTATTCAGCCGTATCTTATTTTTATAACTAATATACAACACAGATTTTATTTAACTAGATTAAGGCTGAATACACTCCACTACCAGGTTGCATTTCCAAAGATGGGTAAGTGGAGCTCTAGTTTACCAAAATGCCCGTGCGATGGCAGATCTCCTCAGACTACCCTCCATTTTTTACTTTTTGTAATTTTTATAGAGATTTTAGAAAATCTATGCTACGACTCCTTTTTATTGCTAATAGTCTATATTCCTTTAAAGTTGCTTTTAATCAAATTCGTAATCTGGGAAATGTATTAACTTGTAATGCGGTAATTTGTTTTATATTGAAGGCCATTGAACGAAGAAAGCACCTTGTTTATCTGGAAAACTTGAACTATGAAAATGAATAGATTTTTATCCTGCTAAATTGTATTTTTTAATTTTATGAGCATCGTCTTGGATAAATTGTACATAAATGTATTAGTAAATGATGTATTGCTTTTTAATATAGAATGCTTTTATGGTCATTTTCTGTGAACCGAATAAAGCTTGTTTTGATTTGATTTGATTTGACTGGAGGGACACTCCCGTACACATGTTGCTGTGACCAGAGCTTTCATTGTGTTGTAATTGTTGGCTCACTGTGCAGGTGGTGTGCTGGCATGACAGGACCCTGCACAAACAACGTTTTTCACAGCTGACATTCCCCAGGAGTGGAGACCCCTCATGGCATTGTGTCATTCCGTGGCATTGCCTGTGCACATGGTGTGTGTTGTGTGAGCATGTCTGTGTGTGTTACCTTCCCTTTTTCGACTCAGCCTGTGTTCCATGCAGATGTTCCTGTTATGTGCACTTGCTGAGTTGTCCTGTGTTCATCAGACTTCTTTTCCCTTGGTTTACTGGGGTGTCGGTGCATGGCAGACTACTGGTCATTAGGTTGTCATCCATGGCTGTTTTAGTTGTAATTTATGGGGATGTTGTCAAACGCACATGGGACACATTCAGGATTCTCATTGGCACTTATGTGTTTCAAACATCATGTTGTTTTCCCTATGTGGTATCTGTCAGTGTGAGGCTCACTCGTATGTGTGTGTGACTACTCCCACTCATCAGGGTCATTGCTGCAATGTTGGAAGGTGTCAACATGTGTTCTTTGTGGGTCTCCTTTGGTTCCTCATTGGTGTAGGTGTGTGGCAGGGTTCCCAATGAATCGTGTTGTCTTCACATTATGCCCATGTTCCGCATACTGTGCAGTGTGGCAGACATTCACAGGTGTTGTTGACAGGCCATGTGTGTTGATTTTGTGTACCTTAGATCCCCCCACCACCCCTGAGATTGTAATGGGTGCTTGAGCTATGTCAACAGTCCCTGTATGCCTAGCTGATGCACATTGTTGCAGATCAGGGTGTGTGGTGTTGAGGGTGGCCACATGTGAGTTGTTTCATGTCTAGGCCCCTACCTACATTTTGCACATTGGTTGCAGGACATGGCCAGTGATTTGTGTTTAAGGAGGTGTGATGTGAGTTTGTTGTTTTGGACACATGACCCAGTATGCACAGCTGACTGTGCTCCACAATATGGGCAAAACAGACCTTTGTCATCACAGTGGGATTGGCGTACAGGCTACTGTCACCACAAATTAGGGTACTAGAGGGTAGTGCTGTAGTGGGTCTGTCTCTTGCTGTGTTGGTTGCTGTTCCACCCAGCTTGTGTCACATGAATACGTTGCTATACCACTCATCTGATGATGTGTGCTTGACCACAAAGGGGTGCCCAGTTCATTAGTTACTTTTTGTATGGCACTGTGGACACATCGGTGTGATTGGAGTTCATCCCACCGTCATGTGTTGTGTACTAGCCGGGGGACACTGAGACACACACACGTGTTGTGTATGATATGCAGTGTGGGTCTGCCTGTCTGTGTTTGTGCATCTGCACCTCTGCATTGGTATTGCTTTTGTGTTCCATTGTGTGGATCTAGTTTGGAGGTTTTTCCCTAATGTCCATGCATCTTGTAGCTCATCATCCTGCACATTGCTCATGTTTGGTATGTCTCATTGCTGCCATGGTATGGGACTTTGTCACCTAACATCGACAGTCTCCACAGGATTCCTCAGTTTGTGTGTCTGTTCGTAGAGATATGTGTGTATGCATCATGATGCTCACTTTTCACATAGTCTAATTGGACACTGTGGGCCTTGTCAGGGCTCATGGCCAATGCTTGTCTGCACATGGCAGAGGGAGTTCTTGTGATACACAGCAATCTGTGCCTCTCAAATCTATGTTTGTATGTGACACAACCACCACATTGCCACTACATTGGTTGTGGATTTGGGACCAGTGAGCACAAATGCTGGTCTGGTGATGCTGCTATTATTTTGTCCACACTCACCTTCTGGTCACTGTAGTGATGTGGGCTTTGGAACCCATTACCACAATGTTCCTGAGATGCTGGAGTTTTGAACCCACAGTCATCTTTTGGGCACACATGTGATGGGAGTCACATTGTATGTTCACTATCAGAATCAGTGTTGTGGGCATTTGGCACACACATACATAGAATCTTGCAAAGATGATAGGGGTGGGGGGTTTGCTTAGTGACCCTATGCATGTGAATGCTGGTGGTGCAGGGCATCCAGCCCCCTATGAGTGTGGATGGTAGTGGTGCAGGACATCCAGCCCCCTATGAGTGGGGATGGTATTGGTGCAGGGCATCCAGCCCCCTATGAGTGGGGGGTACTGGTATTGATGGGCATCCAGCCCCCTATTAGTGGGGATGGTAGTGGTGCAGGGCAGCCAGCCCCCTATGAGTGGGGGGTACTGGTATTGATGGACATCCAGCCCCCTATGAGTGGGGATGGTAGTGGTGCAGCGCATCCAGCCCCCTATGAGTGGGGATGGTAGTGGTGCAGGGCATCCAGCCCTCTATGAGTGGGGGGTACTGGTATTGATGGGCATTCAGCCCCCTATGAGTGGGGATGGTAGTGGTGCAGGGCATCCAGCCCCCTATGAGTGGGGATGGTAGTGGTGCAGGGCATCCAGCCCCCTATGAGTGGGGGATGGTAGTGGTGCAGGGCATCCAGCCCCCTATGAGTGGGGATGGTAGTGGTGCAGGGCAACCAGACCCTTATGAGTGGGGGGTACTGGTATTGATGGGCATCCAGCCCCCTATTAGTGGGGATGGTAGTGGTGCAGGGCATCCAGCCCCCTATGAGTGGGGATGGTAGTGGTGCAGGGCATCCAGCCCCCTATGAGTGGGGGTGGTAGTGGTGCAGGGCATCCAGCCCCCTATGAGTGGGGGGTACTGGTATTGATGGGCATCCAGCCCCCTATGAGTGGGGTTGGTAGTGGTGCAGGGCATCCAGCCCCCTATGAGTGGGGGTGGTAGTGGCGCAGGGCATCCAGCCCCCTATGAGTGGGGATGGTAGTGGTGCAGGGCATCCAGCCCCCTATGAGTGGGGGATACTGGTATTGATGGGCATCCAGCCCCATATGAGTGGGGATGGTAGTGGTGCAGGGCATCCAGACCCCTATGAGTGGGGATGGTGGTGGTGCAGGGCATCCAGCCCCCTATGAGTGGGGATGGTAGTGGTGCAGGGCATCCAGCCCCCTATGAGTGGGGATGGTAGTGGTGCAGGGCATCCAGACCCCTATGAGTGGGGATGTTAGTGCTGGGCACCCCCCCTAGGTGTGGGCACTGCTGGTGGTGTGGACCATGCTACCCCTGGGGTTTTGCTTTTGCTGGTGGACGGCATGTCCCCCCCTATGTGTATGTAGCATTCCGCGCGTTCGTGACGTTTGTTTGTGTGGGTGTCTGACTTACCGTCTGCGACGTACGCGTCTGTTCATGATCCGGTCATAGATATACAGTACTGGGATGACCTGCGCGATAGGATTCATCATTGGTTGGTCTCGTACTTGCTGATTGTTGCTCCGTCTCTTACACCTTGTGAGTTGGTCCGTTTCGTAGCAGTGGATCGTGTTGTGGCGCGAATCGGACCTGCTATTCATCTCTCCCGGATGCTGTGACGTGCTGCTAGTGGCGACCCGTTCGGGCGCGTAGGATTTGCGCGATCGTACTTGTCCGGCCGGAAACTATTGTGGAAACTGCTTCCGGGCGACTCGGATGGGCGTTTGGATAAGCGGCTCGTACGGGAAATGTTGCTGGAATCGGAGCCTACGTGTCGTTCGGAGTTGTGGCACTTTTGCGCATCGTACTTCATTGCCCGGACGGACCGGCTCCCAGTACGAGTCGGTCGCAAGGTAAGGCTATGGACAGCTCTCGGAGGGCTGTCCGAGCGAGATCGGAATCGGCCCCTTAGTAGTAGGGCATCTGAAATATTAGGGAATATTTTTGGAGTGATGATCCCATCTGTGGAAGTTGTCCTGAATGACAAGATTAGAAAGCATCTACTATAGTGGATAAATTAGCAACTATTACGGCTAGATCATTGTTAGCTATTGATACTGAAATGAATGCTATTAGGTCTATGGTGTCACAGAATTGCTATGCATTAGATATTTTACTCGCAAAGAAAGGCGGAGTCTGCAAGATGTTGAAGGTTCAACAATTCTGCACCTAAATTCATGTCAAAAGCAAAGAGATAATATGGTTTGTAAGAAGCATCGCTGATTTAAAACAAGATTTGAAGGATCTGGAAGCTACTGTTGCCTGGGACGAAACTGGAAAGAGATTTTCTGCCTTTGGTAATTGGTTTATTAACCTAGGTGGTCGGATTTTAAGGGCTAAATTGATGCCTATTATAATCATTGCTATTTGTTTGATTTGCCTGTTTGCTATGTTTAAGGGATTCAAATACATGAGATCAAAGAAGTTGGCTGACGGAAAGGGAATTAAGAGGAAGAGGGATGAAGTCGAATTAGAGGAGAGTCAGTGTAGGCGTTATGACGAGATAAAAGAGTTGGATAACTCCAGATGCAAGATGTTGAAAACAGCAAACTTTTGAGGTGGTCTCAAGGGAAGATTCTCATATTTTGTGATGGCTATCCTAGTCATCAGAGGGGGATTGGAGCAGCGCAATTTGCACTCCTTCCTCTCCATATACTCTATTCATTAGTAACGGTATATAATCCATGTATTCAAGGTACACCTTAAATTATTAACTTGTGAGTTTCACATTTATTTATTATCATAGCTTACTTTGGTATGCACATTTAGAAATCACACTGTAGTGTATTGAAGTGAATAAATAACACATGTAGTTACATTTATTGGATATTCACATTATAATGATGATGATTTGCTTTTGTGGGCTTAATAACATTATAATGTACTTCCATTTTGATTCTCGAGCCAACTTAGCTTGACATTAGGACTTAGACGAATGCTATACATTTTGTACGTTAGTATGGTATTTATTTCTTCCCTTGCAGGTGTGTTATCAAGTCCCTTGTTTAACTACAGAAAGGCTCATTATTTTGTACTAGATTGATAGTGAGGTATGGAAACGAAATGTTGGCAGAGGCTGCGGAGAAATGACGACTAGAGGAGTCTCCTGTACCTAGTGTACCATGAAGATTCAGCACTCAAAGACGAGCAGATTTGTACATAATTGGGTTGGGATGACAATTCAGGGGGCTGTCAGCTCGGGGCAAATGCCTCGACAGGATTGGTTCTGAGATGTGGGAGCAAGATATGGATGTTCAGGGTTTTTCAATTGTGCTTTTAATTAGTGTTCCTTAGCAGTTAGGCTACAGGCCCATTCCTGACTTCGAAGAGAGAAGATCTTTCTACCCTTACTGATTTTCCCAGATTGTGAGGATTAATACTCAACACCTTTTTTACTTTCTGAACTTCTATAGAGGTTCACACGATGCTGACACCTTCCTCTTTACCCTTTTAGAAAAAACCCGTTGCCATTTAATTTTTCAATTTAGCTAGAGCTAGTTTTTTTTATGGAACACTCAATCTGGATAATTTGCATTCTCTATTTATGATTATTTGCATTCTGTACTTTATAATAACTTCTGTCAGGGTGCGTGAGCACCTTAACTTCTTGCCTGTGAACTTCTTGCCTGTGATGATATCTTTAAATAACACTTGTCAATTTTAATGATTGTAGCGAACTGATAATTTGGAAATACACCTTCATAGTTCCATACTATCCTCTCTGCCGTTATTATAGAATTGTATTGCCTTCTTGAAAATGCAAATGATTTCTGAATGCTAGCTCTCTTTCAACACTTCAGGTTGACTGCCAATGGTCCATATGACCAGTAGTGGATTCTGTTTGATGACTATACTAAGAGCTTGAGGTTTAGAGAACCCGCTCCATCAGCTGCAATCCTGAAAGACTGCTATTTGAGGCCTCTAATACTGACATAGGCACCGACTTGCACTTTTCTGATTCCGGCACCCTCAAACACTCTCCTTTACCAAATGCCACAAATTTCCACACTAACCTAGACACCTTTCATAGACTTGTTATTTTACATTTGTTCCGTTTGCATATCTACAGGACCTGAGCCAGTACGACTATAGACTCCAGCATTAGGAGCTGCAGCAACAGCAGTTCAGCACAATAAGAGATGACTGCTTGCCAAGCTGCCTTGTGCTGGGAAACTTGTAGCAAAGAGCCTAGTGACTTTGCTGGGTTACCAGTCGACTCTTGGCACTTGAAACACTGCCAATATGCTGTTTGAGAGTTACAAACCCAGGTCAATTCTGAAATGTTTGACCTTTAAAAAATAATGTAATAATAAGGGAAGAATGACAATGAGTGTGCAGAGCGGCAAAATGTCTACAGAATCTGGTGTTCGTAGACGATCTTCCATCCAAGTCCTAACCAGGTCCGCCCTGAAGAACGAGTTACACATGCTACTTTTAGAATATCTTTAAAAACATAAATTAACTGAAAGAAACAAAGGTTAAAGTGACATTATAGTTATGTGTCATAATAAGATCTTAGCATGCGGTAGGATTTCCAGAAATTCACAAAAAAACACCAAAGGATATAATGACAGAACTTATATTTTAAACCAATAAAATACTGAATTTTGTCAAATTTCAGTGGGCTAGCTTTAACTTGTGTCCTGTAATGCACTGCTTAAGACCTCACATTTTACATCACTCATGACAAGTTAAATGACATCATTGATGACCTCATAGATGACCTCACTAGCATCATCATTCAGTGAATCTGATAGTGTGCAATGGCTTTTGTGGACAAGAAGTGATTCAACAAGCTTCACCTGGCGAAACTTTTCTATCACCATTCAAGCGGTAATGGACATAAACTTTCACAAGGATGATACGTAGCATATCTGTCAGCTCATTCACATTTAGCAGATGTTATCCTCTTTTTACTGGTATTCATCTGCCTAAGAAACAAAATGACTCTAAAGACATTTATGGATCAGCAACCTCTTAATCACTGAATATTCATCAACAAGTGTTCTTTATTTATTTACCTTAAAGGGATAAGCCTGTTATCAATCAATCAATCATTCTTTATTTGGTTAAACCCATAAAAGATTTACATACAAATATATATAAAATTAGTAGGATACATTACATCACATCAGTTGTTTCCTGCTAAAATGTTATGTACATACGGCAGTTCTATCATAGGGTCCTCGCTCACATAATTCAGCAGTTCCCTCAGCCCAACCGGCCCATCTCAATGTTGTTAACCAAAAAGTGCCAGGTGCAAATGTAAACTAAACATGAACAAGGCACTCAACAGATATCACAGGCTCAATCAAACCAACCCAACTCTTCAATTAAAATCTCAGGTATGATGTACCGTGAGCTCGACTGAGCAACCTGTTTCTTTGATTAAAATCCTAAAGTGCCTTGTGCAAAAGTGAACGTTTTCATATAACGGCTTTGCTCAAATTCCCTGCCACATATTTCTCATCGATATCTCAGGCTGAAACGGACCAGCCCATCTCTTCATTTAAAATCGTAAGTGTGATATATCATGAGTTTACCCAAGCATCCCGTTTCTTTAATTAAAATCATAAAGTGTCTTGTGCAAACACACACATTTTCGTATGACCGGTTTGCTCGGATTCCCTACAACATATTACCGCGGAGATGCTTATTTTACCACTAAATTCCTCAATCTGGCAGCTGTAGAGATGAATTTATAACTCATCACACGAATATATTCTGTCTGTAGAAGCTGTAGATCTAACAGGCTGGACTACATCTTCTAATATTCAAAGACCTCAATAACAGGACTAAAAATTATTTCCTAGGTGCAGAATATAATCTGCCAAAAAAGAAAAAATGCAACATAGTCTGGCTTGAGCATGAATCACATGGAGAACGTTCAAGTAAAGAATAACGATATACATGTGTGGGATAAGAGACTAAAAAATGGGCTATGTTAAACCTGAAGCTCATCAGATAAAATCTTTGTGAATGCTGAAATGGGAACAAAAGCTAGGGTTCAATTAAATCTGTAGCTACTTGAGGGAGATAACCATTCACCCTCTTCTTTCCCATCTCAAAGTGTTCTCTTTGCTTTTTGCATGCAACTAGGAAGTCTTGTTTCAACTGGTATTTGGAAATGGTTAGAATGTCGTATGGCTTGTGAAAGCAATCAGCTCGCCCTAGCATGACAAATAGCTCCTTTACATATGTAAGCCATGGCATGCTGTGAGCATTTTCAAGACGCAAACAGTCATTGATCATATCTTGATTGAGAAGGGTTTCGTGTTTACAAAGTGCACGCCATAGCGTGAGAGGTGGTAGTTTAATACAGCCTTTTAGAGTCACTATACCTCCATATGGCAAAGAAATATTGGAAGGCTGTTGGGTACAGACAGAAGCCTTCTCAAAAAAAAATGTTCATCGACCTGTAAGCTGGAGACATCACAGTACCCCCAAACCACGGCTCCAGACATAGCAGTAGAACAGCAACATGCAGTATAAATGTTAATCATGACATCCAAGAGTTTAGAGCCCAACTTCCCTGCAAAGCTAAAAAAGGCATCAATGGTTTGGCCAAAATTTAGCTTACTGACCTTGATTAGGTGTGAACATGTACCCTTTTGGTCAAATAGAATGCCAAAGAAGGTGAAGTTGGAACATAAAGAAGTTTATCACCGTTGATGTGGTGAGGCTTCAAGTTGGAACAATTATTCCCGTCTACCATAACATGTGATTTGGCAGTATTCGTCTTTAAGCCTAAATCACTGGAAAATAGGACGAACCTGTTAACAGTTTTTGTAAACCCACACCGGTTCGTGACATTAAGACACAGTCATCCCCGTAAAACAAGGCAGGGAGCTTCCTAGAGCCCATCTTTGGTGTGTCTCCCTCCCCCATATTGAGGCATCACTCGAGATCATTAAAATACAGGCAGAATAAAAATGGTGCCAATACACATCCTTCCCTCACTCCGCACTTTTGATTAGGACAGTGTATTATCCATTTGGCCCATACCTTATGTCTCCTGTCACGCCTTCATGCAGCTGGGCCAGAAAATAAACCAGTGCCTTATCTATGCCCATTCATGCATTTTGGACCACAGTTTCCCTCTGTCCACCCAGTCAAAAGTTGAAGTTAGATCCATAAAGCCTAAATGGAGACTGCCACTCTTTGACACTGTGGGGCATATTTACGTTCCCTGGCGCATCCCTGCATATCAGCAGGGATGCGCCAGGGAAAATGCGTCACGCAAGTTTACCCTTGCGCCACGTCCGATGCGCCGCATTTACAATGCAGCGCATCGTGGCGCAAGGATAAGCAGATGCGTGACGCATCTGCCGGCGGAAGGTTGGCGCAGTGCTGAAGTTGTGTCGCAAGCGCGACGCAACTCCAGCACTGTTCCAACCTTCCCTATCTCTAACATGGTGCGTCAATCCTTACGCCTGCTTGAAGCAGGCGTAAGGATTTGACGCACCAGCGTCGGAAAAGTGACTGCGTGAAATCTTGTAGATTTCACTACGTCACTTTTCCGAGGCGTTCCTGCGCCGGAACGCCCCCTGCGCCAGTGCGCCCACATGAAACCTGACGCAGGTTTCATGTGGCGCAGGGGTTTACTACGTGACGCATCTCCCTAGATGCGTCACGTTGTAAATATAGCGCAACGCGGCGCATGGTTTGCATCGCCGCTGCATCACATGCGTGATGCAACGGCGGCGCAAAAGTGGCGCAAGGGGCTTGTAAATATGCCCCTGTATATTTACTTATGACCAGGTGAAGATTGAGACACTGCTCCATAGTGCAAAGGCCATGCCTGAATCCCTATTGCACATTGGAAAAACTTCCTTTTTCTACCACCCATGCCTCCAACCAATTAAGTAGAACCCTACCCAAAAGTTTACTTGTTGAATCGATTAGGGAAATCGGGCGATAGCTGCTCTATCACCCTTTTTAAATATAGGAACTATAGTAGAGTTTGACCAAGATTTTGGTGGGCCTTCAATAACTGCACTCCTAAAATATTCGTAAGTAATGGTGACCAAAGTCAAGATTGTCGAAAAAGAGATCAACTGGTGCCCCATCGGGACCGGGGGCCTTGCTTCTGGCACTCTGTGCCAGTGTGTGTCTAACCTCTGTGTAAGTGGGTAGTGCTAACTCCATACCACCCCCATTTGGTTTACTTACTGCTGTCTCAGGGTGTCTGTCAGATTCAATGTGACTACCCTATGATCTGGAAAAATGCTCATCCCAATTGTGTGGTGGAACAGTGACATTAATGGACGTGTTGTGATTATCTCCAAAATAGGGAGCGTTAACTGTTTTCCAGAAGAGACAGGAATCATTTCTCACACTAGCTTCGTATAGTTTTCCCCAGGCTTCCTGCCTAATGGCTGCCTTCCGATGCAGAATTGCTTGTTTGTAATTCTGCCTGCATAGTCTCACCAGCTCCCCATCCCGGGGCACCTGCTTCAAGGCTCGAATAAGATTTCTGTGAGTCTTTGAACAGTTGCTATTAAACCACCTTAGCAGCCTAGGCTCTCTGGTCTTCCTATCAGTTGTCAAGATGTCAGTAACCGTATGGCAAGGCCTACAGCATGCGCTTAGGTTCTAATTCACTATCCAGGCAAGCCAATACCTGCTCTCTACTAGTTCCTCCAATATGGCTCCTGAGTCCACCACAACCCACTTGCGTAAGATACCCATGTTCTTTTTAAATACTATTGGCATGAAGGTAGATGTGCTGGGCTGTATCGCATTGCCCGGGTCAAAGGAGACAGTTAAGGGATAGTGGTCACTCATGCAATTTTGCAAGATTGAAAAATCAATGGCCTTAGGCTGATAGTTATGGGAGAGTGTAATAAAATCAATGAGACTACCCTGTCCTCTTCCCCTATAAGATACATGTTCTGTTATGGGGTTGGCTATAAGGTCGATAGTAAGAAAAAGAGAATACTTATTCAAGATGGAATTAAATATATCCCCACAGGGGCTATGTTCAAAATGGGAGTAATCCTCGGTATCACATCGTATCGGTATCACATTCTTAGAGAATGACACAGTCTGAAGTTAAAATTGCACCCCCAGATCACAATAAACTCCATGTTGAGCTCACATAGAACTTTACTAAAGGTCTGTTCAAGGGAGACAGCTATTCATAAAAAAAAATTATTATGATGGGAATTAACAATGACAAACATTTCCCTGGGTTTATGCATGAAGTTAATGATATGAAAATGGGGGGAGCCGAGGTGTGTTTTGATAATCTTTTTGTCTAGAGTGGTTAAGATCAAGGTTAACAAACCACCTCTATGATGCCCTCCTCTTGAATATGCTGCCAGGGTGTGGATGGAGAAAAACCCATCTATATGCACTATTTCACAGACCCAGGTCTCTTGTAGACAGACAATATTAAAATTCTTAATTAGTTCAATCTAATTAACATTTTTCACCTTATTAAAGAGGCCAGCCACATTCCAGAACATACATTTAAAATCATATTTAGGTTCTTCAGGATGAACAACAACATCTGGCATTAAATCATGTTTAAAAACTGCTGGGGATACCCCAGCATCTGACATTGATTCAGTACAGAAAAGCATCAACAGAAATGGTGTTATTAATGATCATCTGTAATTGTTAAGCCTCAAGAGGGGCTGTGCTCAGTGTCTCTTTTCTCAGGGGCTCTATTATCGTGTAAGTACAAGCACAAGATCTTAAAGGAGATATAGTTACAGCCCCTTGCATGGGCCCAACAAATGGCTGTTCTTCAGGGACGTGTCTTGAGATCATGCCCTCAGGTTGATCAACTTGTAAATCGTAAACCGATAATATCCCTAGGTGGGGCAGTCAATCGACTTGTTCAAGGGGCGCAAAATGGTTTCAAGCTGGTATCTCATATGGTTTATAAATAAGGGCCTTGTAAATATGAAATTGAAATGTCTTTGAGGTGGCTGGTTTGTAGAAATAGCCCAATGGTACTGCCATGATACTTTCCAGCGGAGACCCAACAACAAGTTCATTCCTAAAGTTGATAACATAACTGCAATTTGCTTCCTCCTTACATTAGAAGAATTCATTCTGCTTCATACTTCAAGAAGGAAGCCAAAATCTTCCTTCTGAGCAAAGTATTACCATAGCTGAACTTATTCCTCAACATCTATTCTAACCTAGGTTGCCCCCAAGTCCATTGGTTATGGAATCTGCTCTCTCCATCTAGTTCTATCATAGTAACATTGTTCCTTGTATGGATCATAACAGAATTCCTTGTTAGCGGGGAGTTATCACGCATTGACTAAATTGATCTATATGCCTATGATGTCCTCAGTGTCTATTATCGTTTCTAAGTACATGGCATGAGCCTTTTTATTATTATCTACATTGTTGGCCTCATGCCCCTTGTGACAGTTGCGTTTTTTTTCCCTTGTGTTGATGCCTTTCTCTTTTGTCGTAATTTTGCTACTATGTAATTGTTAAGCACTCTGATACCCTTTTGTTCACGCTATATAAAACTCTAAATAAATAAACAATACAATCTCCTGGTCCTTTTTTTTGGATGTAGTCCAACCCAGTAGACCCGTTGCACATTAATTATGTTTAAAAAAAGGGTTTCACAGCTATACAAATCTGTACATTTTACCAACCAGTGTACTACCTTGTTTTTTAACAGGTGGTTATCCTCCACCCGGTCAAGATTTAGGGGTGGAAACATTTTTTTAAACTGATATCATTGAAGTGACATCATGCAGTAACTTTAGAGCTTTTCTCAAATTCGGTGTATGTTTTGGTGCCCATCTCTGTCTATCCTGGATTGGCCTATATCAGCTGTGCGATGAGCAGCTCTCAGGTGACTTACTGGGGTGCTGGTAGATGCATTTGTAGTGGGTGCATCCCCACACAACAGGTCAAAGCTGGAAAGTCTCAGGTGTACTTTATTGCCCAGATGACTAGCCCCTCGCTCCGAATCTTTCCCATCATTTCGGGTTCCAGCTTTTTGTGTTTGCAAACCAGAGATAAGGCCTATGTTCTTGTCAGCCATAATGGTATGTATCCTTGATCGATCAGAATTTTCAATTATGAATCAATATTCTTAAGGATAGCCATTATTGGATCAAATACTTTTGTCAGGGCTGTCTCAAGAGTATTAGTAAACAAAGCATATGAGGGCTCACCCCCACCAGCAGCTTTATTGGTGGTTGATAGTTTTTTTGGATCATGTGACAGTAGATCTATTATTACTTTTAGCTTTTTTTGGAAGAGGAGGGCTAACATTTTCATTACGGTCACTCTTTGTATTATTAGACTCAATCACCAGGTTGCCATTGAATACACATGGATTAGAATTTTCGGGAATGGCTTCATTGCTTACAGTATGGGATGATATGGGGGAATCCACCAAACTACTAGGAGATGAGTTAGTTAGAAGTGCTTTTTTTGTGGCCCCCAGCCTCTCCTATACATACTCAGTTTCACTGTTAAGTGCTCCCATGGCAGTTGTGAGAATACTTGTAATAGCAGCAGCTATCGGACAGTCCTTAGAGGACAACATTACAGATTTCCTTTTCCCATTGTGCCTTACTTTCCAGTAAGTGGAAGGGTATGCCCAGACGTGGGTCCCGTGCTCACTGCGCCACTGGAGTCAAGCTATCCTGGCTGATGAGGGCTGAAAGCCCGAAACCGGTCCTAGGATGCTTGATTTCGGTCCAGGGAAGACATGGCTTGGCAGTTCGGTCTGGACTGTTCCCATGAGGCACAGGGTCAAGACTGATTTGCATATGGCTATGTCTGAACTGGGGTGGCGTGGTGAAGCAAAATAACGATGGATTAAACCCAGATCTGTGACTGGGGGTGAATGTTTGCCAATGTGCAACATTCCGTCCATCATCTTGTGTGTTTTGCATTTCGCCCTAAGTGGGAAGGGTATGCCCAGACGAGGGTCCCGTGCTCACTGCGCCACTGGAGTCAAGCTATCCTGGCTGATGAGGGCTGAAAGCCCGAAACCGGTCCTAGGATGCTTGATTCCGGTCCAGGGAAGACATGCCTTGGCAGTTCGGTCTGGACTGTTCCCATGAGGCACAGGGTCAAGACTGATTTGCATATGGCTATGTCTGAACTGGGGTGGCGTGGTGAAGCAAAATAACGATGGATTAAACCCAGATCTGTGACTGGGGGTGAATGTTTGCCAATGTGCAACATTCCGTCCATCATCTTGTGTGTTTTGCATTTCGCCCTAAGTGGGAAGGGTATGTCCAGACGTGGGTCCCGTGCTCACTGCGCCACTGGAGTCAAGCTATTCTGGCTGATGAGGGCTGAAAGCCCAAAACCGGTCCTAGGATGCTTGATTCCGGTCCAGGGAAGACATGGCTTGGCAGTTCGGTCTGGACTGTTCCCATGAGGCACAGGGTCAAGACTGATTTGCATATGGCTATGTCTGAACTGGGGTGGCGTGGTGAAGCAAAATAACGATGGATTAAACCCAGATCTGTGACTGGGGGTGAATGTTTGCCAATGTGTAACATTCTGTCCATCATCTTGTGTGTTTTGCATTTCGCCCTAAGTGGGAAGGGTATGCCCAGACGTGGGTCCCGTGCTCACTGCGCCACTGGAGTCAAGCTATCCGGGCTGAAAGCCCGAAACCGGTCCTAGGATGCTTGATTCCGGTCCAGGGAAGACATGGCTTGGCAGTTCGGTCTGGACTGTTCCCATGAGGCACAGGGTCAAGACTGATTTGCATATGGCTATGTCTGAACTGGGGTGGCGTGGTGAAGCAAAATAACGATGGATTAAACCCAGATCTGTGATTGGGGGTGAATGTTTGCCAATGTGCAACATTCCGTCCATCATCTTGTGTGTTTTGCATTTCGCCCTAAGTGGGAAGGGTATGCCCAGACGTGGGTCCCGTGCTCACTGCGCCACTGGAGTCAAGCTATCCTGGCTGATGAGGGCTGAAAGCCCGATTCCGGTCCTAGGATGCTTGATTCCGTCCAGGGAAGACATGGCTTGGCAGTTCGGTCTGGACTGTTCCCATGAGGCACAGGGTCAAGACTGATTTGCATATGGCTATGTCTGAACTGGGGTGGCGTGGTGAAGCAAAATAACGATGGATTAAACCCAGATCTGTGACTGGGGGTGAATGTTTGCCAATGTGCAACATTCCGTCCATCATCTTGTGTGTTTTGCATTACTTTCCAAAGCAGATGGTTTCCCCAATAGCGGGAGCTAGTTAAGGTTGGGAGCACAACACAATGGAACAAAAAGGGTTGGCCCATTCCAGCCTTATCCAGCCACGGACAGGCGCAGATGGGCGTGTTCTTGGCCCAGTCTTGGCCCGGGCACGTGCCCAGGCACGTCCTGTAGGTGTCCCATGCTGCAGGAGCATCTGGTGCTTTAGAGTGTGAAGTAGCCGATGTGGCCCCTCCTAGGCCCCAAAGAAGGTTGGGGGAGGTTGTCCCACCCCAGCCAGTAATGATGAAAGTCAGTGCGGGCAGGGACAGCCAAATGAAGTGAATCCCCCCGCTGCAGGAGAATCCAGTGCTTTAGAGCGCTATGTGGCCAATGTGACCCCTCCTAGGCCCCAAAGAAGGCTGGGGTACATAGTCCCACTACAGCTGTGGCCGGTAATGATGAAATTCAGTGTGGGAAGGGACAGCAAAACAACGTGAATCCCTGTGCTGCAGGAGCATCCAGAGCTTTAGAGCGCTATACGGACGATGTAGCTTCTCCTAGGCCCCAAGGAAGGCTGGGGACGTAGTCCCACCCCCGCTGTGGCCAGTAATGATGGAAGTCCATGCAGGCAGGGACAGCCAAAGAAAGTGAAACACCACATCTTTCAGGTTCCTTGGCCACTGAAATATTGCCCTTCCCTGCAGTGCCCCAGGGACGTGCCACCACTCTGGTGATCAGCCTGTTAAACATATCATCTGGCTCAAAATGTTAGGTCAGGAGCTTCACATCAATGTGTTAGCCACTGATAAGGCATGTGCCGCCATTTCCTATGGACAACCCTACCTAGTTTGTTAAAATACACTAGACACATTGCTGAAATGAGCAGACTGGCATGAAAACTTAGAACCTCACTTAGAACCATACTGTGAGTTAAGCCATCTCTAAGTGGGTCACCCATATGTAATACATTCTTCAGCAATGTTTAAAAGATGTGTGTCCAGACAGCCAAAGGTGGTTAATATGCTGTAAACAGATGTTTACCTTTTCTCACATATTTTTATAATAGGCTCTGGATATAAGCCACAATCTATTGGAAATGTGCCTCTTCAACACACACCAGTTGTGCTCAGTCTCTATCCTTTTTAACATGGAGCATTGCTTGCACTCAGAACTTTACTGATAGGTAAACTGTGCACCATATAACTTTTAACAAACTGATTCAGGCTTTACTCAAGAGGTTAGCCTTTTTCATGTTATACACATCATGTACATACAGTATTTCTACACTGTCTATGATTGGCGGCCCTTTACTACCAACTTTGATTTTTAAAATCATCTAAGAGTTTATGGAGTAATGAGAATAGAAGTATCATGGATGACATCTCCACCACCATTCCAGACGGTTACAAAATACAGAGGAAGGACCGCCCCAACCGCCCAGGAGGAGGACTCGCCATCGCACACAAGAACTCCCTCCGACTCTCCACCTCCACTACGAGCGACTCCTCCGCCACCACCGAACACCTTCACTTCCAGATTCAGACCAGCCCCAGAGCCACTCTTCGTGGCACCCTCACCTACAGACCCCCCGGCCCCCGCACTTTGTTCACTACTACCATTGCCGACCTTGTCGCACCCCACGCCATCACCTCCATGGACCACATACTCATCGGAGACCTGAACTTCCACCTCGACAACCTCAGCGACCCCAACTCCACCACCCTCCTGGACAACCTCGCCAACATCGAACTGAAGCAGCTCGACACCACCCCCACCCACAAGGCAGGACACACCCTCGACCCCATCTTCGCAGGAGGGAACAACGTCCGTTTCAGCCAGACCATGCAGCCCCTCTGGACGGCCCACCACTGTGTACACTTTTCTTTCTACACCACCACCGCGCCCAAACCAACTCCTCGCCTCCACAAAGAAACTGGAGCAAGGTAACAGAGGAGCAACTCAACTCCACCCTCAGCCGGGTCCCCCCCACCTCGACCAACGCCAACTCCGCAGCCAAGGAGCTACATCACTGGATCACCAACTGCACAGACCAGCTTGCACCCCTCTGCACCACCAACAGACAATGCCACCTGGTTCACCACCAACCTCCAAGGTGCCAGACGCCCCTGCAGACCTCTCGAGAAACGATGGAGAAACAGCAAAACCATGGAAGACCTGACCACCTACAAGAACGCCATGTCAGACTACCACCAATGCATAAGATCCACAAAGAAGACCTTCATCCGGAACAAAATCCTCACCAACTCCAGCAACTCAAAAGAACTCTTCAACATCATCCAGCAATTCACCAAACCCCACAGCGAAGCCACAGACGTCACTCCCTCCCAAGACCTCTGCAAAAAGCTTGGCTCCTACTTCCACCTGAAAATCAAATTCCTCTGTGACCACTTCAGGGAGCAGACTCCAGAAACCACCCTTCCCTCCAGGGACGACAACCGGCCCACCATCACCGCCTGGAGCCCGGTCACCACTGAAGATACCACCGCCACCATGAAGAGCACCCACTCAGGAGCCCCCACGGACCCCTGCCATCCACACATCTTCCATAGAGCCGCCGCCGCCATTGCCCCCCAGCTACGACACACTATCAATGCCACCTTCGAATCCGGCACCTTCCCAGACGACTGGAAACACGCAGAAGTCAAGCCCCTCCTCAAGAAACCCTCGGCAGACCCGACGGACCTGAAGAACCAACGACCCATCTCTCTCCTTCCCTTCGCGGAAAAAGTCACAGAGAAGATCGTCAACGCCCAGCTGACAAACTTCATTGAAAAGAACTCCATCCTCGACCCCTCCCAATCCGGATTCTACAGCAACCACAGCACCGAGACCGCCCTCCTCGCCGCCACAGAAGCATCTGCACGCTCTTCGACCAAGGCCACACCTCAGCCCTCACCCTACTCGACCTCTCCGCAGCTTTCGACACTGTCTCCCACCGCACCTTCGCAGCCAGACTCCACGACGCCGGGATACAGGGAACCGCCCTTGACTTGCTCCGCTCCTTCCTCGCCGACAGAGCCCAAAGGATCAGACTCCCACCATTCCTCTCCGAACCCACTAAGATCAACTGCGGAGTACCACAAGGATCATCGTTCAGTCCGACTCTCTTCAACATCTACATGGCCCCTATCGCCGCCATCGTCAGACATCACGGACTCAGCATTGTATCCTACGCCGACGACACCAAGCTCTTCCTCTCCCTCACGAAGGACCCCAAAACAACCAGACTCAGCTTCCAAGAAGGAATGAAGGACGTCACAGCTTGGATGGGCAGCAGCTGTCTGAAACTCAACTCGGAGAAGACAGAAGTCCGAGGGGGTCATTACGATGGCGGGCGGATCGCCACCGCCGTGCTGGCGGTGGCTTCTGCCGGCCTGGCGGGTGCTGTTTTGCCAACCACGGTCGCGAATCCCCGACCGCCATATTATGATGGGCAGACATAGGCCAAATGCCTACCGCCGCGGTGTTTTTAGTACCGCCAGTACTTTGGTTTCGCGACGAGGGCGGACGTAGCCAATAGCGGGAGACCGCCGTGCGGAATGACGTGTAGACCGCCGTCCGAATCACAATGCCTCAAATAGGCAATAGGACCGCAACGGAGAAACCACCCATTGAAACACGGCGGAAGCAGTAATGCGGAGGAAAACGGCAATAACACACAACTCCACGCGTTCGCTACCGCAATGGATCCTGCTCTACAAGCCCTACCGCTGCTGTTCCTGATCCGCGATCAACAAAGATGCTGCTGCCATCGACAACACCGCAGGTACGTCAATGCCACACCTCTGCATCGGGGTCATCCATTAACAACGTCATCACTGCATCCTCCCGGTCACGTCACCGCAGCGGTGAAGACGTGGGAAAAGTTCCGCACAATCCAGTAGGCAGGTCCAGCGGCACGCATGGGCAGTCACAGGGACGTGTAAGGATTGTGTTGGCCCTGGCCCAAATATACATTGTGTGCCTCTGTTGGTAGCAGCTGTCATTACCTGACACCATCACAGCTCCTACCATCCCACCCTGTTCAACATCAAAATGTGTGCCCATCTGATATTCAGGGATAGTGATGTATGTGAACAAGTTCATAGGTGTATTGTGGCAAAACAACACCTGCATAGTAATGCCAAATAGGTGCTTGTGATGTGAAACCCCCTTCCTGCCACTGCCAAGATGAGTAATAGGTGGCAAAACAACACCTGCAAGGTGATGCCAAAAAGGTACATGTGGTGTTAAACCCCCATCCTGCCACTGCCAAGATGAGTATCAGGGGCAAACCCCACCTGCAAAGTAATGCCAAAAAGGTGCTCATGGTGTGAAACCCCCTTCCTGCCACTGCCAAGATGAGTAATAGGTGGCAAAACAACACCTGCAAGGTGATGCCAAAAAGGTGCATGTGGTGTTAAACCCCCCTCCGGACACTGCCAAGATGAGTATTAGGGGCAAACCCCACCTGCAAAGTAATGCCAAAAAGGTGCTTGTGGTGTTAAACCCACTTCCTGCCACTGCCAAGATGAGTATTAGGGGCAAACCCCACCTGCAAAGTAATGCCAAAAGGTGCTTGTGGTGTAAAACCCCCTTCCTGCCACTGCCAAGATGAGTAATAGGTGGCAAAACAACACCTGCAAAGTAATGCCAAAAAGGTGCTTGTGGTGTTAAACCCACTTCCTGCCACTGCCAAGATGAGTATTAGGGGGCAAACCCCACCTGCAAAGTAATGCCAAAAAGGTGCTTGTGGTGTTAAACCCACTTCCTGCCACTGCCAAGATGAGTATTAGGGGACAAACCCCACCTGCAAAGTAATGCCAAAAAGGTGCATGTGGTGTTAAACCCCCTCCTGCCACTGCCAAGATGAGTATTAGGGGGCAAACCCCACCTGCAAAGTAATGCCAAAAAGGTGCTTGTGGTGTTAAACCCACTTCCTGCCACTGCCAAGATGAGTATTAGGGGGCAAACCCCACCTGCAAAGTAATGCCAAAAAGGTGCTTGTGGTGTGAAACCCCCTTCCTGCCACTGCCAAGATGAGTAATAGGTGGCAAAACAACACCTGCAAGGTGATGCCAAAAGGTACATGTGGTGTTAAACCCCCTCCTGCCACTGCCAAGATGAGTATTAGGGGGCAAACCCCACCTGCAAAGTAATGCCAAAAAGGTGCTTGTGGTGTGAAACCCCCTTCCTGCCACTGCCAAGATGAGTATTAGGTGGCAAAACAACACCTGCAAGGTGATGCCAAAAAGGTGCATGTGGTGTTAAACCCCCCTCCTGCCACTGCCAAGATGAGTATCAGGGGCAAACCCCACCTGGAACATACAAGTTTGTAGTTGGCATGTACAGGGCCACATACACCTCAACACCACTGAAAAGGGCAGGCCAAGCACACTGTGTGACCACTCAACTGCACACATCCAAATATACCCATGTGAGTACGAAGACAGGCCTTCACAAGATTACCACACACACACTGCTGTTCACACATCCAAACACATCACACAGACATCACCAACCTTGGACACCCCGCAAGTTAGACTGTGTGTAGAATTCACCTCTGTTGTGGTATAGCCCCCTAACATGACATGTGTACAATCATACTGAAATCAACAGCGAATGATGATTGCAAGAGTACATCAACACCCACAAACATCATTGCACCCCCAAACCTCAGAGTCAAGCAGACCAAAAGTGTGTGTTACGTTTGCCAAACAATGCCAAAGTGAATGAAGTAAATGGCAATGTGGAAGTGCCATGCAGAGCATGTGGCACATTTATCCATACCCACACATCAAAATGTATAATTAAGCAAGGGCAGTAACAAACGATACGACAGGAGTAACAGTGTTTATTGCAAAATATCCTGATAGTCACAAAATTTCAAACAAATAAAAGGCCATTGGCCAGTCCACAGTCCAAACAATGCACATGTGTGCATGAAAATGTTTACAGTGAATGTGTAACACCGTACACTGCCATGTGAATGACCAAAGCACCGGGGCTATCAAAGCTCAGTCCAGGCACCGCTGTGGGAGAGATGGGTATGGGAGGGGGTCTGTGCCTCAGACTTGCCTGTCAGTTGGAGTGGGAGGTGGCTGATTGTCGTGGCCACTGGCGGAACTGGACCTGGGAGAGAGAGGATCATCAGAGTCAGAGTCAGCAGTGGCTGTGGCAGGCGTAGGGCTGCTTGGACCGGGTGGCATGGTGGCACGTGGAGGCGGAGAGATGCTGCCGTGAGACACAGAGGCAGTAGTGGCTGTGGCAGGTGTAGGCCTGCTCGTACTGGGTGGCATGGTGGCACGTGGAGGCGGAGAGATGCTGCCGTGAGACAGAGAGGCAGTAGTGGCTGTGGCAGGTGTAGGCCTGCTTGGACCTGGTGGCATGGTGGCACGTGGAGGCGGAGGGATGCTGCCGTGAGACACAGAGGCAGTAGTGGCTGTGGCAGCTGTAGGCCTGCTCGTACTGGGTGGCATGGTGGCACGTGGAGGCGGAGAGATGCTGCCGTGAGACAGAGAGGCAGTAGTGGCTGTGGCAGGTGTAGGCCTGCTTGGACCGGGTGGCATGGTGGCACGTGGAGGCGGAGAGATGCTGCCGTGAGACACAGAGGCAGTAGTGGCTGTGGCAGGTGTAGGGCTGCTCGTACCGGGTGGCATGGTGGCACGTGGAGGTGGAGAGGCGCTGCGGTGAGACACAGTGGGTGAGGGTGCATGTTGAGGGCTGCCTCTACACTTCTTGGGTATCCGATATTGCAGAAGTGTCTTGGGAGTAGTGGGAAGTGTGGCTGGCACAACAGAGTCCGTCTCCACCAAAGGTGTGACAGGTGCAGGTGGCCCTCCTTGTGGGGATTTGCTGGATATGGACTTAGCCTTGCTTTTTGCTTGCCTTTTACCCCCCATCCCCTGTGGTCCTGGTGAACCACTCACATTGCTCTCCTGAACACGCTTCACAGGGGTGTGGGTGGGAGTAGAGGTCCTGGGTGAAGCAGTCTTAGGTTGCTTTGTGGGCTTTCCCTTCAGCGACACCAGCACCACAGCAGGCATGCCAACTGTTTGTCTGTCACTTGGAGCAGTTGTGTGGATGGGAGTCTCTTGTGATGGGTGCAATCTTGTGGACCGTGAGCTAGAGGCCTGCTTCTTTGCCTGATGCCCCTGAGTGTCATGTGAAGGGATTTTTCCTTTGCGTCCCTGTGTGCCTGTGTCACTTTTTGGGGATGGTGTCTGTGGTCTGGCACGCTTGGAGCGCTGCTGTCGTGTGCTGGGTGTCGACGACTCGGGGCCTGAGGGCTCAGTTGTGTGGTCACTCTCCTCAGGGGTTGCCACTGGCAGGGTGGTTGGTGAAGGCATTGGGGCTTAACTTGGATGCTGTGATAGCTGAATGGCTGCCATCACGGTGGAGGACAAACCCTGGACAGTCCTGTGTAGCCCACCCACGTCCGAATGAATGCCCTCAATAAATGCCAGAACCTGTCCCAACTTCTTGTCCTGATCCTGGAAAGCATTTAGGAGAGCTGTCTGACCCACAGACAGCTGGCGCAAGAGTTCTACCGCCTCAACACTGAGGGCAGCAGGGGAGACAGGGGCAGGGGCAGCGGTGCCTGGGGTGAAGGCGACTCTACCCTTAACAGCCCTGCGTGCACGGACAGCACTAGTGGTAGTAGCCGGGATGGTGGGCACTGGCCGATGTGTGGTGGAGGAAGAGGCAGCATTGTCACTCCCTGTGACCACCATTGTCGCTGACTCCCCACTGGAGTCCGATGATGTTGAGCTTGTGCTTTCTGCGCGTGAGTCCTCAAGGACACTCCTGTCCCCCTCCAAGGCGCTGGTCACCTCAGTGTCAGTGATCTCATGGCTATCATGCGTGCCACATGCTTCAGCACTGGTGTCCGTATCATGGCCTTCCGTGCACTCGGTAGATGCTGCAATGGACAGAGACATAGGTTCAGTACAGTGCCATATACACAAACATCAAATGCATGCACAGAACTAGACTAGATAATGACAACCCCAAGTTGCACAACACCCTGTGCAGTCTGCATGTGCAACAATCATGCTGAACACAGAAGATGCATGGAAATATGCATTGTTTACATCAATGAGCCATGTGAGGTTCACACCGGCAAATAGCAGGTCCCTGCCTCCTTGTAATCTAACATAAACATCTCTGCAAGCATACCCACGTGCCTGTATGTGAGAGAGGCATACATCTCAGCATGTTGCCTCTGTCACATATGGAGTCACTGTAAGGGGACAACACAGATACAGATTCAAATTTGTACTTAAGAATGTCCATGACCTACTGATGTCTAACAAATTGAGCAATTCATCATGCAAACTGTTGCACGTTGGTGTCAGATGTGTACTTCACACCATTTACAAGTCCTGCAGTGCACACATCGTTAAATGCACACTGACATGATGCACACTGCTGTATACTGCCTGGTGATGTCCATGACACCCAGAATGCAGAAGATGTCATAAGGCCAACTCTCATCATGCAATGTCAAGGGCCATTGTATGAAACACATGATCAAGTCCATCTATGGGAAAATACATGACACCTGCACTGAACACATAGGCCACTGAGAAGTAGTTCTTAAAAATGTACACAGCAGCAAGATCAGCAATGGCTCCCGGTCGCCATTCATGCAGTCACTCACACCCAAAGTCAGCCTACGCAGAATACTCACCACTAACTCCCTGCTGATGGTCCCTCAAACGTTCATACAGCTCTGGCTGCGTCACAGACAAGATGCGGGACATTAGTGGAGTCATGGTTCGGCGCGCCAACCTGCCACTGCGAGGGACCAGCCCCACCGTCATCTCTGCCACGGTCCTTCTCAGACGGGAGATGTCGTCCCACCTCTTGTGGCAGTGTGTGTGCCGTCTGTTGGATACACCCAGAGTCCGCACCTTCCGTGCAATGTTCTTTCATGTGGCCTTACGATGGTGGACCTTCAGCTGCAGGCATAGGAGACAAGAAAAGGAAGTATCAGAGACCCTGTGTCATTCACACTGTGTGTCAGCACAGGAGAACATAAATGCATGGCACACAAATCGCTACATCTTCATCAGAGGCCATACAGCATGACACATAGTACATGTTCATTACAATACTACATAGAAATGAATGCATGTATGACACGGCACACAGTACATGGCCATCTCATACACATGCACAATGGCAGCACAGACAGCTATGTGCAGAAGGCCCTCATCTGTGATGCAGTATGTGAGTGAGCATGACATGTAATACAGTGCTAATGAAGTGTAGTGGCAGACTCACTGTGTCCACCACTACACACCCCTCGATGCCCTTGGCCTGTGAATGGCTCAATGCATTTTTCAGGAAACATATTGGGACATAATCTGAATTATCACACCCTTCTCACAATGTTAAGTCCTCGATTGTGCAATTCTCAGGACTATGATGGCTCAGTGAGTATTAGGTGTGTGGACTAAACACATGTTTGACTCAGTCCAGTTAGGCATGGCTCAGAGTAACATTGGGCAGTGTCTGTGCAGGCCAGAGGAACTCACAGTGCGGTTCAACATGGTCCCTCAGATAAATCACATGGATGTACAGCATGAGAGGGTGAAAAGTGCCAACACATGCGAGACTGAACACATGTTCAAATCAATGTAAGGATGACATCTACTACTTACATTGATGTGAAGTGTCATAGTTGCATTAACATCAATTGGGTTCCACTCATGCATTGGACTATTGTGCATGATGCTCACATCAACATAGTGCACTTAAGAAATATTCAACACACATAAGTTAGTGCTCCATTCCAAAATACATTTCAACAGTCACATATGAGGTTGTGAAGAGTGAGTGGACAGTCACATAACATGGCACAGTAAAAATCAGTCCCGACTTGTGCTGTTTCAGAACACCATCGTATCTGTGTGGCTGTTTAAACAATGCATGTCTCCCCCTACCTTCAATCAACTTATGTAGGTGTGGAAATAAGCCTACAGACACCATTGACATGAAGTTAGCATGCATGGCAGTGTAACACACATTTACATCACCTAGTCTCAGACCAACATGTTTATTAAGTTTGTGCAAGAATGGCTGTAGGAGTGTCCATTTTCTACACATAATCAAATTCAATTCCCACAGAACATGTATGGAGCATGCCATGTTAACTATTAGGATGCCTGTACATCGACTTGCACTCACAGGCACATACTACTGCACAGCAACATCATGGTATCATTTTGATCACTCTCACACTTGGAATCAGGAACACTTACCAGTACATCTGGCGCACCAAAAAGCCTCCCATACTGTGCAAGGACCTCGTCCACCAGAAGCTCCAGCTCCTCTGTAGTGAAGGGAAGGGCCCTGACATTCTCTGTTCTCGCCATCTCTGGGTCCAGGATACAGCAAAATATGCATTTGTAGAGGAATGGCAGTCAGCAGTGTCTGAATGCATGTGAAATGTGTGGCTCTCCCACAGAGATTTATAGGCCCCTGGGTTGGTATCAGTTGCAGGCAGCTGCTGCAATTGGTCCACCTGGCTGGCATCTTTCAATTGGGGCCAATGAGCGGCCCCGCAGTGGCGGTGCACGCCTACCGCGGTTTCCAAAGTAGCATTTCACTACCGCGATCGCGGTTCCCATTGGCTGCAATGGCATTGGTGGTGACACACCGCGGAGGACAGGCGGTCGTTACCGCTATGCTGCATCTTTCAATTGTGGCCAATGAGCGGCCCCGCAGTGGCAGTGCACGCCTACCGCGGTTTCCAAAGTAGCATTTCACTATCGCGGGTCCCATTAGCTGCAATGGCATTGGTGGTGACACACCGCGGAGGACAGGCGGTCGTTACCGCTATGCTGCATCTTTCAATTGTGGCCAATGAGCGGCCCCGCGGTGGCGGTGCATGCCTACCGCGGTTTCCAAAGTAGCATTTTACTACCGCAATCGCGGGTCCCATTGGCTGCAATGGCATTGGTGGTGACACACCGCGGAGGACAGGCGGTCGTTACCGCTATGCTGCATCTTTCAATTGTGGCCAATGAGCGGCCCGCGGTGGCAGTGCATGCCTACCGCGGTTTCCAAAGTAGCATTTCACTACCGCGATCGCGGGTCCCATTGGCTGCAATGGCATTGGTGGTGACACACCGCGGAGGACAGGCGGTCGTTACCGCTATGCTGCATCTTTTAATTGTGGCCAATGAGCGGCCCCGCGGTGGCGGTGCACGCCTACCGCGGTTATGGACACATTATGCACTAGCAATGGCAATGGTCAAATTTAACAATTGAACACTATGCCTCCATAGTGTCTTACTGCACTTGTTTTGTACAATGAATGCTGGTGTGACATTCAACTCACTGATGCCTACACATGCCATGTCTGTGGAAAATGTGACATGCATTGACATGCACTTACTCACGTCACCTATGATATGTGTGTGGATGTACATCTATTGGTTGTATGATGTTGTCTCATCTTTGAAATCAACTTAATGTGTGAGATGGCTAATCAAACAACAGTAATGATTGCCTGAACACATAATGGTGGTTTTTTACTGTGCCCATAGCTGATTTAAGTAGGATATGTGATCAGCTTACACACACTGTGCACATTGTGATGATAACTAGTGGTCTGTGCAACTTAAGCAAGAAGGTGTGGCAGGTAAAGCAGCTACATATGAGTCAGCAGTGTTGCTGTCTCATGCCTCTGCTGTGTCACCTACTCCTAGGCCTGGGGACACCAGATGTATTGGTGTACCATTCACAACCTCTGAATATGCTTTTGGGGTAGTCAGTATGTACAACATGTCCACTTGTAAAAACACATGTGGTGAAGGTGTCTCTGCATTTGAGTTGTGGATTCAGCAATTGTTGGAGTACGTTCATTGTTTCTGCTGCGTGAGTCAAGATGTGAGAAGTCGGACACATCTCATTGTGTAATTTGAATAACATTAGTCCTCTCCCATTTCTGTAGGCGATGACCAAATGTGCACCGGCCTTTCACAGTCATGGCGGACATGGAGGATGTGGACATCATCCGGAAATTTAGTCTGGATCGCGTTACACTGCAAGAGCTGTGTGCTCAGTTGGAGCCCCATCTGAGGCCTCAACGAACATATCCAACTGCCCTATCCCCAACAGTGAAGATCATGGCAGCACTGCATTTTTTCTCTATGGGCTCTTTCCAATACACGGTGGCCAGTGCCGGTGGGATGTCGCAACCAACATTCAGCATGGTGCTCTGGGATGTGGTGTCCTCAATGATGCTATACAAGGACCAATACATACGATTCCCAAATACAGCAGAATTGCCTGCTGTGAAGGCTGGTTTTTATGCCCTTGGCCACATTCCTCATGTAGTTGGTTCCATTGACGGCACACACATTGCCCTTGTTCCACCACAGGCACGTGAGCAGGTGTATAGGAACAGGAAGAACTACCATTCCATAAATGTGCAGGTGGTATGCCAAGCTGATATGATCATCAGCCATGTTTGTGTGCGATTTGCTGGCTCCGCCCATGACTCCTACATCCTGCGGAACAGCATTGTACCCCGGCTGATGGAAAATCTACATCCAGAGCGTGCATGGCTTGTAGGTGAGTACACTGAGTCAAGTAGTGTGCTGTGTGTGACATGCTGTTCTCGTCAACTGTTTGTATCACAACATTTCTCTGTGTATGTCACACCTAGGTGACTCAGCGTATCCTAACAGGCTGTGGTTGCTGAGCCCACTGCGGAATGCAAGTACCCCGGGTGAAGTCAGCTACAACGAGGCACATGGTAGGACACGACGTGTGGTGGAGCGCACCTTTGGCCTCCTGAAGTCCCGATTCCGGTACCTTGACAAGAGCGGAGGTGCACTGTTGTATTCCCCACGAAAGGTGTGCCGGATAGTTGTAGCATGCTGCATGCTACACAACCTTGCCTTGCGCAAAGCCGTTCCGCTGATCATGGATGACGATGAGCAGCAGATGCCCCCTCCTGCACACCCACACACTTCCAGTGCGGACGATAGTGGTGAAGAGGAAGGTGTTGACCTGCGTCAACAGCTCATTGCCAACTACTTCCCTTGAATGTAAGTGACTTTGTAGACAAGTGACATTGTGTGTTTGCTTGGATGTTACTATCAAGGCATAGAGAATTTTAACTGTTGGCTGTTGTGTGTGTGATAAGGGATGATGTGTGTGGCACAGGGTATCTGTATCCAGGTACAATATGTGTATGTTGAGGTTGTTGACCATTGCTATGGGTGCTTGTTTTTGTACCTTGATGCCTAGTGTTGTGTTTCTGCTGTAAAGGCGTGACCTGATAAATAAATGTCATTCTCTTGTGTCTTTCTAGGTTCATTCACCCTCTGAATGCCTCCTCTTCTTCACAGCTGTTGGAACATTGAAATCTGATTTGTCATTGTACATACTGGAATAAACATGTAGCTCACACAGACATTGGTATGTGAAGAGTGTTTATTTGAAATTAGTTTTTGTGCAAGTGACGGGGATATGTACATAAATGTGAACAGTGAATAAATGAGTTGTCAGTCATGGTAGTTGAGACAAATAGTGTAGTCACCACAAAGCTGAAGTCACACAGTCCAACAGACTCAGGCCATCAACTTGGCAATGTGGGCAAGGATAGTCAACATAGTCAATGCAAAGGGGAACAACAAGATACCATCATGGCTGGCTCTGTGAGTGGTGTTGGTATGGTGACCTGCCACCAAATCCTCCCCTGTGGATTCTCGGACGGCCCCTGGTGCGTTTGGGAGGGGGGGCATCTGTTGCAGGGTCAGTGGGGTCTGAGAACTCACTCTCCTCCTGCACACCCCTCTCTGTGGCTGCAGCTGGAATGTTGGGCTGCACAGCAGGCAATCCACTGGAGGGGGGTGGAGCTGCACTTGGGGCTGGGAGTCTGTCCCTCAGAACACCCACTAGCTGGCCAACAAGGTTGACAAGTTGGCCCATCCGTGTGTCCATGGACTGCTGCAGCAGGCAGATCTCATGCATGTCTTCAGCAAGCTGGCCCATTACTCCATGTTTCTATTGGTAGGCACCAAGGACTCTTGCAATGGTGACCAGGGATTCAGGGTCATTGTCCTACTGTGTCTGTGGCCCAGTTGTACTCCCACCTGCCCTCCTGACACGGACCTGTGGCATAGTCCCCTGACGCACTGGCACACTCTCCCTGGCATGCTGTGATTGTGTGGTGGTGTTGATAACCACCGTGGCAGGGCGTGTGTTGCAGGCAGCATTGGTGATGGTGGTGGTGGAGGCCACACAGGTCGTAGTGGCAGGGGGCAGCACAGTTGTTCTTGTCGTGGTGGTGGTGGTGGAGGCCACACAGGTCGTAGTGGCAGGGGGCAGCACAGTTGTTCCTGCCGTGGTGGTGGTAGTGGAGGCCACACAGCTTGTAGTGGATGGGGGCAGCACAGTTGTTCTTGCCGTGGTGGTGGTGGTGGGGACAATGAGGGCTTGAGACATGTTAGTCCCTGCCACACCAGAGGGGCCAGCTTGAGAATCCTCGTCGGAGAATGTTGGGGAATCTGCATCCGAGAGTCCACGTTCCAGGGGGGGAGACTGGCTCCGCATGTTGGTGTCATCCTCTGCAGTTAGTTGTTGATCTCCTGTTGAACAGAGGTGATATGGTAATTGAGTTGCACGCAACAAGCTTGATGTTAGACAATTGTTTGAGACATTTGATACAACACACACTTTACAATGCAATGACTTTGTATGCTTGCTATATGCTGTGCACCATGACATGACGTTGAGGTACATACCTTAGTAGTCCTTGGTGTCCGTTGTGAATTGAAACTTGGTGCAGTGTACAGATAGTGTAACTACACGGACATGTCCTCATCTACCCAATTGCGTGACATCAATTTTCTGTTGTGCGTCTTTTCATTTAGCTGTTCATGTAATCTATTTCAATAGAGCTAGAAGGAACCATTGTCATGTTATACATAGCTTTGGAATCACATGTACTTTCCTTTTTTCCATGTAGACCATGCATGTTTGGTGTTGAGATGGGCCTTCATGCTCAGACACCATGGCACTTCCACATTGCATTCTCTGCTGTGCACAATTGTGGGATGCATTTGTTTCACTTGTGACTTGGTGAGTATGAGTTCAAAATATGTGACAGTTACGTGCACTTAGATGTCTGCACACTGGATGTGGCATTCAAAACTATGCCAAGTTGGCTGACATGTTAGTGCTGATGTGGTTATGTGGCTACATGCATTTAGATAAGGATGGCAGTGTACATGCAGTCACTACCTACGTTTAAGTTTTGGGAGAGCAATGCGATAGCTGCCCCATGCTTGGGGGTGTGGGGAATGCTCCATCCTGCTGAGCTGTGGGACAAGGGGGCCTGTTGGGAGTTGTAGTGCAGACTTCCCAGCCACAAAGACCCCTCCCTGTTGAGATGGCTACCTACCTGTAAGGTTACACATTGGAGGGAAATGGCTGGCCCATGCTTGGGGGTGTGGCGAATGCTCCATCCTGCTGAGCTGTGGGACAAGGGGGCCTGTTGGGAGTTGTAGTGCAGACTTCCCAGCCACAAAGACCCCTCCCTGTTGAGATAGCTACCTACCTGTAAGGTTACACATTGGAGGGAAATGGCTGCCCCATGCTTGGGGGTGTGGGGAATGCTCCATCCTGCTGAGCTGTGGGACAAGGGGGCCTGCTGGGAGTTGTAGTGTGGACTTCCCAGCCACAAAGACCCCTCCCTGTTGAGATGGCTACCTACCTGTAAGGTTACACATTGGAGGGAAATGGCTGGCCCATGCTTGGGGGTGTGGGGAATGCTCCATCCTGCTGAGCTGTGGGACAAGGGGGCCTGTTGGGAGTTGTAGTGTAGACTTCCCAGCCACAAAGACCCCTCCCTGTTGAGATGGCTACCTACCTGTAAGGTTACACATTGGAGGGAAATGGCTGCCCCATGCTTGGGGGTGTGGGGAATGCTCCATCCTGCTGAGCTGTGGGACAAGGGGGCCTGTTGGGAGTTGTAGTGTGGACTTCCCAGCCACAAAGACCCCTCCCTGTTGAGATGGCTACCTACCTGTAAGGTTACACATTGGAGGGAAATGGCTGGCCCATGCTTGGGGGTGTGGGGAATGCTCCATCCTGCTGAGCTGTGGGACAAGGGGGCCTGTTGGGAGTTGTAGTGTAGACTTCCCAGCCACAAAGACCCCTCCCTGTTGAGATGGCTACCTACCTGTAAGGTTACACATTGGAGGGAAATGGCTGGCCCATGCTTGGGGGTGTGGGGAATGCTCCATCCTGCTGAGCTGTGGGACAAGGGGGCCTGTTGGGAGTTGTAGTGTAGACTTCCCAGCCACAAAGACCCCTCCCTGTTGAGATGGATACCTACCTGTAAGGTTAAACATTGGAGGGAAATGGCTGGCCCATGCTTGGGGGTGTGGGGAGTGCTCCATCCTGCTGAGCTGTGGGACAAGGGGGCCTGTTGGGAGTTGTAGTGTAGACTTCCCAGCCACAAAGACCCCTCCCTGTTGAGATGGCTACCTACCTGTAAGTTTACACATTGGAGGGAAATGGCTGCCCCATGCTTGGGGGTGTGGGGAATGCTCCATCCTGCTGAGCTGTGGGACAAGGGGGCCTGTTGGGAGTTGTAGTGCTGGCTGCCTGTACATGTGCCCCCATGTAAATATTGTTATGTACCTTTGTGGTGAATGAGAGGGAGTTATTGTGGGATCTGTGAGACCTGTTTGGGGGAGTGTGGTGGACATGAGTACATTTGGGCCTAGGAGGTGTTGCTTTTTAGTTGTGCAAGCTACTACATAGCAGTGTTATGGCAGACTTTTGTTGGTACTTACCAGCCTCCATTCCCCCTCAATTCCAGTGCAACTCTCTGGGTGCAGTATGCCAAGCACCTTCTCCTCCCATGCGTTGAATGTTCTTGGTGGAATGGGAGGGCCACTGCCAGTCCGGTTTGCCAGCTCACGGTTCTTGCTGTTCTTCTCCTTGACCTTGCTCTTGAGGTCAGTCCACCTCTTCCTGATCTCCTTCCTGTTGCGTGGAACTTGCCCTACAGCATTGACTCTGTCAACTATCCTTTGCCACATTTGATTTTGCCTGGCTGATGGTGTCTGTTGGACCCTGCTTCCTAAAATATATTGCTCAACTCTTATTATCTCATCCACCATGACTGACAACTCACCATGAATTTGGGCATCTTATGTGCCATGGTGTGTGATGTGCTGAGTGGTTAAGAGTGCAGGTGTGCAGGTGGTGGTGGTGGTGGTGATGTGTGTGGTGTGTGTGTGTTTGTGATGGTGTGATGTGTGCAGGGTTGCCTATCCTTTGTGTGATATTGTGGGGCCCTTCAGTTCTGGAGTTGTGCAAAGAATTGTGGTTATGCAGGGGCTGGTTTTATGGTCTGCTATGTGGGTGGGTCCAAACTGAGGATTCATGTCAGGTGTGTTGTCTGTGTTGAGCTGGGATTTGTAGTTCTTATTGGCCAGGGGCATGTGTCAATGGGGTGTGTTAGCTGTTTTTATTGGCTGAGACAGATACACAGCCACATTTGGTGGTTTTGTGGTGTAGTTGCTTTCGACCGCCATTACTATTTCCGCGCGGACACCGCGGTCGGACTGCAATGGTCATTCCTCCAGCTCTCCCATTCATCATTGCTGTCAATCGCGGCGGTCGGAAACAAGCGGTCGTACCGCAGGAACCGCGGTAAGATCATAATTGCACTTGTGGAAATTCCGCTTGTGTATCGGCGGTTTGTGAGCTTTCCGCAGTGAATCCGACCGCCGTGGAGGGTATTTCACCTTTTCTGCACGTGCACCGCCGGTGTTTCTTGGGTTCCGACCGCAGCGGTCGGATTTTTCCGGCGGTGCATCGTAATGTGATCGGCGGTGGTGCCGCAGAACATGAGGGCGGTCTTTTCCCATTGCCACGGCGGGCGGAATGGTTTTCCGACCACCATTGTAATCGGCCCCCTAGTCCTCGGACCCTCCCCTGCCGCGTGGGACAACTCCTGGTGGCCCTCCGTACTCGGCACCCCCCCTACCCCCACGGACCACGCCCAAAACCTCGGCATCATACTAGACTCCTCCCTCACCATGGCTCGGCAGATCAACGCCGTCGCCTCCACCTGCTTCAACACCCTTAGCATCCTCCGCAAGACCTTCAAGTAAATCCCCCCCGAAGCCAGAAAGACTGTCACCCATGCACTCATAACTAGCAGACTTGACCACGGAAACACCCTCTACGCTGGAATCAACAAATCCCTGCTACGCAAACTCCAGACCATCTAGAACACCGCGGCCAGATTCGTCCTCGGAATCCCACGACATGAGCACATCACGCAACACCTGTGAGACCTCCACTGGCTCCCCGTCGAGAAGAGAGTAACCTTCAAGCTACTCACCCATGCCTACAAATCCCTCCACAACAGCGGACCCAAATACCTAAACGAAAGAGTCTCCTTCCACACACCCACAAGGAACCTCCGCTCCACCGACCTCGCCCTGGCAGAAACCACGCGCATCCGCAGAATCAGAGCAGATGGAAGAGCCTTCTCCTACATCACAGCCAAAGCCTGGAACGAGCTCCCAGTCAGCATCAGAAGCTCCCCTACTCTGCACACCTTCAGGAAGAGCCTCAAGACCTGGCTCTTCCGCTGATCTGGAGCTGCACCCCCCCCGAGCGCCTTGAGACCCTCACGGGTGAGTAGCGCGCTTCAAACCTCCTGATTGATTGATTGATTGTCATCAAAGAAGTCATTTGAGATATCATCAGTGATTTGATCAATGATGTCATTTAACATGTCCTGAGTATTGCAGAATGTAAGGTCATAAGCAGCGCACGACGGGGGCGCAAGCTACGGTTAGTTAACTATAACTGGCAAATTTCAGTCGTTTTTCAGTTTTCAAATGTATGTTCAGGTGTTATTTCAACAGTTAATTGTAATGCCACTTTAACATTTGCTTTTTCAGGGGCTATGTATGTATATATATATGAATTTATATATATAAATATGTATTTTGGAGTTTCCATAGGAAGAGCAATCTTTTTTAACAACTTTGGCGCGGATCACTGACATAATATCGACGACAACAATATCGACCTACCAGAATATCGTGTCAAGAATATCGATTGACAAAATATCGACATCCTATCTCTACAAAGGTAAGTACAAAAATATCGTTCAAAATATCGTTTTTTTAAATGTCTTAAAAATAATATAAAATAAATTAAATAATAAATATAATTAATAAAAACATAGTTAGAATTATTTAAAAATGTTAAAAATTATAAATAATAAATGCAATATAATATAAAAATAAATTAAACATACATATATAAAAAACATTATATATATATTTACTTAATATTAATAAATAATTATTTTATTAAATTATAAAACGTTACAACCAGAATAAACATTATAAATATATATATATATATACATAAACCTGTAGAATAAATATAAAATTAAATTATATATATAATAAAATAAAATATTAAAATAAATATTTATCTTTAAAACAACATTTTACACTACATTAACTAAAACAGTAGGGA
This sequence comes from Calotriton arnoldi, assembly GCA_963921515.1. Lineage (NCBI taxonomy): Eukaryota > Metazoa > Chordata > Amphibia > Caudata > Salamandridae > Calotriton > Calotriton arnoldi. The sequence continues at coordinate 238,397 of CAWUFW010006524.1, read as the reverse complement.
AAATATTGGATAGCGTGGGGCATAAAATTACTATTCCAACTCTAAGGAGTGCGACAGTAGGGAAAGTGTTGGACAGCGGAGAGGAATAATTTCCTATTCCCACTCCAGCAAGTGCAACAGTAGGGAAAGTGTTGGATAGCGGAGGGGAATCATTTACTATTCCCACCCCACGGAGTGCAACAGTAGGAAAAGTGTTGGATAGCGGAGGAGATAAAATTACTATTCCCACTCCAGCGAGTGCAACAGTAGGGAAAGTGTTGGATAGCGGAGGGGAATAATTTACTATTCCCACTCCACCAAGTGCAACAGTAGGGAAAGTGTTGGATAGCGGATGGGAATAATTTACTATTCCCACTCCAGGGAGTGCAACAGTAGGGAAAGTGTTTGATAGCGGAGGGGAATAATTTACTATTCCCACTCCAGCAACTGCAACAGTTGGATAGCGGAGGGGAATAATTTACTATTCCCACTCCAGCAAGTGCAAAAGTAGGGAAAGTGTTGGATAGTGGATGGGAATAATTTACTATTCCCACTCCAGGGAATGCAACAGTAGGCAAAGTGTTGGATAGCAGAGGGGAATAATTTACTATTCCCTCTCCAGCATTGCAACAGTAGGGAAAGTGTTGGATAGCAGAGGGGAATAATTTACTATTCCCACTCCAGCAACTGCAACAGTAGGGAAAGTGTTGGATAGCGGAGGGGATAAAATTACTATTCCCACTCCAGCTAATGCAACGGTAGGGAAACTGTTGGATAGCGGAGGGGATAAAATTACTATTCCCACTCCAGCAAGGGCAACAGTAGGGAAAGTGTTGGATAGTGGAGGGGAATAATTTACTATTCCAACTCCAGGGAGTGCAACAGTAGGGAAAGTATTGGATAGCGGAGTGGATAAAATTTCTATTCCCACTCCAACAATTGCAACAGTAGGAAAAGTGTTGGATATCGGAGGGGAATAATTTACTATTCCCACTCCAGCAAGTGCAACAGTAGTGAAAGTGTTGGATAGCGTAGGGGAATAATTTACTATTCCCACTCCACAGAGTGCAACAGTAAGGAAAGTGTTGGATAGCGTAGGGGATAAAATTACTATTCCCACTCCAACAAGTGCAACAGTAGGGAAAGTATTGGATAGCAGAGGGGATAAAATTACTATTCCCACTCCAACAATTGCAACAGTAGGAAAAGTGTTGGATAGCGGAGGGGAATAATTTACTATTCCCACTTCAGCAAGTGCAACAGTAGGGAAAGTGTTGGATAGCAGAGGTGAATAATGTACTATTCCCACTCCTGCAAAATAATAAACATTAATTAACAAATACTTAAATAATAAAAAATAATTTACCTCTCACCAAATACCCCTATAAATAACACCACCACTATTGTAAAACATGACACAATTAACATAATGGTGTAACAATGAATTAATTAACTAATAACAATGAACAATAAAATTAAAAACAATGAGTAATAAATGAATTCATACTATTAAGACTATAAAATAACAATAAATAAATATTATCTGAAAAAATTAAAAATTATATTAATTTTTAATTACTTGCCACACTACTCCCCTCTAAACCCACAACCCGCTCCTAAAAAAATAACACAATTAACATATTTACCAATTAATAATTAATAATTAATAACCAATTAATAATTAATAAATAACAAATTATTTAACTCAATTAACAATATGAATTATTAAATACACAAATATTAATGAATGAAAATTATTAATTAATTAATTATAATTAACTTACTTCCCACCCTACTCCCCTATAAACCCAAAACCCGCTCTTAAAAAAAAAACACAATTAAGATATTTACAAATTAATTATTAATAATTAATATCCAATTAATAACCATATTTAACACAATTAACAACATAAAATATTAAATACATAAATATTAATTAATAAAATTATTAATTAATTAATTATAATTAAATTACTTCCCACCCTACTCCCCTATAAACCCACAACCCGCTCCTAAAAAACAACACAATTAACATATTTACCAATTAATTATTAATAATTAATAACCAATTAATAACTAATTAATAACAAATTAATGAACACAATTAACAATATAAATGATTAAATACAAAAATATTAATTAATTAACATTATTAATTAATTAATTTTAATTAAATTACTTCCCACCCTATTCCCCTATGAACCCACAACCTGCTACGGCACCAAAACGCAATATTTATTTTCTTAAAAAATTAATAATTTCTAAAAATATATTAATAAATATATTATAATTAAATTACTTCCCACCCTATTCCCCTATAAACCCACAACCCGCTACGGAACTAAAATACGCAAAAATTACTTAACATAAAATTAATTACTTCTAAAAATTTCAAACATACATTAGAAAATAAACTATACTTTTAACACATATACTAAAAATACAGAACACTAAAATAAATTTCGATAATATTAACGATATTTTGACTAACGATATTACTAACTTCGATATCAACAAAAACGACATTTCTTACCTGCATGTCGATATTCTGGTCGACGATATTCTTGCAGGTCGATATTGTGTCACATCGATATATAAACATCGATATTATGGCATATCGATATTTAAACATCGATATTATGACTCTATACCCTTTGGCGCGTGTGACGAATCTTCACGTAAGTGTTTTTTTAAAGTAGATTCGCCTCAGCTCCTACCTGGAAAATTTTGAGGTGATCTGTCAAGCTGGGTATGGGAAAAAAGGGGGTCCCAAAACATATTTTGCTCATATAATTTCCCATAGAAATTTTCCACAGCATTTTAGAAAAAATGGCTAAACATAATTACACCAAACTAGGAGCAACATTACGATGGCGGGCGAACAAAGTCCGCCCGCCACCGCAGCGGAATGGGGCGCCCTTCCGCAAGAGGTGCGGCGGACCCGCACATGCAATTAGGATGCCACTGTGGCGGTGGCAAGCCCTATTCACAGCATTGTGGCGGGCGGTGCTCACCGCACCGCCCGCCACAATGCTGTGAATGCACGTCGTGCATTTGCATGCGCAACGTGACAGGCACCGCGCGGTGCCTGCCACCTTGTGCATACAAATGCAGGTACCCCCCATGTGCACCCTCCACCCCCCCAACCTCCTGGGGGCCCGCTATGGGCCCCCAACATCGAAGACCGTATGCCTTTCCATGGCAGCAACGCCGCCATGGAAAGGCTGATCTCCACAGGCATTGTAATATGGATGGCGGTGTCTTGCAGACACCGCCACCATATTAACCTGGTTTTCCGCCGGTCGACGAGTTGACCGGCGGAAAAGCGGCGGACGGTCTTTCCGTCCGCCGCGGACCCCCCAGCCATCATAATTTGGCGGGGGGTCTTTGCTGTGTGGATGGCGGGTGGATCGCCCCTGCCGGGCCGGCGGTGACTACCGCCGGCCCGGCGGGGGCGATCCGCCCGCCATCATAATGACCCCCTAGATCTTTACTCACAAAGCGTGCTTTTGGTGTTTTGGTGTAAATCTGTATAGGGTTTTTTGAGAATTTAAAATTCAAACATTCATGATATCTTGATAGTTGGTGTCCAGATATGCTCTCACTGCCCACTTTCGAGAGCACTAGTCAATCCTGATTAGCTGGTCACAACCAGAACAGTATGTTGTGCCCGCCGCTACTGGGCTCAAGGACATGGTCCCTTTGTCCTGAAAATGAATTAAAAAATATATAAGGGGCGGGTTGAACCCACCTTGATCCCAAAGGCATGTGGGAATCTCCAAAAGGACATGTTGTGGCAGCCTTTTTATGACTCTGTGACATGGTCCCCATTGAAAGGCATTGTAGTGAAAGCCTGTTTTTGAAAGTCTCAAAAAAGAGCACATTTTAGTGGGTGACAACAGATTTTAGTCACATTATAAATCATTTGATGGTGGTACCATACTAATTTTAGGGATTTGATGTATTCTAAGGTGATTTTGCCCTGTGTAAAATGCTGATCCTCTAATGGGATTTGATGAACCATGTTTGAGAGAAAACTGTTTTCTCTCTTCATTTTCTCATAGACTTTATGGAAGGTGCGCCAGAAGATGAAATAGGAGTATACTTTCTGTAAATTCCCACTCTTCCTCAGCCACATGAGATCAAGGTCTGACAAACTGAGTAAAACGAATACATCCAACAGCAGCGGCAACCAGTCAGTTGATTCCCCAATGTTCTACCATAGCCTCCCAACGTTTTCTAATGAACAACTACAGTGCCAACATTCTTGCTTAATACAAAAGAGTGGTACACCTTAAAACATCTTGATTGACTGAAAGCTGGAAAACTTAAACTTAAACTTAAAACATTTCCTTTAGAAATTAACAAAGTGAGGGGGTTTGTTTTGTCCTAAACGATATGGTTAATGTTGAAGAAAGCAAAATTAGGACATATTTTCTATGAGTTCTCAAAAGTCTTCCTCATTCTTTTCAGTAAAACATTCTAACATGCAGACTGAAACATGTACTCTCAAAACCAGCAGCAGCCTGCCAGTTAGCTCCTCAACTGCAGCTTTACCACACTGTTCTACTGAGAACTAACATTCATATTTAGGGCAAATGTCCTGCACACCTGAACGCAATCTTGATGGAATCAAAGCTGTAAAACTGAAAGCATTTCCTACAGAGGATGCTGCAGTAAATGAACAAATGAGGGAGCTTGATAACAAAAAAGTCTCCCAAGATGGCTGTCTAAGAAAAAAGAGCCGAAATGTAGCCCAAAGAGCACCCAAATGTAACCCAATGAAAGAAGTGTGCAAACTGTTTAAGTAGCTCAGTGCAACAAATAATCAAGTGGCCAATTTGATAAATTCATTACAATAGCGTCTAGTTTAAAAGCCCTTGTGTCATCACTTAAGCTTTCTAGAGCACTAACCATAAATTCTTTGAAAAGAAATCCTACATTTTGGTCATATCTAAAGCAAATGCTTTCGGTGTTGCAGTTTTGATTACACCAAGATGACTTCAGGCATGCCACCCTTTTGTAATTAAAGAAAGAATGTAAATGCTACAGGGCAGGAGGTGGCTCATTCTCCTACTTTGCACCCAAAATGTGGAACGACCTCCTTCAGCACATCAGGGCCTCCTCCTCACTTCTTGAGTTCCGCAAGAAGCCAAAGATCTGGGACTTCAATTAACTCTGCGGGGAACATACACTCACTCACCTGCACAAGCGCCTCAATACCCTCACGGTGATTAGTTCACTCTACAAATTGACATAACATAACATAGTTGTTCAGTAAAACACTGTCGGGAGGGAGGGGGAAGAGGCACAGACTTAGACGATGGAGGGCTGAGGTGGGGAGCAGGGCTTGAGGCAGTAAGCTGACCACACCAGGGAGACAGAAGGGGCAGTGACAGCACAATGGACCATGCAGGGCTGACGCGAGGGAAGGTGACAAAACAACCAACCATGGCAGACTAGGAGAGAGGCGGGCAAGGGCAACAAGCCAACCATGCAGGACAGGTGACAGATGCTGTGGCAGCACAACAAACCATGGAGAGCAGTCAGAATGGGCAATAGCAGCATAACGGACCATGGAAGGAAGGAGGGAGGTGGCAGGGACAGACAAAGCTGACCACGTACGGCAGGCTGCAGGAGTAGTGAAAGCACAATAGACCACACAGGGCACATGGGAGGGCAGAGGAAGCACATCATGGAAGTCAAGAGGGAGGGGGCATGCACACAGACAACGGCGGGAAGGGGGGGGGTGACACGATCAGCAAGCTGACCATGGAGGAAAGACCTGCTTGGGCAGTGGCAGCAGAACGGACCATGGTGTGAAGGAGTGAGGGGGCAGGGGCCTGCAGTCAGAGAGCAAAGAGCAGAGAGGAGGGGGGCAGGAGCAGGTGTAGCAAGCTAACCAAGTAGGGTATGCCAGCATGGACAGAGGCAGTAAGCTGTCACCAGTTGGCTGACAGGTTGGGGCAGTGGCATGCAGATGATGAACGGATGGCAGAGGCAACAATCCGATCATGGTGAGTGGGCCTGCATGAAAAAGGTCAGCAAAATGGACCACGGAGGGCAGGAGTGTTAGGCAGGGGCATTCACATGAAGGGATGGTGGTGGGAGGTAGGGGCACTGGTAGCAAGCCGATCATGGAGTGTAGGCCGGCGTGGGCAGAGGCCACACAATGAACTACTAGGGGCAGCCTGGAGGGGACAGGAGCACACACACACAGAACGGCGGAGTGCAGTGGTGCGGGGGTAGGGGCAGCAAGCTGACCACAGAGGGCAGGCTGAACTGGTGGTGCAATCAGATTGAGATCAGAGGGCAAGCAGGAGAAGGACAGAGGCAGCTAGCTGACTACTGAGGGCAGGAGGTGGGGCAGGGGAATGCCAATGGAGAATGGAGGGCCCGCAGGAAGGGATCAGCAGCAGGGGTAGAAAGCTGACCATGGAGGGCAGCCTGCAGTGGGTGAGCCTGTGCTAACCCCCCAGTTGGGGATACCCGAAGGCTGCATACATTGGAGGTGTTGCCTAAATATGGTAAAAAAAAAACCTAGAAATTCACTGAAAAAACAAAGGTTAAATAGATGCAGATATCATAACCTTGCATCAAAGTGCAGTGCAGTGCAAGCAGTGAAGTAGCTAGGGGGGGTGTTTTTGAGGGCGGTGGGAGTTGTGTCTGTCGACTCGCACCATCCCCCTGGCCCCGAGAACAAATCATCCGTCAGCCGCCACCCCAAAACAAGCCGTCCATCGGCCACCACCCCCGCTCTTACCTGCACCCGGGCAGCAAACTTAGGGGCCGCCCCGGGTGGCAGTATGTCTAGTTACACCACTGAGTGCAAGAGGAACTATTTTCCCTTCCTCTGTGTTCTTCTCCCTAATATCTCCATCTGCTTTGGCCCTCATGCACTCTTTATAATTTATTACACCCCAGCTACTGGTGCCCTGCCGGGGCCGTTGTGCAGAGGGGTACCGCCTTGGAATTTTTTTATTTCATTTTTAGAAAAATAAGTCAAGATAGCTGCTATGCATGAGCAAGTGTCAGTGCTGGTTTTCTTTGAACGATTTTGCTTAACCAAAAGAAAAATAATTCCAAGATGGCCACCACATACATTCATGTGCGGTGGCAATCTGGGAAGAAAAAAACAACCACTGGCACAGTCGATAGATGTCACGAGCAAAACCCAGGGACTTTGGCAATGCTTGTTGAATATTATCTGAAGTAACTGACTAGGTGTACCTATCTTTCATGTTTTTCATATACTGAGCCAGCATTTTTTAAATTGTGTTACCGCAAGAGTACAGGATAAAAGCAGTGAGAATTCACACAAATCAGTCATTTCTTCTGACTGCTGGTTTATCCTTTACCATTTTGGCAGACCTCGATTCCCATCAAGCAATAAGACCCCTGTTAGAGACAGACTGGCATTAGATCTACTAAAATATGATTCAGTGCTTTGGGCACTAGTGATAACCCGAGGTCTGAATGCTGCATGCAGAAAAACCTCTCTCACACAATCTTGCCATCACTCTACTATTGTACCTATTTTCAAGAAGGAGAAAAGGGTAGCCATGCATGTTATCACATAATATATCTTTTAGATTCCTCTATTACATATTTTGTGTAGACTACTGCTGGATAAATTAGAAAGCTTGGTTGAGGAAAACACCAGGACCCTCATTAATGGCCTGGCAGGCTTCCTATCAGCCCACGAGCTCGGCGGATGCGCTGCCCCCTCACAGCTACAAAGGATTGCCTGTCACATTGAGAGATCCCCACCTGCCGGTCAGCAACATCAGTGCCGAAAGTGTATCCACCATTGCAGCACATGACTTTCATTAAAGCTGGATGCAAGCTCGCCACTCTTTTTTCAATTTTCCCACAAAGAAGGTCTTTATTTCATTGTGCTTAGCTGAGCTACACTGGCTTCCAGTGTTGCAAAGAATATATTTTAAGTCCTTATGCATAGTGTTTAGGGCTCTGCATGGATCTGGTCCTAAGCCTCTACAGAAGAAACTGGTCTGGTACACTCCCACTCGGAGCCTCCGCTCCTCTTCTGCTTGTTTGGCGAAGGTCTCAAGGTTTAATACGGTTAGATTGGGAGGGAGGGCCTTCAGTACTGCTGCTGCGAGGCTATGGAATGAACTACCACTTGAAATTAGACAATGCAACACCCTGTCTCTGTTTAGGAAAAGGATCAAAACGTGGTTGTTCCCCAGAAACTGATTTCCTGTCTTTGAGTGCTGTCTAATTGGGTTCTACCCTCTCCGTTTTATGATGGTTTGCGTCACGTACCATAGCGCCAGGGTACCCGTAGGGGTTAGCTGCGCTTTACAAATGCTATATACAATACAATACAATACAATTTCACAATAACAACAATACAGAACTTGATGGAAACTCACTGCACCTCATGCCATGACACTAGTGTTCGGCACATCATTAATAACCGTAACCATTAAAACAGCCACCCCTATTCCTGCCAGGTCATTCTGTAGAAATGTCTAGGCAAGACAGTATACTTATTGGGGGTTTTGCGTTATCTGTCGTCGTTGTGGTACAATAAAAAATAAAAAGCGAACAAACAAAACAGAATGAATTGCTCTCATCTGCCAACAAGGTGTCCGGTAAGAGATCGTGGGTCTTATTTACAAGCCCCTTGTGCTGCCAGTACGTCATTTTTTCCCATATTAAGGGGCAGATTTACAAGCCCCTTGCGCTGCCAGTACGTCACTTTTTGTGACGCCCTGGCAGCACAATACACTGCCCCATATTTACAAGGACAGGAAAAGCCACCCTGCGTGGCTTTTCCTGTCCTTGTAAATATGGCCCTTGGCTTTAACACGCAGCACTTTGCGTGAAAGGGGCATTCCATGGGTGTTGCTGTGGGTGTTCCCACGCAACACCCATGGAACGAGAAACATTTCCAGATTTACGAGGAATCGTAAATCTGGAAATGCGTGTTAATGCTACGCGGAGGCGTAGCGAGACGCAACGAGGAGAAATGTATTCATTTCTCCTCGTTTTTGTTTCCTGTTTCCATGCGTGCTGCATTCTGCAGCAAACATTGAAAGAAGAAATCACCTCTAATGATTGTTTTTGTTCAGGAAGAGTTCCCTTCCTGCACATAAACAATCATTGAAACAATGCTGTTTTTCAACTTCTATGTGTGCTAATGCAGCACACATAGAAGTTGAAAAACGACATTTCAGATTGTTTTTGTGCACGAAGGGAACCCTTCCTGAACAAAACCAATCTCCCCACGACACAGGCATCCTTGCACCATGGTGCAAGGGTGCCTGCGTCGGCGCATGGCAGCAGTTTGTGCGCCAGCGCAGGGGGAAGCACAGAGATGCGACATGATGCTGTAAATATGTCGCATCCCTGCGCTTTGAAACTAACGCAGCACGGCGCAGCAAAATGACTTGCTGCACCGTGCTGCGTTTGTTTATTGTAAATCTGCCCCTAAAAGTGTTGCACAGGCTGCGCAAGGGCCTTTTGAATAAGCCCCCCTATGTGGGCAGCTTTCCTCATCCCGTCCTCCGGTTAATTCGCTGGCCCCTAATATAAATACCAAGGGGCCATGTGGCCAGTAGTCCGGGGGCATAAATAATGTGAATGAGCAGGGTATTTCGGTATATTTAGGGGGATGTCCCATATCGGAAGGGATTTGAAAATACAGTTAAGCCCCTTGAACAATCAGTCCGTTCTATCCATTAGTTAATTCTTATACCAGAGAGGTGGAGTTCTGGAGCAGAGTCTGAAGTGAAAAGCAGCAATAACAATGGCCACAAATTGCGAATTATACGTGCTATAGTAATCTGGGGCCGTACTACAGAAGGTGCCCCATGGCGCAACCGGCGATTGCGCCCGCTTTGCGCGCCCCCGGGGCACTTTGGTATTATAGAAGGGGGCGCAGATGCTTGTGTGTCCCCTTCTATAATACCAATAGCGCTGGCGCACTTAATGCGCCAGCGCTACCTTCAGAGGGTGTTCCCTCATTTGCATAGGGGCGTGCCCTATGCAAATGAGGAAATTCCTTTGACTCTGCGCCCGCGCCACATTACAGACAGGGGTGCAGAGTCAAAGAAGCCCGCAGGAGGCGCACTGATAGTGCGCCATTTAAAATGTGGCGCACTGTCTGTGCGCCCCCTGAGAGCAGCCCTCTGTAAGGGGTAAAGGGGGTCCTATGGACCCCTCAGACATCCCCTTGCAGACATCCCGCCTGCAAGGGGATCTCTAATCCCCTTTGAAAGTGCAGGCGGGTGCCGCCTGCACAGTGAAAACACAAAGCAGCTGCTCCATGTTTTCACATAAATGCGCTGCCCTGGGGGCAGCGCATTCTCCATAATAAGGCTCATTATCATTGTTTGCGCCCGGTGCACCTTTTGAAAGGTGCGCCGGGCGCAAACAATGATAACATGTAATACGGCCCCTGGTTTACACCATAGATCATTAATTTATTGTGCCCATTAATCTGTCTGTAAATCACATTACTGAACACTGACCTTTATTATTTATCATTCTTTCTGTTACACTGCATTTGTTACCAATCTTTACGCCGTCTTCTATGAGCTAGACCTTGACTATTTGATCGCAGCTACTACTGCTGCGTCAGAGAAGCGTTAGGCCCAGATTTATCAAGAAGTCATGCAATGCAGGACAATACGTAAAGTTTCCGTGCTGCCTCGCGTGAAAGGGAGAGCTGCACAGTGCCATAACTACTTAGATATGACACTGTTCTGTTCTCTCCTTGTGGCGGCACACTTTAGGCAGCCATAAGTCAACTCAGACACCTTTGTGCCATTGGGCAAGTGTGTCTGCATTGTATGAAGCATAGGTTTTGTAATGGAAGGGATTCCTTTCATTACAAAACTTATGCTTTAAGGCTTCCCACTTTGTTTGTGTGCTGTACAATGCAGCATAAATGCAAAGTGTGAAAAACAAGGACAAATGAAAACATTTCTCCTGTTTACTCCAGCTTCAAGGAGGCGTAGGATTTTGGTGCAAATCCCTGTCTATAATTCTTTGTAGATAGGTCTTTGAGTCAAAATCCATAGGTGGCTGCATGGGAACACCCATGCTCCACCCATTGAACACCCCCTTTGTGTTATATAGTAAATCCCTCCTGAACACTCTGTGTCGGGTTTGCCTTAGAAAAGTAATGCAAACCTGATGCAAAACATTTATAATTTTTGGCTTTAGTATCTATAATATTGGGCTAGAAAGGGAAACATTTAGGGGCATATTTATCATTATGTGACACAGTACAGCAAGCTACTATGGGAAAGGGCAGGAATGCGTCATATTTAACTTAATACCGCGCATTCCTGCTTTTTCCCAGCACTGGCGCACAATGTGCTGCCTAGCGCCAATGCAGGCACTCTTGGACCATGGTGCAAGGGTACCTGTGTAGTGTGGATTGTGGCCTCATTGTCAACATTGCTAAGTTAGCTTAGGCCTAGCTGCCATGATGCCTCCTTTGCACACGTTACTCTGTGACTTTGTTTTTCCAGACTCTACTTGTGACCGTTCACATTAGAACTGTCTGCCTTTTTGCCTTTCACCTTTTCTCATGTTCTCTGTGGTTTTCGTCTGCACACAATGTACAAGGTCGAAAAACAACGTCCCTTGTTGTTGCTGTTCTGGTCAGTCCTTCGCACTTAGACATAACATGAAATACAGCTGCACTGGAGAAATTTGTGTGCTTTTAATATTGTGATCTCCCTGTTGGTGACACTTGGAGAAAAGCCTTTCCAGGGAGAAGAGCTGTGCTTGTCCGATGATGTAACCCTTGCATCTAGTTCTTGAGGTATGGGGGTCCCCCTGACAAAGCCTAGAGGTCTTCTATTTTTATAATAAACTAGTTACTAGCATGGGGAGGGTGGTAAGGCATTTTAGTTCTATATCCACTGTCTTTATAAAATGCTGTCCCCGTTTGTATTCTATGGAATTGTAACCATGCTTACTGTTTTATCTTTATGCATTATGCTGCTAGTACTGGCACGTGTACTGTGTCTTAGAGCACGATAGTTGAAATAAACATTTTAAACTATACTGTGTCTCTTAATACGCACGTTGTGGACAAGTATGAGTGAGTAATGAAAGAGTGTTCTTGCTCCCGCGATTCCTGAAAGAGTCCGTGTTCTGGGATGTCTAATCATTGGTAGCTTCGCTGTAGTACGGAGAACGAATGAGACACTAAAGCTAGTCAGATTGGGATTTTGGGCACTAAGGTGGATGGTTGGTACACCACTATACACCGAGGTCCTGTTTTCCTGCGCATAGTTCTGTATATGTGCAGAATCCCCGCAACACCTGCATTGTAAGCAGGATTATTTTCATGCAGGAAAGGACACCTTCCAGCACATAATTAATCCCCGGGGCATATTCCTCTTTCTATGTGTGCTGCAGAATGAAGTACACATAGATAGAGAAAACATTGAGGCAAAATAAACATATTTCTCCTTGTGACGCCTTCCCTGGGAAGGCGTAGCATTTTGACACATTCCCAGGTCTACCAGTAGTGGTAAATCTGGGAATGCGTCAAAATCCATGGGTGTTGCATGGGAACACCCACGCACCACCCATGGAACCCCCTCCTTGGGGCAGAGTAACACAATCCAGCGATTTGCGCTATGTTGTGTTCCTCCAGATTTATTAAGGCACTCAGGGACATGCATGGTGGCCTTGAGCGGCTTGATAAATCGCACTTAAGGGTTGCGTCACGCTTGCCCCCGTTGCATGGTGCAAAAGCGACACAACCCTTTGATAAATATGGCCATTAGGCTAGACCATACTGTCCTGCATGAAACGGAGCACTGCTTGAAAAGTAGCAGCTCTACCCGGCACGAACAATGGAAAACTGTGCAGCGACAGTTTCTCATGCAAAAAAGACTGCTTAGCGTGTCACCCAGTCTTGCACCCTGGCTGAAGGGCAAGATAGCTGTGCTGTGCATAGGATTTTTACCCAAGGGCCACCCTTCAGTAAAATTTCCCATGCGAAAACAGTCTGAGAAGGTCAAGTATGGTTATTTGGCTGCTTTCTCCTAACTTGTAGGTATCATTCACAAAGAACTGCTTGCTCCCTCGTTTGCTCCTGTTTTCACTTGGTGTTAGTTTTGCTCAGAAAGCCTGGACAGACCATCATAGTTGAACTGTAATGGCGGAGGTCTGCTTCAGCAGGCCCACTTTAAAAGAAATACCAGAAGGTCAGTTTTAGCACTAGGAAGTTCATTGAGGCTTCCATTTGCACTGCACCAGGTGATCTCTCGAGCAAACACATAGGGGCATATTATCAAGCCCCTATCGCCACCACAATGTCACTTTTTGTGACGTTGTGGTGGTGATAGGGTCAGCGCCCTATTACCAAGGCAGCGTTAAACCACATAATGTGGCTAAAAGCCACGTTAAGTGGCTTAACGCTGCCTTGGTAATAGGGCCCCTTGCACGCTAAAATTAGCGTGAAAGGGGCGTGCAGTGGGTGTTGCGGTGGGCGTTCCACCGCAACATCCATTCACTTCGACGCTGCCACCTATTATCAAGAGAGGCGATAATAGCTGGCAGCACCGAAATTAAGACCAGGAAAATCCTGGTCTTAAGGTGGCGAAACGAGGAGAAATGCTTCATTTCTCCTCGTTTTTGCTTTTTCCATGTGTGCTGCCTTGTGCAGCACACATGGAAAAAGCAAAATGCCAAGGTTTGTTTATGTACAGGAAGGTGTCCCTTCCTGTACATAAACAAACCTGTTTTTAAAAATGCCATTTTGTAACTTACATGTGTGCTGCATGAAGCAGCACACATGTAAGTTACAAAATGGCATTTTAGGTTTGTTTATGTACAGGAAGGGACACCTTCCTGTACATAAACAAACCTCCCTGCTCGCAGACATCCTTGCACTCTGGTGCAAGGTTGCCTGCGTTGGCGTTAAGTCGTGAGACTTAGCGCCATCGCAGGGGGAAACGCCAGGCTGCACCATATCCTTGGTAATATGGTGCAGCCTAGCGTTTCCGAAGTGGCGATGAGAGGCGTTAAGCAAAGGACGCTAACGCCTCTCACCGCCACTTCCTAGATAATATGCCCCATGGTACATTTGGGTCGTAATTTTAACTTAGAAACTGCTGGGTGCTCCCTACATCCATTAGGATCTGCTAGAAACTTGACCACTACATAGAGTGCATTTTGTGTCTGGATAATAGCATATAAATAATTTGAATATAGTACTTATATATATGATGAATCCATAAAAGTTCAGTGGAAAACTGTGAGTGGATACGTTTTGAGACATTTGCAATATTGCTTTGCGAAGAATGCATTTGAGTTGGCATGTATAGCATAAAGGAAGGGACAGAGGTGGACAGCTGCAGGGAAGCACAGTCACTGTTTAGACAATTAAATAGAGCAGAAAGCAGGTGGTGAAGTTTTTTTATATTAAAGGTTTTGTATTAGCATGACATTAACTCATAGTCACGCTTATGCTGGTTGTCGAGAGAAATAATGTTTATTCACATTTATTTTTATTATAGCTTACGGTAGGCCTGAATTTCAAAATGAGTTGTTAGTTGCCATCTTTTCTTTGTGACACGTGAGCATTCTATTAATAGGCACCTGGAGTTCTAATATTGCGGAGTGTGATGTTCTTTTTCCTTCTTTTCCATGTGAAAAAATGCTTTCTTTCTTTGTGATTATCTTGGAATGTTGTGTTAATGAATATCACATCCAAGAAACACCTACAGTGTGCACATTAGCTCATGTGTCTTATCTTGTTACAAATTGTGTGAGTTTGAAGAATACAGACAGGGGCTTCTGGTGTTCATGTGCAAAAGGGGCGTTGCCCTGCCACCCTCAGGGAAGAGGCAAGAACAGGGAAAATAAACACAGAGCAGCTGAAAAGAAATTACTGCTCTGAGACACTGTGCACTTTGCAGATGTCTTACTGCGCAAGGGATAGCAGGGCGAGGTTTTCTTCGACCTGCAGGCACAAGCTACAGCAGTGAAAACACATGAGAGGGAGTGCTGAATTAGAATGCCATGGGTCCGGTTGCTTTTGGGGTGTGTGAACAGGGGCCCTGGGAGGAGTTACAAAACTCCATGCACTTCAATGGCTGGGGGTGTGGCAGGCTGATGAGGACAAGGAGGGAGTGGGTTGCAACAATTTGTTGATTATCACCGAGGGGCAGGCTGTAGGACGAGTGCAGGGGGCTGCTCTCCTGACAGGGGGCTGCTCTCCTGACAGTAACACGTGTTTAGTACTGCATTTGGTTTCACTTTTAAAAAAAACATTATGGAGCTGAGCACGCAGAGTGCTCCTTACCTCTACCATAGAGGCCCAAGAGAATGAAGGAGCCAGCTGTGGACAGCAATTGCACTAGTGGACTAAGAGGTAAGTGTGCGTTTAAGCCCCGGCATTAGGGGCAATGACAGCCCCCACCCGCAAACGACCCCCTCTCTGTTTTAGGAGCTATAGAGGGAGTGGAGGTCTTGATGGGCCTCTTCTGTCTGCAGCTTGGCAGACTAGGCTCATAATGAACTTGGGGAGGGTGAGTGAGTGAAAGGAAGGATGGGTGGGTGGATGGATGGATTGATGGAATGATTGGTGGATGGATAGATGCGTGGATGAATGAGTGAAAGGATGGATGTCAGAATGGAAGAGTGAAAGGGAGAGAGGGTGTATGAGTGAAAGGGAGTGTGGATGGATGGATGAATAGGTGAAAGGGTGAATCGATGGAGGAGTGAAAGGATGGCTTGATGGATGATGAGAGAAAGGATGGATGGATGGAAGAATGAGTGAAAGGATGGATGGATGAGTGAAGTGTAAAAGGATAGATGAGTGGATAAATGGATAGAGTGAAAATATGGATGGAGGAGGAAAGGATGGACGAGTGAAAGGATGTATGTAAAGATGGATGAGTAAAACAATGGATGATGAGTGAAAGGCAGGGTAGACGGATGTCTGGATGAAAGGCTGGATGGATTGATGGATGAGTGAAAGGGTGAATTGATGGATAGATGAATAGATGGATGAGTGAATGAAAGGATGGATGGCTGAGTGAAAGAGTAAATGGAGGGATGTATGAGTGGATGGAATAATGGATTGATGGATGGGACAAAGGGTGGATGGTGGGTGTAAGGATGGATGGCTGAGTGAAAGGGTGGATAGATGGAGAGCCAAGGGGATGATGATGGATGGATGGAGTGAAAGGATAGATAGATGGAGCGAAAGGGTGGATGGATAAATGAAAGGCTGGATGGATGGTTGAAAGGATGAATGAATGGATGGACGAAGGGGGTGGATATGTGAAATGATGGATGTTTGAGTGGATGGATTGATTTGATGGATGGGTGCCCCTGGACCAGTAGTGGCTCTCCTTTATGGGCTCCACAGCTACACAACACCCTCCTTGTTTTGTGGTCCATTTTTATTGCATCAAGAGTGAATTATTATTCACTCTTGGTACAATAAAAATAAAATGTAGACCTGCTTAGGGTCCAGCAAGAAACTGAGGCAACTAGTGACATGGTTTGATTGCTTAAACAGGTGTATGAAGGTGCCTTCACTATTCCAGCTCTGTAAGCATGTCTGTGTGAGTTAAAGTGAGAGAGAGTCAGTGAAGGAGTAAATCAGAGTGAGTGAGAATGAGTGACAGTAAGGACGAGTATGTGTGAGAATAAATGTGAGTGAGTGAGGGAGAATGACAGTGAGTGTAACTGAGTGTTACTGCGTGTGAGGCACAGTAAAACTGAGTAATTCAGAATGAGTGAGAATGAGTGGGACTCAGTGAGACAGAGTGGGTCAGAGTAGAATGAGTGAAACTGCATGAATTAGTGAGACAGAGTGAGACTGAGTGAGTCAAAGTGAGACAGTAACCATAGGAGGTTATTTACAAGAGGCCTGCACCGTCAGAGCATCACTTTTTTAGACGCTCTGGTCGCGCAGGCCTCTCAATCATATCTACGAGGCGACGTGGCTTTGCATGGCCTCATAGATATCTAGTAAGACAAGGCAGCACAAAGCGCTGCATGCCTTACTTTGTGTCAAGGATGCGTTCCGTGGGCGTTGCAGTGGGTGTTTCCACGCAACACCCATGGATTTTGACACTGCCCCAGATTTACAAAGTCACGTGAACCTGGGGCAGCATCAAAACCATACCCCTCCCCAGAGCAGGTGTAACAAGGAGAAATGTTTTCATTTCTCAAGTTATTTCCTCTTTATATGTGCTATTGAGTACAACGCCTCCATGGATTTTCTTTGTGCAGGAAGGTTTCCCTTCCTGTACAAAAACAATCCTGCCAACAACGCAGAACAAGGGTGCCTGTGTTGGTGCTAGGCACCAAATTGTGCGCTGGCTGAAAGGACAGGAATGCACTGTATCTTGTAGATACGGTGCATTCCTGCCCTTTTGGTTTGGCATAGGGCAGCGCCGCAAAACATTTTGCGGTGCTGCCCTACGCCAAATCTTTGTAAATGAGGCCCTTAGTGTAAGAAAGTGTGAGAAAACCCTTCAAGAAGAAGCTCACTGGAATTCGAACCAAAGATTACGCCTACCACTTTTAAAGGTCACCAGCCGCCACAGGATGCAGAGAGAAGCATGTATTGTGAGAAACCTTGAGAACCTGTTGAATATGTAATTGTATCATGTTTGTTAACCTGATTAGACAGTCTTTCGAAAACTGCGTGTAGTTGGGTAAAATGTTAGAGTTTGTGTGCATAAGAGTGGAACACAGTAAATAAAGCAGTACATGCAGGAAATTCTGGAGTGCTCTCTCAGAGAGAGGACTGACTTTTCCTTTGTCTTTCCCTTTGAGGCGACCCCATGCTGGTTTGTCATCTGCTTTGTAAGATTTGATCTGATTTGATTGCCTATTAATTGAAGTATATGCAATCTGATTAGAAAGAGCTGCTGCCCTTTATGTGAAGCCTAATGTGCTCCACATAATATTGAATGCTTAGTGGATTAACAAGACTCCTGGTCCATCCAGAGAAGTGCTTTATAGTTTCCAAATTTACATAAAGAAAAGCGTTGGCACAGGTAAGTGGTTGAAGGCATATGCAAGGGACTAAATGTGAGACCAATTGTAGCAACCAGCAGCAAGGGATGGGAGGCATGGACACCACACTAAATATACTAAATTTCAAGGCAAAAAGCAACATGCTTTAAAAGGTCTAGGGACAAAGCAAATTATAGTAAGTGAAAAGGCATTGCAAAACCTATAGACAAAAGTATGCAAAACAATGACTGAGGACAGCAGTATCAAGCTGCAGTTTGCATGGCACAAAGAAAAACGGAGGAGGACAAGTTCTTACCTACATCATGATGTGAATTATTTCTCCTTCTCTCTCTGGTCTCTTTTCCCCTCCCTCTTGAGTCTGTGTCCCTCTTTTTCTCCCCTTTCTCCATCTAGTACCTAGTGTCCACTTGCCTCTCTAAGCCCCCTGGCTAAACTTCGGCCGCCTGCGGCACCATCGTGTGCAGTGCTTGCAGGGCAAGGTTCTGTGAATTGTTTTTGTTTTATCTTAATAAATCCCATTCAAAGATGAACTCCACGGATGTGCATACATCCACAACGGCTATCCTTGAATGACATTTATTAAAATAAACCAAAATGCATTCAAATATTGCTTCCCCAGAGGCATGCGCATCCAATGTGGTCATCTTTGAATAGCATATGTCTGAAAATGACACAGTGCATTCAAAGATGACTGGTGGACACGTGTCATTGCTGGACATATTTGCAAGGTGTCCTGTGGCGAGCTGCCTGATAAACATTGCAGGTTAGTCACCCTGTTTTTGGATGCACGCAGGAGGGCTCAAAAAAAGGATAATTTTTCTACAATGTGGGGATGGAATATATTTTATTGGAAATTGAAAGCATTGACTATCTCCCTTGCATAATACCTACCGCTGCTAATACTAACATATTCAACTCATTACCATCCAACACAGATATTTCCGAGAAAGATTCCTCACACATATACTCTTTTCATAAAGAAGCAGTGTCTAATAATCCGTTTGACGAATAGACTGAATGTTATGGAGCTTGGATTATTAACTATTCAGCTTTTCCTCATTGGCTACGAATATTATTAAATTTTGGAATGTGACCGAAAAGCGTATGTGCATACTGACTTTTATACTCCAATCCCGGGGGAGATAATTGAATTAATGTAAGTAGGCCAGACTTTAGTTCATTATAGGTAAACATATACATTTGTATGTCATGTGATAATGGCTATAGTAACACACACACACACACACAAAAATAATTGTTGCAGAATCTTAAGTAATATTTGAAATAATTGTCAGCAAGAGATTTTGCTATTTGGGATAGCAAGGTCAAGGTGGTGGCAGGTCAAAATAGTCTAAGTATTTTGTTTTATCACCTTCAGGTAACTGCATATGAAATAATGCTTAATTTAAAAATAAATGCAAGCTAAACTAACACGTGGTAAATGTACTATTTTAGGGTATGAAAACTCAGTTGGCAAATACCATCACTGCAGATGTCTGTGTGTGTATGAAACCTGAGCGACACCTAACTGAACCCTAGTTGGCGCATTGGGGAATCAGACTGTACCTAATGCAAACATTTTTATTTGTCTTCGTCATTCCAGAACTCAGTTGACAGCACCCCTATATTACCTCTCCAAAAATATAAATCTTTGTCACCATTAAGCCATAAGCAGGGCCACTGGAATTATGTGGCAGAAGAGGACCAAATTATGTTGCAGGGTTGACTAAATTATGCAGGAAGAAAAGGTAAATTATGTGACATATGCAGCACATTTTGTTGTTAGTATTACTTTATATTGTCATTTTTACTCATGGAAACACTGTAAGGGGAAATATTTCACCTCATTAGTACCAGTTTAATAACCAAACACAGCAATAAGCAATGGCTTGATGATCAGTCAACAATTGTGAAGGGCCTTTTGATCTGTGTGAGTTGAATACATTTTTTTAGTTAAAATCTACAGATTATGCAGCAGATGATGGATTATGTACTAAATAGGGTATACCCATAATTATGCAGAAAACACTGCTGCCGCAGAATCTCATTATTCCAGTGGCCATTGTTGTAAGTGACTCGGTCAATTAACAGCTGGTAGGAAGGCTTATTTACCAGCAGGGTTGCATTCAGATGCAGAGCCCTGATCCTTTTGTTCTCTGGGGTCTCAGATTAATAGTCCGGGAGAAAGAGAAGAGTAGGGAGATTCATTGATATTGTCAAAGAGATGGCCCAGAAGAGGGAGCACTGTGTAGGGGCTCATTTTTATGTTTACAAATGGCCAGAGAC
The DNA here is from genome assembly GCA_963921515.1 of Calotriton arnoldi. Taxonomy (NCBI): domain Eukaryota; kingdom Metazoa; phylum Chordata; class Amphibia; order Caudata; family Salamandridae; genus Calotriton; species Calotriton arnoldi. The sequence continues at coordinate 218,132 of CAWUFW010006524.1, read as the reverse complement.
AGTTTCCTCAGAGAGATACCATGAGGAAGGGACTGATATAAGGTTCTTTTGTGTTAAAAAAAACCAGAAAGGACCATCAATTAATACAGCAGGGACTGCTGCCTGGTGTGTAAATGGCCACTGTTGCTCAATTATGGCTGTATTACCATGAAAAAGTTGTGTGGGGACCCAGTTTCCTTGCTAGCATTAGAGCCCATGTCACCCTTGCTGCTTTTTAACACAAAGGGGCAGAAAGTATCATTGGTGCTGCAGGTACCGTGGCACTAGGGCTCAGCAGTATGAGGAGCTTATTAAACCCAAATTATGACTGTTTTACTATCCTTTCTAGCTTGCATTTGGGCCCACTCCACACTTGCTGTGCCAATGTTGATTTGGGCCTCAGAGCAGTGGTCCATGAGAGGGAAAAATTATAGCTGAGGAGACACATTTATTGGGCTTCAGAGACATGGCAGAGAGGCAGATGTGACAAGAGAGGAGTCTATGTTTTTAACACAGGGCAGAGGAGAATGCCCTCTTTGCAAGGCAGTAACTATTAATAGTGAAGCAGGTGCAGCAACCTTGGGGCCCATCGCATCACAATTATGACTGTCTCACTTTAAAAAAGGGGACGCAGGCACTTATTTTCCTCTCTAGAATTAGGACTGAGGGCACCCTTACAGAAAAAAGGGAGACAACATGTGGGAGTTCATTTTTTCTTTCTGAATGTGACAGGGGGCCTGTTTCAAGATTGGAGCAACGATCAAGCATGGTGGGGAAGGGGTGAAAGAGGCAAAAGAGATAACCTGCTACTTAGGACTATATTTATCTTTAGTGCAGAAAGTGTATTTGCATTCGGGTCAAGGAGTGCAAGGGGCTTAAAACACCCTAATTATGGGGAGCAGTATGTTTGGGTCAATAGCTGTTTTTGTTAGATGAATTTGCTGTTTTATGTCTCAAATTTTGTATGGTTTATGAGCTATAGAAAAAGCACTCCTGAAATGGTCTCAAATGCCCTGCTCCCATGCTCAGCTCTGTTCCTCTGGCTCCACAAATCCTTGCCATAAGGTTTTGGCGTGGGGGCCAGAGCAAAAAAGTTTGAAGACCTCTGCTTTAGGCTCTGTGCTGTGGTGTAAGGCTAGGACTTGGGGCAGTGCCGTACCACCAAACCTGTTCTTCTGAAGGTTTTTTGGGGGCTTTTGTTTTTATTTTTTCAGGTTTGAAAATAATTATTTTCATCTATTTCTTTCTTGAATTTTTCATTGAACCTAGTTTTTTGTTTCTTTTTGTTTTTTTTATTATGTATGTGTATTTTAATAACCTTCAACAGCAAATGGCTATTTTTAAATGCTGATAATATGAGCAAAATATTTTAATTTTCTGAAGTTGAGAGAATTACCAATGATAATATGTTATCAAACAGATGTTTTTATTTTGAGCCAATGCTTTATTTTGTTCTCTACTGCATGTATTCATTTGTGGGGTGGGAAGTTAATTAAGTAATAATTTGATTAGCAATTAATTATTAATTGTAAACTATTTAACTGATTTAAAAAATTTAAGTTATGGAATAGTTTCTTTAGAGATATTTGTGGTGCGGTCTGCAGTGTTTGTAGGGGGTACAGGGTGGGAAGTATATTAATTAATAATTGAATAACAATTCTTTATTAATTGATAATTAGCTATTTCATTGAATAGTAATTATGTAAATTGATTTTTTTTAATACAAATATATTTATGTTGATTACTATTTTTTATATCAAGAGTTTAAAAGTCTTGCTGTTTTTGGAAAGAAAGGTCATAAAGCAGACCTGTGAGCTATCTGGCATTTAGTCTCTGTTCACCTACTGGAAATGAGAAAAACAACCATCTGTACATCGGATTTTATAGGAGATTTTTCAGCCTAATCTACTTCCACTCCCACTATCGCCAAAGTAGACTCATTCTCCTCAGTATCTGTAACCAAAGGGATGCTGGTGGTGTTATCTCGTGAATTATAAAGGCTGTGGGGCTGAAACGTCCCTGAAGAAATCCACAGTGAAGCAGCTGAGAAATAATGCACTCTGGAATGGTTTAGAAAGGCAGCAAGGGCACTCTTTTGAGGGGAAGGTGAAAACATTTGTATTAACCATTGACATTCTTGATTTAATTTATTGTAGTCCATGGATGTCAGAAACTTAGAACAAGTATTGGAAAAGCCGATAGGTCTGGTGATGCCTGCCAATCTTTGGGATTTTTCAATGCTTAGTTTGTTTTGTCAGGTTTTTTGCAAAAACCTTATTGCTGGGGAAGCTGCAGGGCCCTTTTCAATCTAAAAAATATTTTGATAAAAGTAAAAACATTTTTTGATCTAAAAAAGCACACGTTGTCATGGTAGACCTTGGAGCTGAAGGTAGCTACTTTGTGTGCAGATGTGCTCTTTGTGAAAGGCCAGAATGATGACACTCACAGTGAAGTTAGCCCCTCCCCATGCCGAATTTGGCCCCGGGGACCCCATTCCTCGGGGCAAGGCCTTTTCTCTTTGTTGGGGACAGCGGGGGGAGTCTGATGGCCCCTGTGGTCCCAGCCGGCTTCCGCCTCCTGGGGGAGCCAGCTTTGCTTTTTACACACAGGTAGCTGCTGACATGCATGTGTAAAAAGCAAAGTGCTCCCCTTTCAGCAAATGAGAGCAAGATGTTCTCACTTTCTGAAACTGGAGCACTTGTTTGCTATGGCATGGCGGGAGCCCGTCATGCCATAGCAAACAGCAATGTCCCGGGGATGGGCACCCTGGGACATTGCTGGAGCCGGCCCTTGGGGGTGTCAGTCCCCAGGGCCATCTATGGCTCCAGGAGGAGGGGCACACAGCCCCCCTCCTTCCTTGAGTAGGTTCTTGCCCCAGGGAGGTGGCGGTCCCCGGGGCCCAGAACAGCCAAGGAGGGGGGCCAAGCGGCCCCCTCCCATTTCTTAGATTTAGAGTTTGGCCCCGGGAGGTAGTGGTCCCCGGGGCCATGGGAGTCCAGGAGACCCCCTTATTAAGTTGTTAAAGCCCCAGGGAGGTGGTGGTATCCGGGTCGGGGGGGTTCCTCGAGGCCCCCCATTACATTAGCCCCGGGGAGGTGGCAGTCCCTGGGGCTGCAGGGGAGTGCATAGGGCCTCCTGGAACCTTTTTTTAACAATGAGCCCCTGGGAGGTCCCCGGGGCTGTGGGGGCCATGTGGGACCCCAGCACCTCTTTAATTATGTTTGCCCCAGGATGGTGGCGGTCCCCGGGGTGCCGGGGTGCCATATAGGCACTCCCGGATTAACTAATAAACTGCCCCCAGGACTGGGCCCACTGGGGGCCATTATTTATTGAAGCAATTGATTCATGGCTCCCGCCAAATTTAAAAGCAAAAAATAGCTTTTTTTGGCCCAGGGTATCCCTGTGGGACCCCCTGAACAGTCCTAGAGGGGTCAGGGTGTTTCTACCCTGCCCCCTTTTCTTTTTTTTAATCTTTTCTCTTGTGACTCAGTTCAACCGAGTCTCCAGATGGCTGTCAACACTTCCTGGTTTGAAGTGTTGGCAGCCAATCAGATCTCAGGTACGAGATCGGAAGGGGTCATGGATCCACCACGGCCACAGTTATATATCTGAGAAATCTTTAAATTTCTCAGGAATTACTGAATGGATGTACACCATTTAACACAAAGAGTGCTTTCTGGACCAAGAGCTACCTTTTTGCCAAATTTGGTGGGATTCTGTTCAGAAGTTCGGGCTGTAGCTGTGTCCAACGTTTCCTGGGAAATTAAAATGGAGAAAAAGCATTTTAGGCCTGACCTTTTTCTCAGCCCCCGCTTGACAGTTCATCCCGAAACTTTCAAGACAGGAGCTGAAGTGACTGGTGTATTAGTTTTGAAAATTTTGCATGGATTCATCTAACGACTCCAAAGTTATTGACAAATGAAAAAACGCTCTTCCTATGGAAACTAGATCATAACTATAACTACCTATTGGTGACCGCTAGTAGGTAATATATATATTTTCCCTGAAAAAAACAAAGGTTGCAGTGACGTTTTAGTTAGACTCAGATGTGACTCATACAAAACTATTGAAATTCAGCAGTTATATTTACCTGAGCTAACCACAATGCACTGCTTATGACCTCACATATTACATCACTCATGACATGGTCAATGACATCACTCATGACATCTCAAATGACATCACTGATGACATCACTGATGATATCATCCAGGGTGTGTAAGTGTTTCAAAAACTTTTCTGAGACTTAAAGATATATACTAAGCTACTGCATAAGTTAAAATACTATTTTTTTGTACTACTAATGAGTGATACTATTTCTAACATATGTCACCTGACTGGCTGTGTGACAGTCTGAATCTGTCTGTGACTGGCTGTCTGAGTGGCTGTATGGGTGTATGAGTGGATTTAAGAGTGCCTCCATGTGTGAATAAGTGACTTTTTGAGTGACTGCATTGGTGGGTGAGTGTCTGTGTGAGTGACTGCATGGGTGGGTGAGAGGGTGTGTGAGTGGGTGTATGGGTGGGTGAGTGACTGTGTGAGTGGCTGTATTGGTGGGTGAGTGCCTAAGTGAGTGGCTGTACCAGTGATTGAGTAGCTGTGTGAGTGCCTCTATGGGTGGGTGAGTGGGTGTGTGAGTGCCTGTATGGGTGATTGAGTAGCTGTGTGAAGGGCTCTATGGATGAGTGACTGGGTGTGTAAGTGGGTGTATGGGTGAGTAAGTGGCTGTTTGAGTGGGTGTATGAGTAGGTGAATGGGCATGTGAGTGACTATTGCACACTGTCTGTGTGAGTGGCTGTATAGGTGAGTGAGTGTCTGTGTGTATGAGTGCTGGTATGGATGTTTGAATGGGTATGGGAGTGGCTATGTGGGTGAGTGAACGGGTGTGTGCGTGGCTGTATGGGTGACTGAGTAGCTCTGTTAGTAGCTGTATGGGTGGGTGAGTAGCTATATGAGTGGCTGTATGGGTCTGTGAGTAGAAATGTGAGTGACTGTATGAGTGAGCAAGTAGGAGTGTGTTAATAGTTGTTTTGGTCTATGAATGGGTATGTAAGTGGTTGTGTGGGTGTGTGAGTGAGTGTATGAGTGGTTATGTGGATGATGCCATCAGTGATATCATCAGTGATGTAATTTGGGATGTCATCAGTGATTCATCAGTGATGTCACTGACTATGTCATGAGTGATGTAATTTGTGAGGTAATAAGCAGTGCATTGCAGGGGCATAAGTTATAGTTAGCTCAGGTACCTATAACTGCTGAATTTCAATGGTTGTGTACGAGTGAGATCTGAGCCTAACTATAACGTCACTATAACGTTTGTTTTTTTCAGTGAATTTCTATGCTTTTTTGAATTCTATTTCTTAACTATAATGTCCCTCCAACTTTGTTTTTTCAGTGAATTTCTAAGGTTTTTTTAATTCTATTTCCTAACTATAATGTCTTTGCAACTTTGTTTTTTTGTGTGAATTTCTAAGATTTTTTAATTCTATTTCCAAACTATATCATCCCTGTAACCTTTGGTCTTTTAAGTGATTTTTTGAAGGTTTTTTTAAGCTTTAGTTCCTAACAGGAACCTGTTATGTTTGAGAGTGGGCGTGTGAGTGGCTGTATGGGTAGGTGAGTGAATTTGTGAGTGGCTGTGTGGGTTTGCGAGTAGATGTGACAGTGGCAGAATGGGTGCATAAGTGGCTGTCTGAGTATCTGTGTGGGTGTATCAGTATCTCTGTGAGTGATTGGACCAGAACGGAAGCTCACATGTTCCTTTATCCCACAAGAGTCCATAGTTTTGCACAAAATGTCTACCCAACTGGAGTACTTTCTACTGGTTAATTAGTAAGGGCTACCTCATCGGGTAAATGTGTAGTGCATATTCTACATACAGCTGTGTAATGGACCAGGATGAAATGTCTTCTGAGACCTGGGGTGCCTTTCAGCAATGTGGTTGTTCTTCATACATCTTTATCCTGAAATGTGTGATACCATGAATTCTTCTATAGAGAACACAACGAGACTACAAACAGGTGTTTCTCCCCTAACAAGGGTACTTCCCCAGAACTACATAAAGTAAGTGCATCTTTGTTTAGTAGAAATGTCATCATATTCTTCGGCATCAAATACATATCAATGAAATCTAAAGAAAATGTGCTGGGGGCCATTTAGTTAGCAGTACATCATCGTGGCAACAAGTGGGAAGAAGTTTCCATACATACAAGGCAGGGCCAAACAGGCGATGCCTTCTGGTGATTTTGCATATTTACACACTTAAAAAAATATAGAGGAAGAACCATGTATTCTTCTCTCACCAGGAGAGGGCAAGAAAGACCCTATTCATCACAGTCACTACAATTTGCACTCCGATAGATTATTGATGTATTCACATCCACCTAGCATTTGAGAAAAATTTTTAATGTGAAATTGCTGAGAAAACACACTTGTTTTGCCTTCACCAAGTTAAAATAATTTGAATTTACAGAAATATTCTATCTTTCATGAAACAGATGTACCCAGAGGCCATTTTGTTTCTATTTTTTTATATTTGTGAATCTGTCACAAAAAGTCACGATACATACATTCCGGCACCGCGGTTATTTGCGAGATAGGCGTGAATTTAAAAAAGTCTAAAAAAGATATATGCACATTTTGTAATTAATGTTTGTGGTCAGTAGTTTACAAATATAAGATATAGAATTTGATTTTCATAAAAAATGTTACGATACAATAGTGTATTAGTACATTTACCGTAATTGCGAATACCTCGGTGTTCGCGCATATCATATAACTACGGAATTAAGGGATTTCTTTGGCTAAAGCACTTTTCATTGTTCTAGAAAGGAAGTCCACACCCGGTATTCTTTTCTTTAATCTTTCAGTGCTGATATTGGAGGTTGAGATTTCAGCAGCTCCTGTTTTGTTTCCAAATAAAATGGCATCTGGTGGCAGTGAGGATCCGCAGCCACACCCTGTTCATGACAGTTCCTTGAAGGAGGAACCGCTGGCAAAGCGCTAATCAGTATCGTGGGAGTTTTTCACTATCCCACCCAGGGAAAAAAAATGGTCACAAAGCACGTCAAGTGTTCTTCATGTAAGAAGACCCTCTCCAGGGGAACATTTAAGAAGTACTCATGCAGGACCATGAGTTTGCCCAAGCATTTGAAGACCTACCACTCTAAGGACTTGGCCAGAGCAGAGATGCAGGCAGCGCAGAAGAATTATCCCCCTCACCTGCGACACCAATTGTTCTTGGCGACCCTCGTCCATGTGAGGTCCAGGAACGGCTCCTAGAGAAAGCACCAGAACTGAAGACAATTGGCACTTTTTGTTTGGACTGCAATAAAGTTCTTACAGTAGAGGAACAATCTGTTGCTGCAGTGTTGGAAGCAGAAAAACTTCACAAGTGTTAATTATGTTTTTGTATTTTATTTTAGAATGACACTTGGTTCCCCAGTTTTGAGTTTTTTGTGTTAAAACATTTTCCAGTTTCCATTTTATTTGAAATATATACCAAAAAATACAAAATGTTAAAAAACAAAAAAAAGGTTCTGAAAAATCACAAAAAACAAAGGTTCTCATTAGAACCACCTTTCTTGGTTTAAAAAAGATAACTGCATGTATTTGTTTGTATAATAAAGAGTATGAATGAGTGAGTTCCTGTGTTAATGGGTGAGTGAGTAAGGGGATGTGGAAATGGTTGAGTGACTGGCTGTATGGGTGAGTGAGTGGGTGTGTCAGTGGCTGTATGAGTGAATGAGTTGATATGTGAATAGGTGTATGGGTGAGTGGAGTGAGTGGCTGTGTGAGTGGCTGCATGGGTAAGTGAGTGGATGTGTGAGTAGGTGTATGTATGACTGAGTGGGTGAGTGAGTGGCTGTATGGGTATGTGAGGGGGTGCATGAGTAGCCTTATGGGTGAGTGAGTGGCTACATGAGTGCTGTATGGATGAGTGACTATCTCTGTAAGTGGTAGTATTGGTGAGTGAGTAGGTATGTGACTAGCTGTATGGGTGAGTTACTAGATGTGTGAGTGGCTATATGGGTGAGTGAGTCACTGTGTTGGTGACTGTATGAGAGAATGAGTGTGTTTGTCAGTAACTGGGTAGGTGACTGACTGGCTGTGTTAGTACCGGTATAGATGAGTCAGTGGCTATATCAGTGAATGTATAGGTGAGTGAGTGGGTGTGTAAGCAGCTGTATGGGTGAGTAATTGGGTGTATCAGTGGTTACATGTAAGAATGATTGGGCATGTTAGTGATTGTGTAGGTGAATGAATGGGTGTATGAGTGGTTCTATGGGTGAGTGAGTGCTTATGTTATTGACTGTATAGGTGAGTGAAAGCATGGGTTAGTATCTAAATAAGTAAGTGAGTCGGTGTGTGAGTATCTATGGGTAAGTGAATGCATGTGGTAGTAGCTGTTTTGTAAGTGAGTCGGTGTGTTACTAACTGTATGGGTGAGTGAATCAGTGGGTGAGTGACTGGGTAAATGAGTGGCTGTATCGGTGTTCATCTGGATGTCTCAGTGGCTGTATCAGACTCACCCTTGGTGTATACCTTGACAATGTAAGTTTGTTGAACTACAAAGAAAGAAGTAATTAGGAAAGTATTTTACTCCAATAGATGGTGTCATTGATCTGTTAAAAAAGAACATAAGTATAAGTTAGTATTACATTTACCAAATTCCTCAAACAAAACAGAAGACATTGGTTATGCTGTAATAATATTTCACTTTGTAGTAAAGCATTTCATTTTCCATTTTTTTCAGTTCTCAGCTTTTATTCTTGTCCACCATAAACGATGTACTGTATAAAGATTCATCCTTGAACAGTGAGGAAAAACAATAACAAAAAATGTAGAAAAACCCAGGACTGCACAGTATATCAGTACAAATAAGTGACACTATGCATTACACTCACTACAATTATTTAATCAACTGTTTTACCTATAGTTACTGAACTATTCTCAACAAATATATCTTAAAAATAACTCTATTAATATTTGAGGTGGTACAATTCTACTAATAGAAATAATGCACGTTTTGGAGATACTTTTGAAAACATCACCCCTGATAGGCCAAATTATGCCTTAAACACTAACGATCCACTGTATAAAAAAATACCGTATACCACTTTTTTAAAACAGTAATCCTCCTTAGAACTTTGGTTGAAGAAACAAAAGGTAAGAATTTGGAAGTTTGAAAGGCAGTTTTTGTTTGAATTTAAGGTTGCTTCATTGCATTACGTCCATCTAGTTTCACTCTTTAAATAGGCAGTATAGTGTCTATATGTTATATTAAGTCCTTCATGAATGTTGATAGCCGTAGTAGTATAAGTTCTTCCAGAAATTGATATTTCTTCAGCTTTGAAGTTTGCAATTTCTGTTTCCAAATTAGATCCATCTGCTCTGCATCGTTTTAGCGTTAATATAATGTATTTTCCACTTCTTTGTGCAAGCAATGTAGACATAACATCTGATCTACAAATTGAGCAGGTCGTATTTTGGTCATCATTTTTGATCAATATGTCAAAAGACACAGTTTTGGAATCCCGTAGTGTTAAGTACAGAAATTGCTCAGAATTGATTTGAGTGGTAGACGTAGGAGTGTAATCGTCACACTCATGGCTCCATGTGTAACTCAGTCGAATGCCGTATTACAAGTTCCATAGAATATAATGGAATTATAATACGAAGGGTGGGATATCAGTCACGTTTGTGACGGAGTAACCCTGTCCGCCAAGATCGTAATCAGGCCCTTAGTCCCCTTTGTTCCACTGTCTGGGAGGAAGATGCAAATCCCATTATCAGTGCCATTCACAATCTGTGACCCAAGACACTGGCAGAAGGCACAAATGGTTAGAACAAGAAAATGCTAATTTTATAAAAGTGTAAACAACGCTACAGGATTGGGCCCTTAATCAGTAAGGCTAGGCCAACTGAAAATCTAAAAACATCACACTTGCCACTACTGATGCACTTTTACAATCCCACTCAAATTCTTGATCGCACACCCAAATTGTTATAATCACCATTTATTTGGTCAATTTTTTGTAAAATTGTGTAATACCAAACAAGTGCATTTAAAACAGAATACTACTGGAGCTTGGAGTTTCTATAAGTAGTAGTAGGATAGGATAAGTGTAGTCTCCCAGAGCTCTGTAGGAGCACTGTTTAGCCAGGCCCAATGGGTTAGGAACTCCAAAATAAAAAAAAGATTTAAAAAAAGCACCTTGGGGCATTTAAAAAGTCAGAACATGAGCAATGTAAGGTTGGTTTGCTTGTATAATTGTGTCAAATTATCATTTTTTTTGTTCATATATGTTTGTTTTGTATTAATGATGCACACTTTAGAATTTTTGACTATTTGAATATGTATGTATATGTTCGGCGAATATATGTAGACAATTTTAGAAATTAATGTGTAACTAAAGAAACTCTTTTTAAAAAAAAATCCCAAAACAAATTGACCAAATAAATGGTGATCATAACAATTTGGATGTGAGATCAAGAATTTGAGTGAGATTGTAAAAGCGCATCAGTAGTGGCAAGTGTGATGTTTTTGAATTTTATAAAAGTTTCATTTCCAGAATTGTCATTTGAGTCTAAACATGACATCTCTACCTGCTCCTAATCAAAACTTGGCATTTATTCAATGTAATTAGGTAAACCAGTGATAGTCAATGGGAGAAATAGGCCTTACAATAGTGAATGGCTAGGCTATGTAAAACTAGTTATGTTATGCAGATTTGTAGAGTGCACTATCACCTAGGAGGTTATCCTGGCACTGAGCAGGTGTCAGCTTAAGCACACCTAAGGGCTAATATGACTACTAGAAAAGCCAGGTCTTCAGCTTCTTGCTGAATTCAAGAAATAAGGAGGAGGCTTTTATGTGTATTGGCAAGTCATTTCACATTTTAGGAGAGATGTAGGCGAAGGCTCGACTGCCGGATCTAGTTTTCCGTATGCGTGGGATTTTTGCAAGTATGAGTCTGCATGAGCAGAGGTATCTGGAAGGTTTGTGAAAGCAGATACGATTTTATGGCAAGGCCGGGAGGCCAATATTATGCATCATCTCTTTTATTGCCTCATACACAGTAGCAACAAGAACATAGAATTAGAACAACAACCAGCACTCCAGAACCCTTAGAACACGCATATAATCTCTGAACAAGCAGCCATCTTCCTTCTTCTGTTGCAGCTAATACACAGATAAGTATAATATGATAGTAAGTATTAAGTGTATGAGATGGAAGCTTTGATGTTTTTGGAGGTGTCCTTGCCCATTTATACGTTTTAATTTTGGCGTGGGATGACAGTATGTATAATTGGAAGATTCCTTGATGCTAGTGTAAAAACGAGGGTTAATCGTCATCATGAGAGAGAGAGAAAGATAGCCAGTTTGGAATCGCCTACACATGGTTTGGTATATAGAAGAAGGCTTGTTGTGGGAGATACAGGCAGGGTTTGGTGCGTTACTCGGATGAATCAGGTCTTTTTTGGGGGTGGCCATTTGAGAGGATTTCAATAGCCAAGAGAATGATTTTTCTATGATTATCGGAGATATGTTTGGAGAATTCTGAGGCGTGGAAAGGTGTGGTGCTAGATGTCGTTGTGTGTTTTTTTGTGCCGAGCGATTTCAATCATTAACGTGGCTGTTACATTTCTGGTGGTTTAATTTAAACTTACGTGATGTTCTGAGGCTCCACCCAATGAGTTACACAGAGAAATACCTAAAGAAGTGTGTACTTGTCTGCGTTCAGAGTGTCTGAGACCGACACTAGAGTCTAAAGTGGTTTATACCTCAGAATTAGGCCACAAGATGTTGAGCTTTCTCAATAAATCTCGTCAAGACCCCAGGAAAGGGTTGGATCATGGATTGAAAGGGTGCCAGGATAGGCTACTGGGTATCCTTAGACCCCTTCTAAGGTGTTTGATTTGTGCAAGGAGGCACATGCTAATAACACTGGGGTGGATGTAACAGAGTTATGCTAATGGGTCCAGACGGCAACTTGCCTTCTGGTGAATACGAATGCTGCCTTTGTGCATGTAGAGGCGTAAGAGTATTTTGATGTAACTTGATCCCAAGCTGACGGAGCTAGCAGGCAAAGAGTCCGGAGTAGTAGCAGTGGAATGTTGTTCGGCGAGGAATTTGTCAGGGATATGTCAAGATATGTGGGCACATTTAATTCCTTGCAAAAGGTTCAGAAAGATATGCAGAAGTTTTTCGGTGGGGCAGGGAGAATGCGGGTCGATTCCAGGCTGAGTTCAAGAGATTACTCGTGGCCATTCTCACAGGGAATCAGACCCTGGGGCTATGGTTATGTCTTTAGATCAGAGCAGGTTGGATTTTATCCACAGAGACAAAGGGCAAGGTCACGTGGATCACGGAGTGAGAGAAGAGGAAGAGAAACAGTAGGTGAGTTTAAGCAAAGACCTTTTATGTATTCATGTAAAGCTGGGCGGCAGACTAGCTCAGTTTGTTACAAGATGGAGAGAAATTACTCAAAACCCGTGGGTATTGAAGACGGTAAAGGGTTATCATATAGACTTTGTTCCTCATCCGGAGGAGTGCCCAAGAATGTTAAGGTTTTCCAAAGTGTATTATCAATGGAAACTAGCCTCAAAGGGCATAGAGATAGTGTGTGTGTACAGAAGAAAGAAATATTATTTCTTTTGAAAGCCCTCACCCACCAACCTAGTTGGTGGCATGCTTCATCATCGGGCTCCACCCGGTGACACCGAATGTGTCCCGGGTGTGCTTTAACACCTGTGTTACAGCGGAGCTGGTTTCGTGGTGAATGAGTGGGCAATGATAGCGTGTGAGTGTGAATTAAAAACTGTCCTCGGGTCCCAATTCCTCTACTAGGTAATTTTATTAGCGGGCCCTTGGCAGTGTTAAAAACAAGGCAATGGATGTGTTGTGGAGTTATCTATAGTCTCCCACATCCTGTGTGGTCAACATGTTTCAGCCAGGCCTCGGTAGTGAGCTGGATTTCTTCAGGACCTATGAATGTGTGCAGTGCTCGTGAAGTCAGGGTCAGAAATAGAGTGTGAGTGACCCGCTATGTGTTGCACTCGCTAAGGTGCACTATGGGTAAGAGGGTGCTTCCCTCTGTTCCCCTCGTGCCCCCATTTCTTGTGTCCATTTTTTGCCTTCTGTTCCCCTCGAGCCCCCATTTCTTGTGTCCATTTCTGCCTTCTGTTTCCCCTCGTGCCCCCATTTTGCTGTGCCCAACTTTGCCTTCTGTACCCCCCGCCGCTGCGTCCCTGCGGCCCCGCCCCCCTGACTGCCCATTCGCTGCCCCTGCCTCCCGCCTCCCAGCTGCTCCTCCCTCCCAGCTCCCCATATATGGCGGCCGCTGTGCGGCCGCGCCGCCGGCGCGCCGAAGGCGCGCCTAAGGCAAGTCCGTCTGCGCTTGTCCGCGCCTGGACTGCACCCAGCGCCAGAACCCCTGGGCCGCGCGCCCCCCGCTCCAGCCTCGAGGACCGACGCCGTTACGATGCCACCACACTCCACGCTCTCAACCCCGGACGGACACACAACTGCTTCAAGGCCGCCCCGAAACGCACACATGGCTACACCAGCCTCAGAGCCACCGAAGCGCCCGCCAAGAAGGACCTCAACCACCTCCGATGCATCCTACTGAACACCCGCTCCGCATGCAAACACGCCGTCGAGCTCTGGGACCTGCTCGACACATCATCACCAGACGTCGCCTTCCTGACAGAGACCTGGATGAACGACTCCTCCGCACCCGACATCGCCATAGCCATCCCAGACGGCTACAAGATCACCCGCAGAGACCGCGTCAACGGAGTAGGAGGAGGAATCGCCATCGTCCACAAGAACTCCATCAGGGTCTCGACCAGCACCAACGACTTTCTCTGCACCGCCGAACACATGCACTTCCAGATCCACACGGACCCCAACACCACCCTTAGAGGCACCCTTGTCTACAGACCCCCTGGGCCCCGACCCCAGTTCAGCGACTCCATCACCGACTTCATCAGCACGCACGCCCTGACCTCTACCGACTACATCCTCCTCGGAGACCTGAACTTTCACCTGGAGAACAACAACGACAGCAACTCCACCACCCTGATCGACAACCTCGCCAACCTCGGACTGAGACAGCTCGTCACAACACCGACTCATTCCGCCGGCCACACGCTCGACCCCGTCTTCTCCTCAAGCTCCCACGTCTCCTTCAGCCACACCACGGAACTCCTCTGGACCGACCACCGCTGCATCCACTTCACCTTCCAGAAACCCACCACACACCACTGCACCCAACAGATCCCACGCCGCTGCTGGAGCAAAGTCACCGAAGACCAACTACGGGCAAACCTCGCTCTCAGCCCTCCCTCCGACCCATCCAACACTGACGACGCTGCCTGCAACCTCAGACGATGGATAGACGACTGTGCCAACACCCTCGCCTCGCTGAAAAAACTCACCTACAGCAACACCACCAAAAGAGCCAGCTGGTTCACCCCGGAACTCCTAGCTTCCAAGCGTACCTGCCGGAAACTTGAGAAGAAATGGCACAGTGATAAGACACCGGACAGCCACGCAGCCCATAAAGACGCCATCCGTAACCACCACCACCTCATCAGGTCCGCCAAGAGAATCTCCTTCAAAGACCGCCTCGACAACAACGCACACAACAGCAAGGAGCTCTTCAACATCGTGAAGGAACTCTCCAACCCCAGCTCCAACACCAACGACATCCCGCCGTCACAAGCCCTGTGCGATTCCCTCGCCACCTTCTTCCACCGCAAGATCGCCGACATCCACGACAGCTTCAACACCCAGACAGGCCCCACTAAGATAGATACACCAGACCCGCCGCACACCATCGACCATGACCGCTTGCCAGCCTGGGCCAGCGTGAACATCGATGACACCATCAAGACCATGGGCACAATACACTCCGGCTCCCCGTCAGACCCTTTCCCGCACCACATCTTCAACAAAGCCAGCAGCTCCATCGCACCCCACCTGTGCAACGTTATCAATCTCTCCTTCGAGACCGCGACCTTCCCAGAGAGCTGGAAACACGCAGAGATCAACGCCCTACTCAAAAACCCAAGGCGGACCCAAGAGACCTCAAGAACTTCCGGCCCATCTCCCTGCTTCCGTTCCCAGCCAAGGTCATCGAGAAGATCGTCAACAAACAGCTAACCCGATACCTCGAAGAAAACAGCATCCTGGACCCATCCCAATCGGGGTTCCGCAGCAACCACAGCACTGAGACTGCCCTCATCGCCACCACCGACGACATCAGGACCCTGCTGGACAACGGTGAGACCGCAGCCCTCATCCTGCTGGACCTCTCCGCCGCCTTCGACACTGTCTGCCACCGCACTCTACGCGCACGCCTCCACGACGCAGGGATCCGAGACAAGGCCCTGGAATGGACCACCTCCTTCCTCGACGGTAGAACCCAGAGAGTCCGCCTCCCACCTTTCCGATCCGAAGCCTCCGAGATCATCTGCGGCGTACCCTGGGGATCTTCCTCAACCCAACACTGTTCAACATCTACATGGCCCCGCTCACACGCATCGCCAGACAGCACGACCTCAACATTATCTCCTACGCCGACGACACTCAACTGATCCTCTCCCTCACCAAGGACCCCCTCGCCGCCAAATCCAATCTCCATGAAGGAATGAAGGCGGTCGCCGATTGGATGAAGATCAGCCGACTAAAGCTGAACACGGACAAGACAGAGGTCCTCATCCTCGGCTCCAACCCCTCAGCATGGGATGACTCCTGGTGGCCAACGACGCTGGGAGCAGCCCCGACACCCACCGACCACGCACGCAACCTGGGAGTCATCCTCGACTCAACGCTCTCCATGGCCAAGCAAGTCAACGCAGTCTCCTCCTCCTGCTTCAACACCCTCCGCATGCTTCGCAAGATCTACAGGTGGATCCCGACAGACACAAGAAGAACAGTCACCCAGGCCCTCGTCAGTAGCAGACTTGACTATGGGAACGCCCTCTACGCGGGAGCCCCGGCCAAGCTCATCAAGCGACTGCAACGCATACAAAACGCCTCTGCACGCCTGATCCTCGACATACCACGCCACAGCCACATCACCCCCACCTGAGGAACCTGCACTGGCTCCCCGTCGACAGGAGGATCTCCTTAAAACTCCTCATCCACGCACACAAGGCACTCCACAAGACTGGCCCAGCCTACCTCAACAGACGACTCTTCTTCTACGTCCCCAACCGCCAGCTCCGCTCCGCCGACCTCTCCCTCGCCACCGTCCCTCGCATTCGAAGAACAACCACCGGCGGCAGATCCTTCTCACACCTCGCCGCCAAGACCTGGAACACCCTTCCACTAAGCCTACGACAGACCCAAGACCTGCTGACCTTCAGGAGGCTACTCAAGACCTGGCTGTTCGACCAGTAGCAGCACCTCCCCCCCTTTCTCTCCCCAGCGCCTTGAGACCCTCGCGGGTAGGTAGTGCGCTCTACAAATTCTGTGATTGATTGATTGATTTGTACTCTTGAGATTATCAGAGCAAAGCTTCATGAGTATCCGGCATAGGGATTGGCCTAAAACGCCTTTTGGGTGAAGCTCGGTCCCCGCGTCAGCACCTACTTGGTATGCATCGGATTTCCGTGGAGATCTGATCTTTGGAAAAAAAAAGATTTTCCAAAGATCAGGAGGAGTTGGTGACTCAGGAGGTAAAGGCGCTTCTGGAAAGGAGCGCAATAGAGTGTGCAGAAGAGGTTCCAGGGTGTTTTGTGAGCAACATTTTCTTAGTCAAAAAGACGGAAAAAGGGATGAGACTTGTTATTAATCTGAGGGAACTGAATGATTGGGTGTGTTACAACCACTTCAAGATGGAAGGAATATACATGTTAAGAGACTTGTTGAAGGAAGGAGACTGGTTGACATGGTTGGACTTGAAGGACACTTATTTAATGATTCCAATGTGTGTAGAGCACAGGGATTACCTACAAGTCAGGTGTAATGGGAACCGTTGAAGGTTCAGGAGTCTACTATTCAGGGTGACACCAGCACCATGGTGTTTCACAAAGGTTATGAGGCCAGTAATGGCGTGGTTGCGATTAAGGGGTGTCCGTCTGATTGTGTATGTGGACGTTGTTTTGAGAAAGGCCTAGGAGAAATATTGGCACTGAAAAAGACAGAATTGGTGTTGCGGATGCTGGAGAATTTAGGATTTGTGGTGAACATGGACAAGCCTTGTTTAACACCGGTGCAGGAGATGACGTTTTTAGGTTTTTAGATACAGACCTTGGAGGGTGTGTTGACGTTACTGATGGAGAAAGTGAGGTGAATTTGCAAGGAGTTGAAAAGAGTGACACAGCACCCCTTCATTACAGGGCTCTTCAAAGGTTGAAGGGTTATCATTTGCGTTTAGGTGTGAAGTATTCCTAGAAGGTGAGAATGGATCAAAAAACGGAGGAACTGGAATGGTGGTTGATGAACATGGATGCATGTAATAGAAGGGCAATTTTTGGGGAGGTTCTGGAAGTGGTGATAGAATCAGATGCAAGTCTGTTTGCTTGGGGAGTAAGATGTGGTTCAGTGACGACAGTGGTTGGAGATAGAGAAGGAAATGCATATCAATTGACTGGAGCTCCTGGCGGGTTCCTTCGCAGTGAGGAGTTTTGTGGGGACAACTGAGATGTTGTGTGCTGTTGAAGGTGGACATTTTGTCAGCAGTGTGGTATGTCAACAAATCGAGGGGGCCTCGTTCAAGAGAGTTGGCAGAGATGACAAAAGAGTTTTGGAGTTTTTGTTTGGGCAGAGAGATCATGGTGCAGGCTCAACAAATTCCTGGGAAGAGCAATTTAGAGGTGGACTGTAACTCGAGGAATCTAACAGATGCAAACAGTTGGAGGTTGAACTAGGAAGTGTTCATGAGTCTGGAAAAAAGTGGGGGCCGTTGGAGGTGGATCTGTTTGCGGACAGGCTGAATGCTCAGCTGCCAAAGTTTTACAGTTGGATGACAGATCCAGTAGCATTCAGTGTGGATGCTTTTCTGCAGGATTGGGAGAAAGGAAGGATGTATGATTTCCCTCCCTTCTCAATGAAACAGAGGGTGCTCATGAAGGTCAGGAGAGAGAGAGAGGGGGCAGAGTTGATGTTGATCCCCCCGTTTTGGCAATCTCAAGTCTGGTTTCCGGGTGTGATGAGCTTGTTGTTGGAGGATCCAGCATTGTTGCCATGTTTGATGGATGCCCAGGGGAAATGTAATGAGATGGTAGTAACAGGACAGTTGATGTTGTTAAATTGGCTGTTTTCAGGAGAGTGTTGCAAGTGTCTGGGTTATCAAAGGAGGCTTCAGAACTTATTAAGGAATCCTGGGCGCCAGAGATGACTAAGGTATACATGTCAGTATGAGGAGAATGGTGTAGTTGGTGTGCTGCATGGGCTTTGAATCCCGTATCAGCTCCTGCAGCAGAAGCAGTGAATCATTTGACAGAGTTATTCAAGAAAGGCCTGGCATATAATTCCGTGAATTTAAGTAGATCTGCAATTTCAGCAGGGCATGAGTTGGTGGACTTAATTATGGTCGGGCAATATGTTTTGGTGAAAAGGATAGTTGAGTGTTCATATGGAGATTCCTCCAATGGCAAAGTATGCCATTTTATGGGATGTCACTCAAGTGTTGAGGAAACTTAGAAGTTAGGGAGGAAATGGATGTCTGACGTTGAAGAAGTTGTCTTGGAAAATGGCGATTTAGCTATGTCAAGTGTCTGTTAAGAGAGTTTTTGATATTAGAGCTTTGGAGGTGACCTCCAGGAGTTTTCAACCTGAGGGTGTGTGTTTTGACTTGCGAAAGAGGACTAAGACTATGTCTAGAACCATTTTTATCCAGAGATGGAGGGACATAATGGTTTGTGTGTGGCACATTATTTAAAGGAGCATGAGAAAAGAAAAGAGAGGTTGAGACAGCAAGGTTGTTCACAATTGTTTATTTCTTTTAGACAACCTTTTAATGTGGGGTCAGCACCTACTCTGGCTATGTGGGTTAAGGAAGTAATGAAATGGCAGGTTTTGATGTAAGAGTTTATGGAATGCATTCAGCTAGGGAAGCGATGGCTAGTAAGGCTAATTTGTCAGGATTCAGTCAAGCTAATATTATCTCTCCCTGCTTTGTGCCTAGCCCATCTGAAATGTTTGATTTTGTATTTCAGGTCAAAGTTAAAAAAGACATGTTCGAAGAAGATTCAGAAAGTTTTTTTCCCAATGATTGGAGTGATATTTTGCTTCTGGAGAATTTACAGTTTCATTTGAAGTTGGACTTGTGGTTTATTCGCAACAAGAAAAGAAGAAAGATGACTGCACGTTCAGACATTAAATGTGTGTTCTAAGGGTTCTGGAGTGTTGGTAATTCTAATTCTATGTTCGTGTTTCTGCTGTGTATGAGGCAATAAAAGAAATGATGGATAATATTAGCCTCCGTCCCTTTAATAAAATCATGATTATCTTCTCATTAAAACTGTGAAAATCTGCATTGTTGAGGTATGTTGGGTCAGCGTTATGGGGAGCCAGTGGAGATTCTTCAAGTGTGGTGTGATGTGAGTGCAATGTGGGAGGTTGAGTGTGATTCTGGCCACAAGTTCTGAAGGGTTTGCAGTCTTCTAATGAGTTGTTTGTTGATCCCGGCATAGAGGGTGTTCCTTTAGTCCAGCTTGCTTGTGATCAGTGACGGTTTTCCCGTGTGTTGAAAGGGAGTCATTTGAAAATCTTCCTCAGCACCTTCAGAGTATGGAAGCATGAGGCGGTAACGGCATTGACTTGGGCAGTCATGTCGAGTTTGCTGTTGATGATGATCCTGAGGTTCTTGGCTTGAGTGGTGGGTGTCAGTCCTAGCTCTGCTGGCCACCAGGTTGAGCCCCACAGTTATGTACTCTTTGAAGATCACATTTTCTGTCTTGTCAGTGTTCAACTTAAGACTGTTGGGGCTTGATTCACAAAGCTAAACTCACATTTTTGTGCGAATTGATGATTGTTTGCTATTCTTTACTACTGCGGAGTCTCTGCACAAAAAAATAGGACAGTCCTATATTTTTATGTGGGGAGACTCTGCTGTTGTAAACATACTATTAGTAAAATACCTTTTTTGAATAGCAAACAATCATAAACTTTCTCAAAAGTGTAAATTTACCTTTGTGCATCAGACCCTTAAGGGCATATTTATGACTTTGATGTAATGCTGAGTTGCGTCAGTGCTGCGTCAAAAAAGCTTGTCGTATTTATGGTACAGTGCACCATGTTGCATGGTCCGAAGGTGCATAAAAAATTCTGACGCATCAGTGTGAAGGATGATGCAAAGTGTTGTAATGCAACTGCACCTTTACGTGCCGCATATCAGCATTGCGTCAAACAGGAGTACGTTCTGTGGAGGGAAGGTTGCAAAAATGCATTTCTGTCCCCAGAACTTTGGAACAAAAAGAAATGCAAAAAATGGAGGGAGCACCATCTACCATCCAGGAGGGCAACAACCCCACCCCCAGCCAAGATGACCTGGCAGCAGTCCAGCGGAGGAGGAACAGGAAGACCAATTTCAGTGAGGAGGAGAACCAAATATTAATATCTGAGGTGACAAAGAATAAAGACCTTCTCTTTGTCACTTCCAATTGCCATTTGGGAAGAAGGAAGCCATTTGGCAATCCATAGTGGACAAAATCAACAGTGTAGGGCAAACAAAAGGGACAGTGGTGGAGTGCAAGAAGAGGTGGCATGTCTACAAGCGTGTAGTGTAGCTCCTATTTCCCTAATAGGCTCTGCGCATTGGAATAATATACCCTATAGGTTTGACATAGGACTAAGGTCGGTATGTCCCTATCGAGTATATTAAACTTAATTACTTGTGCCAGCTAGCTCAGAGGCCACTAGAAACTCCTTGATTAACAAGAAGGAGTAGTTTCTGGCAGCCGCAAAACATGACAACTTTGTTTCCCTTTAGAATCAGAACGTGTCCCAGAGTCGTGGAAACAATAGATAACTATTTCACTCAGCTCACTCGTGCATACCTAGTTTTCCTCAAAGTTACACAGAAAGAATAGACGGGCGTTTCAATAAAAGATTTATTGAACAGTCTTGTTTCTCGTGTAAGTAAAATGTGCTGTTACGATCACAAGACAGTATGCAAGATAAATAATGTACAGCGTAAGCAGTTGAAATAAATAATACTGCGCTAGCATGATCTTTAGTAGATATTAATTTACATAACTAACATAGACTAAAAATGTGAGTACTCATACGATGCATTTCTAAGCTAGTTCTACCCCAATGTACCTAACCTAACCTAGGTGTAGGGAGAGGTATGAAGTAGGTGAAGTATTCCTTACTATGGTATACTAAGAGTATGTTATGCTCAGTATGCCTAGTATGCCTAGTATGCCAAGAGTCCCTCTAGGTATCTAGTCAGCTCCATACCTTAAGAATGAGAGAGGTGGGAATCTCTTGCCAGACTCGAACTCCAACACCCCGCGAGGGAAGTCAGATCACTGGAAGCTGGACTCACTGCGTGCAGGGATGACAGCGTCTTCTCAGTGCGTCAGGCCGGGTAACGGGCTCCTCTGAAGTTGAGGTCTCCTCTGATTTACAAGGGCTAGGGAAGGTATATTTATACCTGAGAGGTACCTCAGAATGTTAGCATTGACGTGAATCGGACAGCGGAAGACGTCATGAATGAACCCCTAAGGTATAACGGTTCATGCATAATAGATGAGTCCTTGAAGAAATCAATAGTCCTGTGCTAGGTAAACTCCCAAAGCCTAAGGGTCTGTTCTTCAAGAACTCGTTGTGTCGTTAGGGTGGACGGATGTCGGAGACCATGCCTGTATTTGGAGTGCACGGTTTAATGCCTAAATAAGGACTAGGATTTTATGCCTATATAAGGGCAGGGCGAATTGTGCCTATATAAGGACATGATACAGGAAAACCTATATACGGACACCCTAAGAGGACTACAACACCCACTCCACTTTCGTGTGTACGATAATAATAAAATGCTAAACATTTAATACGCTAAACATAAAATGGAATACCGCATAGTGCTAAGAATATTTCTTAAAAGCATTAAAAAGCATTTAAAAACCTATTAAAATGCAAAAGGTACAGGCATAGATTCGGAAATAAAATGCAATTTGAATGAAAATAAGCAGAAATATTTACATGTGACAGAAAATGATCGATAAGTTGTTCAAAAAATCAAAGTCATTTCATGTCATGAAAATTAATGAACTTTTAGACAAATAAGATGACAAAGTGTCTGAGGAAGCACCGCGAAGTCTGTACTATAAGGCTAGTTCTATTTCAAGCAGATTGAATTGCCACTCAGTTCGAAAAACGAAAAAAAAAAAGTTCCATTTGGGAAGAGTTCCAATTTTTGAAATATGAAGGCCAAATGTTTACTGCGTCTCTGGTACACTGTGGGTTGAATCAGAGTCAGTGTACGGGTCTGGTGTAAACATGAGATCATCTATTTCTGTAGACAAAATATCGTCCACTGAAGTTGGTGTCAGTTGGAACACCTCGTGTAGTAGGTTAATTGCACAGAGATGTGAAGCATCGCTTTCAGCATAGGATGCCGCAGCAATGTTCGCGTCCGTTGTTACCTGTGTGCCTGTAGATCCATCTCGTACCTCAGCAGCAGCTGTGAGATCTCAATGAATGCCGTCATCAGGATTGGTAGCCTCTGGGGACAACACAGAGCATGGGCCGTTATCGGGTCCAGCAGAGTATCGGCATCCGTTGGCGCTGCTGATGGAAATGTTAGACAGGTGTCTAACACGCATTCTTCACCACATAGCAGGCATCGTAGAACAGGTAAGATGCAATCTTGCCAGATTGGTCTGAATGACAGGAACCACGTGGTATTCAGGTCCCGTAGACGAGTCATGCCCAAAAGCTGTACTATTCACTCACGGCACTTTCGTTCAAGGAGAGCTTTCTCCATTTCGCTCGGAGTGATGTCGGCGAATAGGCTGGCCATAGTGTAATAGCAAGAAGAGAAATAGAATTCCGGCAACAAGTGCGAGAATTAATGGTATGCCACCAAACACCGAATGTGCAAAGTTCGGGATGATTCCAAGTATTGCCTGGAAAGGTGCTAACAGACCGGAGCAGATGCTCTTAAATACATGTACAATTCCGCTTGTATCAGACATGATAAAGATACGTCCTATCATTTCCACGAAATGTATAGGGCAGTTTGTACGTATTAAAGTCTGCATCTCAGCCGAAGTCCTTGCTACTTGTAGATCATAGGTTTCTTTGGCCGAGGTCAAAGGCACGGTTTATCGCAAAAGCATGGCTTTCATTCTGCTTAAAGTATCAAATCTTATAAAAGAGACGTTCAGCGAAGGCCACAAAGGCGACTCCCTGACTGTGTCTATTGGGGCAAACAATACTTGCATACAGCAAGTGACCCTGGAGTTGACCGTTACTAGATATGGGATGCCTGGCAACATGCCACAGCAACTCTCATCATTCAACATGAGGTAAATCCCATTCGAAAGTTGTGCAAACGTTGGATTAATCACAGCAGCTGGTGTACCCTGCTGATGGCAAGACAAATTTGCCACAGAACCATTGCAAGCCCCATGTAAAGAAATGTCCTGACATATAAGTGAACCGCTCAGTGCACTTTTACAGTGTGTACCGCTCAAAAACACTTCACGATCCCCACTCCAACATCTATATGTATACGGTAAATCCCAAGATGTCCTAATGTATTCCTTACCCAACCTTTCATATTTGCCTGCTTGCATTTGTTTGAGGCAATACTGAAACTGAAAATTAGTCACAGGTAGTGTGATTTTGCCATGAATGAGCCATTCTGTAGCTGGTTTTTCTGCCACTGTGAATGGTAACTTTTCCAGTTTTTCAATGCTCAGCACTGGATACTTTGCTCCTCTTTGTGCCAGTTCGATCTGTTTATCAGTTAGATTGTATTCTGCAAACAGAGCTGACGTGTTGATGAAACGCCAAGGCACATAGCCCGCACGCAAAGTTTGCAGCGTCCAGCTTAATAACACAATAGAACGTAATTGAGATTGGCCTTGTTGTAACATCGCCAAATCTTGTTCTGGTATGTCGATAGCAGAGGATACAACGTTGTCCAATGAATATATTCTGGAGGACAAAGTTGTTAACCCATTGTCGACCACAGTGAGTGTTTTCTCTAAATTAATACGATCAAGTTCACGTATTCGTTCTGCGGCCTCCATCTGTGACACTTTCCAAGCTTCATTATAAGCAGCATAGATGCCGGCATATATGAAACGTTTTTGACGCGGTTTTCTTGGTCCAAGCAAGAATTCCCTAAGGTCTGCGTCTTCTTTAAGTAAGGATAAGTGTTGTTTCACATCCTGTAGTGTAGATTTCTGCAGCCAATCAAGGCATAATTTTCCTACACTGTATGTTGTTACTACCCCCGGATGCTGTCTTTGGATGTATCTTGGGTCTGGCCTATGAATAGTAAAGCCCTGAGTTTTATTCAGGAATCTTTCCTGACAGTTGTTCGTGTCTGTGGGCCAGATCAACCATTTTTTCCAATCAGGATTAGATCTGTTGAGTTGTAGTATATTGTCAACTGTCACCGCTGCCTGTGTATTGTTATCACTTGCAGGTGTTGGTACAGAAGGTGGTTTCATCTCTTTGATCTTGGCTAGTCCAAGACAAGATGTTTGTTGGACGGTTTCATTCAAAAACATTATTTGTTCAGGGATGATACAGGCTCTAAATAACGCTTCTATCCCCTGCACTTGCCAATCTTTAGTACCCCAGACAGTTTTTGTGTCTATTGTGTCTTTCCATAAGTCGAAACCCTGTCTAGACAGTTGGGCAATAAATGCTGCAGAGTAAATCTGTTTTGTATTAGTTAACATAATTTTCAGTCCTGGTTTGTTTACATTTTTATAGTAAAACGTTTCTGGATCAGATGTATTGTAACCTGAACAATATGGAAACTTGTTAGCAAATGTTTTTGAACTACCTTGTGGTGGTGTAGGACAATGCTCCCATTGGTTAAACATAAACACATTTCTAGGGTATGCAGATTTATGCATGTAATGATGACCATAGTGGTTATAGCAATACAGCTGTTCATAGTCTGATGAACCCTCTAAATATTCATTTTTAGAAAATGCAGCAGATTTTTCTAGGTCAAACATTATGTCGTTAACAGTCTCAAAGTCCCAATCATCAGAATAGGTACTGGACGAAATGAGATCACTTAGTGAAATTTTGAATAAATATGGAATGTTCAATTTTTCCGTCGGGCCAAAGATATCAAAATCTGTTTTGTCCCACACTATACCATCCTGTATAGGAACGGCTGTGATGTTCACTGATGACAAGTCTCTTGCTTCACGATGGGAAGATTTATGTGGTTTCAAAAGTACGTTCACATCTTTTCCTTCAATGTTCACATGGATGTATCTGCCACTTATAAGCACGCTCACAGTTGTAACCAAAGCTAGCCAGAGCAGGAAAACAAATAGTCCAGATGTAATCCAGAGCTCAATCCATGGGGAAACCAGATAAGTCTTTTTCAGAAAGTGAAGAAAGTCTTGTACTTGCTGTTTGAATTTTAATGATGCTTGCGTCGTTTCAGGTTCACTCGGATCTTCTGAGAACGTATCAAAGTTAATGAAATAGCCAGAAGCAGTTCTGTCAATTGTTGGAATTGCATCAGGATATGTAGAAATCGCTGGAACCAGTTGATCACTCGCTACATTGGTGTAGACAGGTGTATTTGGATGAACTGTTACTTGGTTTTCAAGAGGGATGAGTTCCATTGCATGGTTGCCTAGTCCTTCATCTGTTATAGCTGAATTCTCGATGGTTATCAGTCTTTCAGTCTGAACCTCTTGGATAGTAGCGAGAGGAGTGCGTCTGTTACTAGGTCGGAGTCCATGAGGCCTACTATTTAGTATTGGCCACATACTGTGGTTTGATGAGGTCGATGGACACAAATCTTTTCTTCTTTCTTCCAGCAAGGGGCGGCAGAAGTACTGTTCTTGTTCCTTTAACTGCTAGGACAGGTACTGGTTGTCTGTAAGAAGGTCCAAATTCCTTCTTGTCCGCAATCTTTTCTCTGACTAGATCCCCAACTTTTGGAATCCAGACAGGCCTTGCTGGGACCGCTGATTTTTCCCCAGTGGTGGTTGGCTGCAGGAATACGTTGCTTTGTTTTGATCTCAGTTCATTGAGTTCCTGTAAAACAGCCAAACGATCTTTGATATCAAACGGTTTATTTTCCACCACTGTACCTACGTGATCGAGATCTGGTACCCACATTCTTGTCCCAAATAGGACCTCATATGGAGTGACTCCCCCTAGAGAACTTCTTGGCAGGTTATTTATTGAGCGTTGGACCCCATAAAGATGTTTGACCCACCCATCACCCGAACCTAATACCCTAGCTGTTATAGACTGCTTTATGTTCCGGTTTTTCTTTTCCACAACCGAATTTCCCTCAGGATGGAATGGAGAGGAGTACCGCAATGTAATGCCCAGACTGGCCATGGCTTCTTTGTAAGCCCGAGAGCTAAACGCAGGGCCCTGGTCAGAATGTAGCTTGCCTATTGCGTATGTGCCGATAAAGACTCGCAAATCTTTTATAACAGTTCGAGCGTCAGCCGAGCGCTGAGGCCATATCCATAGGAACCTTGATTCAGTATTTGTGGGATTGCATTTGTCCAGAAGGACGCATGCGCATAGATAGTCTAATGCTGTCTAACAATGGTGTCTGTACTGGGCAGCTACAATCGTAGCATGGTGTCTGGTGGCTCTCTCGCTGTAATTTACAGTCTATGCAGTTATTGATGAAGATGTGGATTTCTGTATTCATCCCAGGCCACCAGTACATCTCTTTTAATGTCAAAATTGTTTTAGAGATCCCTTGATGTGACAGACCCTCCCCCAAATGTGCTTCATAAATCAAAGATGCTCTACGTTCCATGTTTGGGATTACCCTATCCCCCACTCCAGGGATTCGAGCAAAAGGAACGCTGTTCGCATCAATTACATAAGAGTACTTGAGTGGAAACTTTTCTGGTAACGCTGCACCACTGCCTTTGCTTGTAGCATTGACAGCCAACATTATCTCACTGTCTATTTTTGTTTTTGAACGAGTGATCGCAGCTACGGAAGCCGTCTGAACAGCCCCCTTTGCGGCTTCGTCAGCCAATGAATTCCCTGCAACGTGAACGCCATCACGTTGATGACTCAGTGTGTGGATGACGTGAGCCTTTGGTAGTTCGCTTTTTAACTGAACTACTTGTTCCCAAAGCGTTTTGTGCTTTATTGTGCCACCTTTAGCATCTTTGAAACCATTTTCAAGCCAGTTTTGTATATATTCATTATACGACTGAACACAGTAAAAGGAATCGCACACTATCAGTGTGGGGAATTCTCGATCTGTACTTTCAAGTGCCAGTTTGAATGCTTGTAGTTCATCTTGCTGAGCTGTACAATCTCCTAGAGATTGAGTTTTTGTGACCGTAGGTCTGAAGATGCCATCTCGCATGCGACCTTTAACGATTGCACATGCTGCACTGTAAGCTTGCTTACTCCCTGTTGCGGGCTGTGCGGATCCGTCAGTGTAAATTATGAATTCGTACTGATCGAGAGGCAGAATTTCAGTGGGCAGAGGACATTCTTGTTCATATTGCAGGAACGCTTGTGTTTTTAAATCGGGATCAAAAACATATTGAACATCTGTTGCAGCAAGAGAATTAACCCACTGTATCTATCTTGGATGTAATGCTTTAGCATTTGGAATGCTTGCTTTTGTGACCGCTTCTAAAGCTGGTTACGACAATAATGCGTTTCCCTTGGGCTAGGGCTCTTTCTTTTGCTACAGCGGTTTGAACTGCTGTCAGAATTTTTTCAGTTGAAGTGAAGCGCATTTCCGCTTGTGTATACAAATGAGATTTGTATGCAATTGGTATTTTTTCACCCTCATTAAATGTTAAGTAGGAGAATCCGCATTGACCCGAAATTATTCGGATCACCAGGTTGCGTTGACTTACGCGTGTTTGTAAGTGATTTGTTGCTAACATGTTAGCCTGGAGTGAACGCAAGATTTCTGTGTGTTCTTGTGTCCAATTTTTGATTGAAAAATCAGGTTTGATTAATGCGTAGAGAGGTTTAACCTTTTCCGCGTAATTTAGAATGTATGTTCTTCCAAAATTTAGGAAACCCAGGATGGATTGTAAGTTTTTAGCATTTTTGGAGGTTGGAGCAGCGCACATTTCTCTAGAAAGTTAGCTGCCAAGCTCTTGCCTTCACTTGAAAGCTCATATCCTAGAAATAGGACATTGAGATGGGCAATTCTGGACTTTTGAAGTTGAATTTGTAGCCCTCAGAGGCGAATCCCAGTATAATGGTACTCACCCTGTTCAAGTGTTTATCCAGGTCATCATCTGTCAGATAGATGTCATCGACATAGGACAATGCCTCATTGTCGTAAATTTGTAGTAACTCCGTTACCCTCGCTGAGAATAACCCTGGGCTGTTCTTGAACCCTTGTGGGAGTCGACAAAATTGACGCTGGGTCCCCATGATGGAGAATGCTGTTAAGTACCTACTTTCAGGTGCTATGTTTTGACAAAAGAAACCATTTGAGATATCTAATGTGGTTTTATATTTTTTACGCACAATGTTATTCATTAATGCTGTGCTATGTGCATTTTGCACTGCAAAAGTTTTAGAACAAGTGTTTAAGTGTCTGTAGTCCAAAACTAGACGATATGATTTGTCTGGTTTGGAGACAGGAAACAAAGGATTGTTCATTGAGGAGGTGCATGTTTCAATCACCCCTTGGTATTCAAGTTGATCTAAGATCTCCTTGACCTGTTTTTTAGCTTCTTGCTTTACTGGGTACTGCCTTTGTGCAGTTGGTTCATGTTTCAGATGTATTTTATGGTGAGGTGAGTCCTCATCCCATCCTACATGATTTTTATATAATGCTGGGGCCTGGGCTACTGCCCATTTCCTGGCATATGTATATTTTAAGTGAATTGGAATATGGTTAGAGAAGGCAGGCATAATAATGTCCTCGCCGTGTGGGCACTCCCTGACAAATTGTGGTGGCCAGTCTTTTTCTGCTAGAAGTATGTCATAGCCCCTTGATAGTCTTTCCCAAAAAGTGCTTTCACCTGTCTCGGTATGTCTCCCTCCATTCGGAGTGTTATTTCATATAACTTTTGTGGAGTACTAACCCTGGTGTCTACAGTCTCAACTGTAATGTACTCATTCAAGTCCACTATCTCCAGAAGTTCCTTCAGGTTCTGGCGAGCTATTGTGACTTCTGCTGCACTGTCCAGCATTGTCTGAGCCCATTCTCCGTTCTTGAGTTGTGTTCTTAGTATTCTCGGCATGTCTGACCTTCAGACCTGCTACTTTCTTTTTGGAGAAATGAGGTTTTGGTTTATTTTTTGGAGCGTGTTTTTCTTCCTTGGATTTCACGCGTTCTTCTCTATGTTCTGACTGTCCTCTTCTTTCCGAAGTCTGTGATGAGATCTGAAAGGGACGAGAGGAACGTGTATCAGTATCTTGATACCTGTCAGGCTTTCTCAAATTATCCCTATTCCTGAGGTTATACCTCCTTTCAGAGGTCTCCTTTTGAGGAGACCTACCTCGAGATTGAGAACGTTTCTCGTTGGAATTTTGTTTATTAGTCTCCCACCTCTTTTTAGAAGATGTCGGAGTTTGTTTAATTGTGTCCTTCTCAGGACTTTCAGATAGTTTCGGCTTCACTGGTCTTCCACCCAAACTATCTCTGCCTAATTCTGCATAAGATTGTTCAATTATTCTGGGTAGCTCTGTTTGATGTTCTGTAACATCGAATTCCCTTAACTTTTGGCGGATCGCCACTGCTGCTGCCTCCCCTTTAATATTAGATAATATTATTGTTGAGACCTGGTCGAAATTTTTCAGTAATTTCATACCTAAATTTAGAGCAGGCTCTGCCCCGTATTCATTTTGAATTTGTTTCAGGACATCAGGTATTACCGCAATTGATGGAATGCCATGTGTTTTAGTATAGATGGCAGCAAAGACTGAGCCCCAAGTGGTGCAGTCTTCCAGTTGTGGTGTGATCCCCATCTGTAAACAGATGGTTAGGATTCTGTGTTTCTCATACGGGCTAGTATTTGGAAATACTGCTTCGAGTTGAGTAATTTTTTGAGCTATCCAAAATGGAACCTGCTCACGTTTTGTGGGCATTTTACCCATGACTGCGTATAGAGTCTGTGGTGTAATTTTTAGTGTATTCCCTTGCTGAGGAATTTTTTATTTGGAAGTGTTAATGGTGGTTGGACTGTGAAAGTCCGCATGACATATTGAACCAATTGTCTGTAGATTTTTATTAACTCTGTAAGTTGAGTAAGTAGTTCCTCATCTAACATTATATCAAGTTCAGGATGAGGTGTGTAGCCGGCTAGAATCGGCCATGTTGCTCCTGGTCTACCTAGTGGACCGAGCCTGTTAATGTTTCTGTGATGTTTTAGGGCGCCTTTAAACCAGAGCTGATGCTCCTGGTATGTTAATGGAATTTCTATATCCTCGAACGGGATGTATTCCTCTGGTGGATCATCTTCTTTGTAGAAGTGAAACAGTTTTGTAACTGGATGGGATTCAGGAAATATTACCCATGAATAGAATACCTCTGTCTGAAATGATTCGTGTGCCTCTATCACGAAAACTGCTCTACCTCCTCTTGGTGGTAGGCCATGTTTTATAACTTTTAGAGTGATGGCTCTTCTTAAGTTTGGAGCGATGTCTATAACACCCTCCTCGGTTTCATCTAAACCTGTAAAGTTAAAAACTGCTAAGGCTGGGTCAGCCGCAGCTCCACCGGTTTCGGTCATTTTGTTTTTTGAAAAATGTAGAACAAGTTTCAAGGAAACAAAGATAAGGTGCACAATATTTTGGAACACTGTATCCTTCAACTTTGAGCAAACCAAACAGCTAATATATAGGGTGCTTCCCTATGTAGCCGTGGCGGATACTTAACCCTGCCCACTCCAGACGTCTTTTGAAGTATATGGGTAGGGGTCTCTGAGAGAAAAAGCACGGCTGAGTTACTCAGTATCTAGCGTTGAATTACCGCCTTACCAAACGTTGGGCGCCATGTAGTGTAGCTCCTATTTCCCTAATAGGCTCTGCGCATTAGAATAATATACCCTATAGGTTTGACATAGGACTAAGGTCGGTATGTCCCTATCGAGTATATTAAACTTAATTACTTGTGCCAGCTAGCTCAGAGGCCACTAGAAACTCCTTGATTAACAAGAAGGGAGTAGTTTCTGGCAGCCGCAAAGCATGACAACTTTGTTTCCCTTTAGAATCAGAACGTGTCCCAGAGTCGTGGAAACAATAGATAACTATTTCACTCAGCTCACTCGTGCATACTTAGTTTTCCTCAAAGTTACACAGAAAGAATAGACGGGCGTTTCAATAAAAGATTTATTGAACAGTCTTGTTTCTCGTGTAAGTAAAATGTGCTGTTACGATCACAAGACAGTATGCAAGATAAATAATGTACAGCGTAAGCAGTAGAAATAAATAATACTGCGCTAGCATGATCTTTAGTAAATATTCATTTATATAAATAACATAGACTAAAAATGCGAGTACTCATACGATGCGTTTCTAAGCTAGTTCTACCCCAATGTACCTAACCTAACCTAGGTGTAGGGAGAGGTATGAAGTAGGTGAAGTATTCCTTACTATGGTATACTAAGAGTATGTTACGCGCAGTATGCCTAGTATGCCTAGTATGCCAAGAGTCCCTCTAGGTATCTAGTCAGCTCCATACCTTAAGAATGAGAGAGGTGGGAATCTCTTGCCAGACTCGAACTCCAACACCCCGCGAGGGAAATCAGATCACTGGAAGCTGGACTCTCTGCGTGCAGGGATGACAGCGTCTTCTCTGTGCGTCAGGCCGGGAAACGGGCTCCTCTGAAGTCGAGGTCTCCTCTGATTTACAAGGGTTAGGGAAGGTATATTTATACCTGAGAGGTACCTCAGAATGTTAGCATTGACATGAATCGGACAGCGGAAGACGTCATGAATGAACCCCTAAGGTATAACGGTTCATGCATAATAGATGAGTCCTTGAAGAAATCAATAGTCCTGTGCTAGGGAAACTCCCAAAGCCTAAGGGTCTGTTCTTCAAGAACTCGTTGTGACGTTAGGGTGGGCGGATGTCGGAGACCATGCCTGTATTTGGAGTGCACGGTTTAATGCCTAAATAAGGACTGGGATTTTATGCCTATATAAGGGCAGGGCGAATTGTGCCTATATAAGGACATGATACAGGAAAACCTATATACGGACACCCTAAGAGGAATACAACAAGCGCAGAACCAAAGAAAAACTGGCCAGGAAGCTTAGGGCAGCCATGAGGACCGGAGGAGGAACGGATGTCCAGGAGGAGTTGAACCCATTAGAAGAGCAGGTTGTGTCACTCATTCCAACAAAGTTGGTGGCAGGAGTTGCCAGACAGAACAGTGCTGGGCAACCAGGGAAGGTACAAGTTACAGAATATCCTCACTTCTATCTTGTGAGGTTCAGTATGAGCCATTACTCTCACATACAGGTAGGCATGTTGGTCAGTGCTTAATGTAACACATGTTGGTGGTGTTTGTGTCTCCTGAGAGTCAATGCATCATCTGGGTGTCATCAGTGTGTGAGATTAAGTAGAGTCCCTGAGTCTGAATGATGATTGCCAGAGGAGTCATGTACAAGTACAAGTGAGTGGGGCTAGGTGAAGAGATTTTCAGGACTCTGTAGATGAGCGACTTGTGTTCTGAGGAAATGAAGTGAGCTTGAGCTGTTGCATATTTTCAAGTGTGATGGTGGCTATCCGCTTCAGAGATGGTTCTCAGTGTTTACTGTTTTGGACTCTGGAGATGACCGTGTGTGTGCTAGGAAAGTACTGGGCTCAGCAAAAAAATGAAATATGGTATATACACACCCTTACCCATTCCTGCAATGTAGCAAGGTTGCTTGCTATGTAGATTTGTGTGGATGTGTATTAAATATGACCCCTAGGCTATATTTGTGCATTAATTGCATACAAGACAGACAGCAAGGTAGATAGGTGTGTTTTCTGTGTGAAAGGTAAAGTGCAGGATTATTTGTAAGACATGACAAAATTACATGACTTGGTCAGTACTGTGGTGCTAACTGATGGCTAGAGGGAATGTAGGCACGCTGGTGACATGGTGCAATGGTCTCAGCATTGGTGTCAATAAGCTAATGTTATATCAGGGCAGGCACAAACCAGAAAAGCAACGTAATGTGTTAAATGGGACTCTTACCTGCACTCACTTTTTCAGGCTGGGCAGGCCAGCAAGCTGCCTATCTGTGTTGATTTGTGTGTCATTTCACATATAGGTCCCCTTGTTCATACAGAGGTTGTGAGAACAATGTAAAGGCATTGTCATGTGAGAGGCAACAATAGTGTAACATGACTTCATCTACTTGTAGTAACATACGTTCCACATATCCCCGTGAAATTGAAAGTGAACAAAATTAGTCTGAATGTCACCAAAATCTCTCATGTATCATTATTGACATGTTTTTATCTCTTTCCAGAGGGACAAGCAATACCCCCTGTAGAGCAGCCTGTCCTTGATGACCAACATGTAGTTGATGTCATTCTGCCCCCCATGGATGATAACACCTTCTAAAAACTCCTGGACTCTATTGAATCTTCTCCTACTGTCTTGGTAAGTGAAGACGATGTTGCAGGGTCTCCAGAGTAACCACCATCCACAGGACATGCCCCATCTAACTGTAGATTCCCAGCTCAGGTCTCCGAGGACCCCCAAGTTGAATTTCAAAAGCGAGTGGTAGGAGTCCAGCAGCGAATGGCTGATGAGGTGCGGGCAGGGATGGAGACCCTAGCGGCCACCCTAGAAGGAGTCTGTAGGTGTCTGAGCCCTAATAAGGGTAGGATAAAAACTATTTCAGACACTTACGCTTGGCTCCATGGGATTGATGAGTCCATAACTGACATCGCTGGTGTCATGATGCAGAGGGAAAACCAACAGCCCTGTACTTCTGCACCAGTGAAGTTGCCACGCAGCTGAGGGCCATCGTAACATCATTGAATCCATGGAGCGCAAGTTGGACTCGTACATTACAACAATGGGTGCCCTTGATCAAAACGCTGTTGGTTTGTTGGCAAGCCACTTGACCCTTGCCACGGATTTGCTGGGTGCCTTAATGGCACAGACAAATGCTGCTGGGGACAGGGGATCCACATCTTCTACCTCTATGTGTGTGTGCCTCAGATGCCTCCCATACAAATACCACCAACTGCAGGGAAGGCACAACAGTCATCAGAGAATGAAGATGTGGAGTTTCCCAGTTTCCATCGGTGAGCTACCAGATACGATTTGTCAGTGCCTCCTGGCCAGTTTCCTAGGGGTCCAGAGTTTAACATCATGCCACCTCCTTTGTCACCCAGTACAGTACTGTTTGTTTGTTTACCTGTTGATCTTATCCACTTGTGGACTTTTAAACCTTCCCTAACAGCAGATTGTACCTCCACACTGAAATACTCCTCACCTCCACAAGTCACATGACATGTCTCCCAAAGGACTGTCTCTGGCCTTCATTAGCTTCCAATAACTGTTGGTTTTGCCCAAAAATCTACAATTAGACTCACAAAAAAGATTGTGAGGGACCTACAATCTTGAATAAAACCAACTCATATATACCAGTTTTTTCAAAAGCATAAAGAGTAGTGTATGTTTGTTGCTGAAAGGACTACATATACCATAGTGGAAGTGTAAAATCCTAACCCACTTGTTTGCATCTCAAGAAGAGTGAACTATAGTCACTTGCACATGGTGTCTTTGGATATGCACCTACACCAAGTACATCCACTGTAATGGTATTATGAGGAATGTGTTGTCTCCCAATGGAATGTGAGATTGTAACAACAAGCTGCAGTTACTCGGTTGACACACAGTGGGAATCTGTTTCTAATCACACAAATACTTACCACCTATAAATGGGATGTGTGAGGCATGTGAGGACATATCACTGTTCCACTCTTCCACATATATGTCACTCAGTGAACATGATAACTTGATCCTCTTAATATGATAACCTCACTGCTCACACTGAAGAGATTCTATAGAACATACATTTGCATGATTGTAGTGATAATAGCCAGACACTCATGCCCATAGTCCTCATGAATTAGCATCATACCTGTGACACACAAGGATGCACAAGGCCAATCCAATACCTTGAATGTCAGTAACCAAGAATTGCAAGGGCTCCTTGTCGGGCCCTGTGTTAACTGATAAATGGTAAATGATGCTACACTGGGATACATAGTGAAAATGTGTCCCTCTGCCCCTGAGAGGCCTCATATGTGTTAAGTGTGATCACAACCACACATTACATCTATTGTACATTGTATATACATATGTTTGCATAAGTGTCAGACCACGGGACCAGAAACAATGCAACACTCCCCCAGTGGAAGAGGGGAAAGAGGGCATGGGAGATTTATGGGCATGAAACTTTGAAAGTAGTTGACCAAAGTGAGCTGCATGATGTCCCACACTTAGTAAGTAGTCAATACCAATGGTGATGGACGTTCTTCAGGCAGGTGTGACTACATTCACAATTAGTAACCAGCTAACAACAATGACTCCCTTGCACAGTGGTGCAAGGATGTTTGCTGTAGTGCCAGGCACCAGTGTGTGCCCATGGGCAGCAAGGGATGAGTAATCTGTAGTGAAAAAACTATCTAACCTATACCTGTCCTATCACTTTCACCTAGAGTGCTACAGTGGTAGACTACATGTGTTGTGCTGTGTGTAAAATCACCAAATGAGGCCCACTTACACTGTCTAAAGTATGGAAAAGGGTCCATACTTGACTCAAATGTGAGGTAGACTAACAGTTGTCAATAGGCCGCTGACAAAGCAACATATATCTTAAAAGACTGCATGTCAAATGCTACATCATGTATTCAACTCAACTTACACAATGGTACCAACTTTTAAATGTGAACGATGCCGAACTAGTGAAAGTTTAAAAAAATTGAATGTATCAAAACTGTTAAAACTACTTACACCTACCTAGCCTACACTAACTAACCTTAACATTAGCTTATACTATCTTAACTTAACTGAAACTATCTTAGGTACACACATGACAAGGTGAACATCAACCCCCACCCCCCTTAATACACATTGCTTGGTAGTATACAAACATCAACTACATCCTAAACATACAGGGGCATATTACCAAGGAAGTGGCGGAGAGAGGCGTTAGCCGTCTTGGCTTAACGCCTCTCTCCGCCACTTCGGAAACGCCAGGCTGCACCATATTAACAAGGATATGGTGCAGCCTGACGTTTCCCCCTGCGATGGCGCAAAGTTACACAATATAGCGCCAGCGCAGGCACCCTTGCACCAGAGTTCAAGGGTGTCTGCGAGCAGGGAGGGTTGTTTACGTGTAGGAAGGAGTTCCTTCCTGCACATAAACAAGTTCTAAAATGCCATTTTGTAACTTTCATGTGTGCTGCTTCGTGCAGCACACATAGAAGTTACAAAATGGCATTTTGAAAACGGTTTGTTCATGTACAGGAAGGGACACCTTCCTGTACATGAACAAACCATGGCATTTTGCTTTTTCCATGTGTGCTGCACAAGGCAGCACACATGGAAAAAGCAAAAAGAGGAGAAATAAAGCATTTCTCCTCGTTTCGCCACCTTAAGACCAGGATTTTCTGGTCTTAGTTCAGCGCTGCCACCTATTATCACCAAACTTGATAATAGGTGGCAGCGTCGACTTCAATGGTTGTTGCAATGGAACGCCCACCACAACACCCACTGCACGCCCCCTTTCATGCTAAGTTTAGCGTGAAAGGGGCCCTATTCTCAAGGCAGCGTTAAGCCACTTAACGTGGCTTTGAGCAACGTTAAGTGGCTTAACACTGCCTTGATAATAGCTGACCCTATCGCCTCCACAACGTCACAAAAAGTGACGTTGTGGTGACAATAGGGCCTTGATAATATGCCTCATACTATCTACACATAAAATCCTAAACAAATATATATCTTTTTTATTTTTTTAAAATGTTGATATACAGACTAAACATCAATTCAAAAATACTACCATTAAATAACACACTTAAAAACAACCAGCTACAAAATATATTATTTTCTTAACACTTACCTACACTAAACCGACACCTATACTAAACCAAATCCAAATCAATAACTTTATTTGATCTAGTTAAAAAGTATAGATCATAAAAGTACATACATTATAAATAAATATTTTCAGACAATACAATCTGGTGGGGAGTAGGTATACAAAGTATATAGTCCGAATCCTCATCAGTAACACTTCAAATTTAACAATTGTCCTGCAAACAAAATTTATGTGTTTGATGTCGCTAACCAGTAGAGTAAACACAGTGCAGATTCAAGTATCTAAGTTGCCTACAAAAAGCCTCATTTTATAAATAAATAAAAATTAATTACAGATAAAACGACTATCACAGTCGTAAGAACAATAAAAACCACGTTAAGTAATTTATACAAGCCACCTAATTAATACTCTATTCACAGCTACATAATTAACTAAATAATATATAGGAGCAATTAAAAAACTTTTTAACATTTTCTACAGTTCTCAGTTATACAAATTGTCTTCTTCACCTGCAAGCCCAAAGAAATGAAGCTCCAGAGAAACAAACAAAAGGATCATTAAGCTTTTTCAAGAAATACAGGGCAGTGCAACATTGTATATCGCTTTAAAAGAGGTATAATATATCTGGATCTTTGTTCTTTATAAAAGTGACAGAAAAAGAAGACATGTAGGTCAGATTGTTCAGAAATTATCACATGGGCAGGGTATCAAATCGTTAAAGGAATACTTCTTCGCAGGGAAGCCCAGCATAAAAGGGATTAAATTGGTGCGAAACCTCAGAAGAATAAATCTGTGCTGTAGATTTCTGGCTCTTTCTAAGTACAAGTACTGGCCCTCCATTGGGGGCAGGGTCAGTTGATGCAACATTACAAAGGATTTCGCATGATTCCTTTCCTTTCTTTCATAATCTGCCTTTGCTAAAAATAGTGCTTTGAGTCTTTTTTGGGGTAATTTGGAACAGGAGCCCGAGCTTGTGAATAGTTCAGGTACACCTAGCGAAGACAATGTAGATTAAACATACTGCAACCAGACAATTTTCTGTACATTATCCAGTGACAGACAATTTTTTATTATGGTCTGAGTTAGGTCTACTGTGTCTCTTTTCCATATTGAGTGCCATAACATTGATCCAGCGCGATACTAGCAATGAGCATTCATACACCAGATACTCACTTGGGCCCATTCATTCATACTACGCTAGTATTTCCCGCTGGTGAGTCAGTTGTACTCTTTATCAAAATCCCTGCTACCAAATACTTTTCTGATTGAAGAGTAATGACTTACCAATGAATCCTTTGCTAATTGGGAAGTTTAAAATGAGTGACATTCATTACAATTCACAATCCTGAAAATAATCACTGAGTCAGGAAGTTTTAAAATATTTATCTAAAGATTTAGCAGAGTAATTTACAGAATTGCATGATACTTAATCGCATATCAAGGATGAAGCATAGAATATCAATTATCGATTAATGACGGTCCCTCAGAAAGGAGAAGACAGAGACAGCAGCGCAACTTATAGGTTGCATGTATATTTACCTAAAGTGCGAGAACCAAACCCCTTGGCCAAGGAGTTGGAAAAGAGAGGACCCAGGAAGGATGAAGAGCAAAGACCTCCTCCAGGTTCAGGACAGGACCGGTGACCTCTCTACCAACGACGCCTGCGTCGTTCCCCTCTCTGAGACTCGACTTCTCCTCGATTCTCCCGTGCCTTCCTTCTAATGGACTCCGCCGCCCCCTTCTCAGGACCTCTCTGGACAGCGGTTCAGTCTGCAATCGATCAGCTTGTCGGTCTGGAGCTTCTGCCTGTCTGCGTGGACGCCTGTTCTGACTAATTAGCGAATTCTATATCTATTATACCCTTCTACGCCCATGTACCTCCCATTAATGTTGCAAAAATATGGGACCACTATTTTTGATTGGACGGGGACAGGGGGTTGATCCTCACACCATATTGATTTAGTTCAATTTCCTAAAGCCCATTGTTTTAAAATACCGCCCATCACATTTAATACATTTGCTTTATTTCCCACCCGTCTCATGACAAAGTTTATACATTCTTCATGTACATTGTTGCATATTAGTAGGGACATTCATGGGTACAGCAGTGTTGGCCATCAGGTCACGGCCTTGGACGACGTCCAGGTTGACTTCATCCTTTTCTCTCTGGGCAGCCATGCAGGACGAATGCGCAGAATCATTGTCTCTCGAGTTTCAGTTCACCAACCCCAGGCCCAATTTACGAACTAATAAAAGTCAAAGAAGAAAATATTAGAATCACAAATAAAATGTTTCACTGTATACCCACTCTTTCTACTCTATTCCCATTTACTTATAAATTCTGTCCCGCATTAATAGCGTTAAGAAAACGACAATTTAATTATAACACGAGGGCAAGCTGCAGCACGTTAAAACATAAAGCAGCCATTTTAATGCACACTGCGCAGAAGCAAGAGTTTCCCACCAAGCAAAGAAAGACGTCACACCACGTGATATGGTTGAGACATGCGCAGTAAAGTTCCCGCGTTTTAGCGGCCATTTTTAGAACAGACAAGCGTTATTTGTTAGTTTAAACACATAGGCAAGCTTCCTTGCTACTTATGTTTGTGTATGCAAGAGTTAGTATGAACAATACAAAGTTTAATAAATTAATACTGTGAGAAGATTGCATCCGAGCAAGCCTCATTTGTGAGTCCTTGCTCCATCTCTGAAGGCGTTTCTGAGCCATCAAATACTACCCACAACCAGATGCCAACTTTTAGCATAAAATAGTTTCATTTTCACTTTTACACTTTCTATTTTTCACATCCCCTTTCAGTTTCTTGTATAATTCACTTCTCAAATCTTCAAGTTCTATTTCGTCAAACTTTCTCTTCTTTCCTTTTCCTGTCACATTATACGATTCATTCTTTCTACAACATTTGCACCATATTATTATTGACAGTACTATTATTGCTAACCCTGCTAAGGGTACTAATATTTGACCTATAAGTCCGCTCCGTATATTAGCAAACCAGGTACCATTTGACGCAATACTATTTGTTAATCTTTCCCATACACTATCAACTTCCAGTGGTTTAAGTTCCTTCTCAAGTTTTGTTATATTCTGTATATACGTTCCAATTTCTGCACTTTTATCAGGTATGTAAGTGCAACAGTGTTTCGTCTTCAATAATTTACAGACTCCGCCCTCTTTTGCCAATATAATATCAAGAGCAAGTCGATTTTGCATAACCATATACCTAATTGCAACCATCTCTGCATTAATCATTAGAAATCCTCCAGCAGTATCCGTTGATAAACGATCAACCACTGTAGACAATTTACATATTTTCCTTGAGTTCAGAATTATTCCCACTGAAGGTATCAATGCACCAAATATATCACCTACAATTTCTGAAAAACAAGCTCTTTTACGACGTGTTAATTCACCATTATTTTCATTGCTCCCAGTGTTTCTTTTTACGTGGTATATTTTTGGAAATACTATTCCAAAATAACAACTTCCATACCACCGTGCAGGAAGCCTAAAGTAAGCCTTATTCCCACACACATAATAGATTCCAGGAAAAACTGAATCTGTTCCTCCTTTGATTCCCCACCCTCCAAGAATTAAGAAATTATGTTCACATTCACTGGTACCGATGAAAATATTGTTATAATCAGTCTTTAATCTATGTAGACAAATTTTCCCTGTCTTTACAAAATCCAGAGCCATAGCAGCTTGAGCCCTGCCAGGTGTGTAACTACCTTCTTTCTCAGCCCAAGGTGGCAAATGAGCCTTATGCTCAGAAGCTTTCTCTTGAAAATCTTGTCTTCTATCTTCTACTAAATTCAAAAATATCTTTTCTTCTTCATGTAAAGAACATGTTAGATTGTTTCTATGTGCATGTGTTATATCTATCGATTACATTGTTAAGAAAAATTCTCCCATAAACTGTGCATCTTGACTACTAAGCACTGTGTTCATACTCTTTCGAATCGGAACCTCAGAAAATATCACATCTATGTTTGAGTAATAATACTGAAGTCTCCCTGTTCTATCAAATAAACTAGCCAATACACTACATGATATGCCATAAGTTAATGGCAATTGATGATACGTTAACCCTTCTGCTACTGATTCTGGTAACTTCATACAAACATAACAATTACTAACTTCCATGGTATCTACATATTGAAACAATAACTTTGTGAACACATTTAAACTAGTATCATTATCTGTTACTTCATGGTGAAATTCTGGATCGTCTTCTGCCGTTAGTGCTACTCTATTACCTTTCAAGTTATCTATCCTTCCTTTCGTTTCATTGTTAATCTTTTTATCCATTATCATAAGGTAAGGAATTGCTACGATCAGAACTAACCATACTATAAGCACCATTACTAGACTGCATATGCATATTGCACAGCATCTTTTACAACATTTCTGTTTTGATCTCTCAGTAACTCTATCGTCGGACATTTTGACAAGGAAGATTGCTCTTCTTATCTATTTTCAATTCTCTTTACGTTATCAAGGTGGTCTTGTTTCCTTTTCATAGATCAGTTCCGCACTGGTTCCTTCGTCACCACTTTCACTTGATTCTGAGCTCTCGTAGTCTTCGAGAATAATATAAGTCCAATCAGGACCTTTAAACTTATTGTTAATAAGTTTCAGTCTTTTGCTTCTCTGTTTCTCAGTTCTGCTTTCTTGTCCCGTTTGGCTTGTTACTTCGTTTACTTGTTCTGGATCTTCACTTCTGGTTGTTATGTGGTATTTTACTCTTTTAATGACACTAGGCCAATGTTCACCTTTTCTTGTTTTCTTTGTTTGCACTGTCTCTTTATTTTCTTCTTCAGAAATTCTTTTATTTTCAGGGTTTAGCACAGTTTCGTTTTCTGCAATTACTGTTTCTCTTATTTGCTCCTTTTCTGGTCTTATTGGTTTCTTTTCAGCAGCTCCACTGTGAGTTTCTAATAACTGACCTTGTTCTTGATTTATGTCTTCATGTTCGTGTTTCTCGAGATCTTCTTCTTCTGTATATTTTTCTGGATCTAACTGGTTCTGATCAGGGCTTATTGCACTTTGTACTTCTGCAGCCTGACCGCGTTCTTCTAGACCTGTCTGTCCCTGCTCAAAACTTGTTGGTTCGTCGTTAATTTGAGCCCAGTTTCCTCTCCCTATCTGGTCCTGCTCAGGTTCTCTTATTGTGTTTTCTTCTTTTTCCTGAGCTGCTTCTTCTTCACCTATCTGATCTTCTTCAATTTCTTCTAAATTTTCTTGACTTCTTGTTCTGTGGTAAACTTCAGGAATTTCCACCACTGGTATCCAGTCCTGACTTGTGCTCGGTTCTTCTTCTTCAGCTTCCCTTGAATCTCAAACCTGAGATTCTTCAGCTGGGCAACCTTCAGCTTCCTCAATGTTCGGTACTGTCTGAGGATTTTCTTCTTCAGGGTCTGGTACTCTTTTGGTGTGACTTACATGAATCCAATTGGGAAATCCTGCACACTTTACTGCTGTGTTTGTAATCAGTATGACCTGACAAGGTTCGCCCCACCTAGGTGATAGACACATTTCTCTGGTGTGAATCTTCACTACCACCCAGTCACCGGGATTCAGATCATGTTCTTGTTCAGGCTGCCTGGAAACTGCGTCTTCTCCAACCTGGTGAGAGACAGAACGCACTAGGTCAGCCAATCCTTTGCAATAATCCATATCATCAGATATATTCAGCAGTTTATTTGTGGGAACATGTGCTGGTCTCATTGCTCTTCCCATCATTATCTCGTGCGGACTCAATCCGGTATTTCTATCAGGAATACTTCTGAGTCCCATTAGAACAAGTGGCAATGCATCCGGCCACTCTAATGATGTTGATGCACACATTTTT
This sequence comes from Calotriton arnoldi, assembly GCA_963921515.1. Lineage (NCBI taxonomy): Eukaryota > Metazoa > Chordata > Amphibia > Caudata > Salamandridae > Calotriton > Calotriton arnoldi. Next base: position 175,082 of record CAWUFW010006524.1, on the reverse strand, counting down.
CCCAGTCTGGATTTTATTGTGCCATTCAATTGTTCAACCACTCCAGAAGCCTCTGGACGATATGCACAGTGCAATTTTTGCTCAATTTGGAATGCTTCACAGATCATTTTAATCACTTCACTGTTAAAGTGCTTTCCTCTATCTGATTCCAAAGTTACTGGGAAACCAAATCTAGGATTGAGTTCTCGTAGCAACAACTTTGCGACTGTAATACTGTCATTCCTCCTGGTAGGGTAAGCCTCCACCCACTTTGAAAACAGACACACTATGACAAGTACATATTTCAGCCCTCTGCATGGTGGTAACTGAATGAAATCAAATTGCAATCTTATAAATGGACCTTCCGCCTTTCCAATTTTCCCAAACCCAATTATTGTTTTTCTTCCTGGATTATGCATTTGGCATGTTAAACATATCTGGCAAAGACTCTCTGCTACGGCCCTGAACCTTGGATTGTACCAATTTTGTCTGAAGAGCCTAATCATTGCATCTCTCCCTATGTGTGTGTCGCCATGATACATCCTGGCCATTTGTGAAAGCAAACAATCAGGCATGACTGGTCTGCCATCGGCATAAATCCATACATCGTCGTCTGCCCTTTGGGAACATCCCATTTTAATCCATGTATTTCTTTCACTCTCATCAGCATCATCTTGCATTCTTTTGACATCATTCCATGTTTCAGGTGGCGCATACAGCATAAGTTGGCAGCTGATTCCCATTCTTTCCACCCTTTTATTGACTGACAATCTATTTTTGGCACAATGTTGAGCCACAAGATCCGCGTATCTGTTGCCGACTACCACCCAATCATCTCCTGACTGGTGTGCGGCACATTTCACCACAGCCAATTCTTTTGGTGATTGTATTGCTTCCAGCAATTCCCTTACAAACTGTCCATTTTTAATGGGGGATCCTGAAGAAGTCATGAAATCCCTCTGCATCCATAGTTGGCCGAAATCATACACAACCCCGTAACCATATTGGCTATCTGTAAATATAGTTACTTTTTGATTCCTCCCAATTTTGCAAGCCTTTATCAATGCAATCAATTCAGCTATTTGTGCAGATTTGACTCCTGGTAAATAGGATGCTTCGACTATTCCAGTTAATTCACACACTGCATAGGCAGCAGTTAGTTTACCATCTTCATGCCTTTGGCATGAACCATCAGCAAACAGCTCCCTGTCTGGCTTCCTGATGGGTAGTTCCTAAATATCAGGACGTGGTTTCGTGCAAAACTCTGTGACTTGTAAACAATCATGTTCTTCTTCGTCATCTTTAACTTCTTCATGATATGGGTCTGGTAATAAGGTAGCAGGATTTACTATTGTGCACCTTACAATGGTCACATTTTCAGCACCCAGTATTATTCTTTCATATTTAGTCAGCCGACTAGGAGTAAGATGCTGAGTTCGGGTTCTTGTCAACAGAATCACAACCGCATGTGGAACAAACACCTTTACAGGATGTCCCATTACAATTGACTCACTTTGTTCAATGCTCAAACAGGTAGCTGCTACTGCTTTTAAGCAGCCTGGCAATGCGGCCGCCACTGGGTCCAATGTAGCAGAAAAATATGCTATAGGACGTCTGTCCAAACCATGTCTCTGTGTTAGGACTGAAAGTGCACAATTTTCTCTCTCATGACAGAATAATGCAAATTTTCTTTTATAATCAGGCATGCCTAGTGCAGGTGCTGCACACAGAGCATTTCTTAATTTTACAAAAGCTCCTATGCTTTCATCATCCCACTCAACTGGGTCCTTCGCCTTCTTTTTCGTCATTTGAATTAAGGGCTTTGCTAACAGAGAAAATCCTAGTATCCACTGTCGACAATAACCTACTATTCCAAGGAACATTCTCACTTCCCTTTGGGTTACAGGCATTTGCATTTTCTTGATTAACTTTACTCTCTCAGAGGTTATTCTTCTTTTTCCCCTCTCAATTTGGTGTCCCAGATATTTAACTGCTGTAGTACAAAACTGCAATTTTTCAGGTGAGACTTTATGCCCTTCTTCAGCTAAATGATTTAATAATGCAATAGAGTCAACAACACAGTCCTCTCTGGTGTAGATGCCACAAATAAGTCGCCTATATACTGCACTAAGACTGAGCTTCCTGGCATCACTAGTTTCTCTAAGCACCTTTTCAATATCTGATTGAAGATGGAAGGACTCTCTGTGTACCCCTGAGGAACCCGATTCCACACATAGACTTTGTTCTCAAATTTAAATGAAAAAAGATACTGGCTATCTGGATGCAAGGGTATTGAAAAGAATGCTTGGCATAAATCAATCACAGTAAACCATCCTGCACTCCAAGGAATCTGGTATAGAATTACTGCAGGATTTGGCACTATAGGACAACAAGGTTCCACAATCTTATTTATTTTTCGCAGGTCTTGGACAATCCTATATTTTCCACTCGGTTTCTTCAGACCCATTATTGGTGAGTTACAAGGGCTACTCATTACCTCTTTTAATATTCCCAGTTTTACCATTCTGTTTATTTCTTCAATGACTCCTGCTTTTACTTCTGCACTCATTTTGTATTGTCTGGTATTTGGGAAAATTGCACCTTCCTTTACAGTAATTTTAACTGGGTCTATTTTGGCCATAAGTCCTACTTCTTTACCCGTGAAATCCCATACTATGGGGTTTACTGTAGTTTTTAATTCTTCTGGCAACTCGTCTTTTGTTATCAAGGAGAACATCTCATCTACCTCTGTACCTTGTTTTGCAATCATAAACTTATATACATGGTCTTCATCTGGGGTCTGAACTGCCACACCATCCGGTGTGCAGAAAATTGTGCAATTCATTTTGCATAACAAATCTCGGCCCAATAAATTTACTGGACTGGAATCACACACTACAAATTGATGCATTTCTCTAAAGTTTCCGATTTTTACTTCCATTGGTTCAGTAAGAGGTGTTCTAATCTTTCGATTAGCCACTCCCACAACTTGGATAGCTTCTCCAGAGAGAGGAAGGTCTGGAATATCTGCTGTTCTCACAGTAGACCTGGTAGCACCAGTGTCCAAAAGGAAAGTAATATCATTACCTTTCACATTCCCTTCAACATATGGACCTGACTGATCTACCGGTAAGGATGCGCCAAGTACGCACTCCTTCTCCCCCTCTCTTAGGCACCGTCACTGACTGTATGGACAGAAGTCGTACTGTAAAATAAATTGTGATGTCACATAATCATTCTTACCACTTCCTCCTTGATATCCGACGTCTGTACCGTGCTTTGCTCTGCTTACATTACCCTGTATAGGTGCGGGTGGCAACTGACTCTGAGGATTTACACCCTGCTGTGAGTCATTCTGCGTCTGTGGATTTAAATTTTGATTTGGGCCATTATTATTCTGAATCTTTTAACATTCATCCTTCCAATGCCCCAATTTTCCGCATCCGTGACAAGGAAATTTCTTTTTAGCCTCTTCTCTGCTCATTCGTCCACTCATTTTTCCACCATTCCCAGTGTCACCACTCGTTCCAGAATCCTTTCCCTGATTTTCACTCGGATTATCCAAATTAATTCCCTGTTTCTCGGCCATTTTTACCTGTGCCCACATTACTTCCTCCTGCAATTTCTTGTGCCTGTCCTCGATGTCATCTCCACAATATTTTGCATATTTCAAGATTTCATCAATTGGCTTCCCTTGTCAACACAACATGTGCTGCTTAATCATCTGACAAATCTCTGGCTTCAGACCATAGACAAATCGGTGGACAAACTGACTCATGTTTTTATCTCCAGTATCCTCAAATCCACTATATTGCTTGAATACCTGCAATAAACGTTCATAGTAGGCGTGTACCGATTCACTGGCCTCTTGGGTAGTTCTGTCTATTTTCACCCAATCTGTTTCTTTTGGTGGTATTTTCCCTTTCAGGTAAGTTATTACCTGCTGATACTTTTTCATTACATCATTTGACGGGGCACCTGTCTTTGGATCTCTAGGATACTCTTCACTGAGCCAATCAACTGTAATTTTACAATCTGTCCACAAATCGGCAGGTACCACTATGTCGAACAAACCATCCAAATCCTTTAACAATACCTTTGACACCTTCACAAACCTCTCAACCTGCTTGTACCACTCAATTGGCTTTTCTCTCAACTTTGGAAAATCATTCGTAAATGACAAAATATCCTGTCTGCTCCATGGGACATGTACATATCCCCCTCCTGGAACTTCTCGCATCGGGTACATTTGATCTGCTTTCCCTGTTTCCTTCATTAAATATTCAGAAGTTGTTCTACTGCATCGTGCCTCTTCCTTTTTCTTGGTCCATCTAACTTTCCATTTATCTAGGTCTCCCCATTTCTGCAAGACTGTCATTAATTCCTTTATTTGTAACTTTCTTCCAGAGGCATTCATGTTTTCTAAATCTTTGTCTGTAAAATCTGCTCTATAGGGTTTCTGTAGCACTTTTGACTTCCCTATTTCAATTCCCATCTGCAGAGCTAAATCTGATAATTTTTCATGGAATATCTTTACATTTCTTGTGATACTTCTGCACACGAACAACAGTTCTTCTTCATCGCAAGTATTTAGGCGATCTACCCCGACATTTCCTGCTATTATTTCGTCTAATTCGACCTTTAATTTATAAATGTCCATGATCTTTGGGGGTGAACTCTGTCTATCTGATCCTTGTGCCCACCTTTCTAAGTCTTCTGCTGTAACTACTGTGGCACTTTTGGTTCCTGATGAGGTTATTATGTTTACATCTTTCGAGCAACCAGGTGTAGCTCTTCTGGGGGTACTATTTACAGATTCTCGAATGGGCAAGTCCATTAATGAAATCATAGATTCACAATCACTAAAGTGATCCTCAACCATTACTACTGCTTCAGGTTTAGGAACATTCACAGGAGTAGGCGTAACTAGAGGTTGGGGATAATTTACCTTGTCACTATATAAGGGAACTACTGGGCCGATTGTTACAGGTATGGTCAAGGAATCAGGATGTATTTTTAACTGTGTTATCTTCTGTATTAATTCTGCTCTGTTTTTATCTATGGCTTCCTTTTCTTTATCGTGAAGTACCCTACTAGCTGGGGAATCATGCAATACTTGTGGTACCAATGGTGTCCTTAATAGTGGTGCACTTGGGATGCATCCACTTGTCCCTTCCTGATATGGTGGCGGGTTCTTTAATATATTCTCCATAAACTCATCTTCTGAATTCCCAAATCCAGTCAAGTGTTTTGTCTTTTCGGTGCATTTGCTCCCTAATGGCTCATCTGCCATTAATATCGGATACAGACCCTCTGTAAGCATTGCCCTCCTCCACTGTTTCATCTGACCGTCCCTTGACTCATTTTGGTTCCTAGGGAAAATCCTCGATAACCCCTATTACTCCTGGATCGGTCACGTTCAAATGAATCGGTTTCCCATTCCTCTAATGCTTCGTATTGAGTTAATCTAGGTCTGGGTTCTAAGTCATTCATTCTTAATCTCAAATTTTGAAGAATTCTCCCATTAAAAGTACCATTCTCGGGAAATGCTAATATTCCATCATTTTTTGTATATTCTATCCAATTTTCTATCCATACGCAAGTATGATAACCTCTCTCCATCATTATGAATAAAGCGGGCGTTTTAGCTGGTGGAATGATAATTCCTTCCCTAGTTTTGATTGGTTTATCCTTTTTAAAATAATTCTTAATCTTTTGTAGAACTGACATTTTTCTCTTCTCTCCGTACATTTTGGGTATATCTCGATGTATAAAATTATATTCTGCAAAGCCTAGATATCTCCTATCCGGACGAGTTCCTGTTAAAGTTTGATCACGTTTTAACATGTAATCTCCTATCCACTAGGATTTCAGCTTCTATGGTAACAACCAATCAAATGCCAGCTAACTTTTATCTCTGAACCAATCCTAGCGCGGCCTTTCTGTGACGTTTGTCTGCCAGCCCCTCCTTTACAATCTGTGCTTCTCTGTCCCTCGCTGTTTTCGACCAATCCCAGCGCGGCACCTGTGACGTCAGCACTACTCCCGACCCCTCCTTTACAAGAGTCGTTCCACGCCCGCTGTACCAACCAATCCCAGCGCGGCGTTTTGTGACGTCAGCTTCCTCTCCGGTAGCTGACCCTCCCTTTACAAAATCGTACGCAAAACTTTTATTTCTCCACAATTCTTATTAAATTCAATAACAACATAAAACATTCGCTATCGTGCCAGTTTCTCAAAATTGAAAAAGATAGTTCCGTCCACACTTAGTAAACCCTTTCCGTTTACTAAACATACACTACGAGTAAAACCCTTCCGTTTACTCTTCACGCAAGCTTTTAGAAATACCTGCTACTTCTTCAATGTTACCCTTTCTAGGTAATATAACATCAAATTTTCACCAGCATATTCCTTTTGCTATTACTCACACGCATAGAGTCCCTACCAAGTACTGATAGCCCTGCTTAACTTTTCAGTACTATTTCTGCCTGACAGATAACCTCACTGCAGTATGGCTTCCACTTACCATCCGCTATTCAATTTTCCCCGGGAATTCTGGACAACATAAAACAAACTTTTAAACAATAACAGATGTTAGTTCATAAAAATTAAATTCTCATTACCCAATTAACGAAGCACAACCATCCTCTGATAACCAGAAAACTGATCCAGCGCGATACTAGCAACGAGCATTCATACACCAGATACTCACTTGGGCCCATTCATTCATACTACGCTAGTATTTCCCGCTGGTGAGTCAGTTGTACTCTTTATCAAAATCCCTGCTACCAAATACTTTTCTGATTGAAGAGTAATGACTTACCAATGAATCCTTTGCTAATTGGGAAGTTTAAAATGAGTGACATTCATTACAATTCACAATCCTGAAAATAATCACTGAGTCAGGAAGTTTTAAAATATTTATCTAAAGATTTAGCAGAGTAATTTACAGAATTGCATGATACTTAATCGCATATCAAGGATGAAGCATAGAATATCAATTATCGATTAATGACGGTCCCTCAGAAAGGAGAAGATAGAGACAGCAGCGCAACTTATAGGTTGCATGTATATTTACCTTAAGTGCGAGAACCAAACCCCTTGGCAAAGGAGTTGGAAAAGATAGGACCCAGGAAGGATGAAGAGCAAAGACCTCCTCCAGGTTCAGAACAGGACCGGTGACCTCTCTACCAACTACGCCTGCGTCGTTCCCCTCTCTGATACTCGACTTCTCCTCGATTCTCCCGTGCCTTCCTTCTAATGGACTTCGCCGCCCCCTTCTCAGGACCTCTCTGGACAGCGGTTCAGTCTGCAATCGTTCAGCTTGTCGGTCTGGAGCTTCTGCCTGTCTGCGTGGACGCCTGTTCTGACTAATTAGCTAATTCTATATCTATTATACCCTTCTACGCCCATGTACCTCCCATTAATGTTGCAAAAATATGGGACCACTATTTTTGATTGGACAGGGACAGGGGGTTGATCCTCACACCACATTGATTTAGTTCAATTTCCTAAAGCCCATTGTTTTAAAATACCGCCCATCACATTTAATACATTTGCTTTATTTCCCACCTGTCTCATGACAAAGTTTATACATTCTTCATGTACATTGTTGCATATTAGTAGGGACATTCATGGGTACAGCAGTGTTGGCCATCAGGTCACGGCCTTGGACAACGTCCAGGTTGACTTCATCCTTTTCTCTCTGGGCAGCCATGCAGGACGCATGCGCAGAATCATTGTCTCTCGAGTTTCAGTTCACCAACCCCAGGCCCAATTTACGAACTAATAAAAGTCAAAGAAGAAAATATTAGAATCACAAATAAAATGTTTCACTGTATACCCACTCTTTCTACTCTATTCCCATTTACTTATAAATTCTGTCCCGCATTAATAGCGTTAAGAAAACGACAATTTAATTATAACACGAGAGCAAGCTGCAGCACGTTAAAAGATAAAGCAGCCATTTTAATGCACACTGCGCAGAAGCAAGAGTTTCCCACCAAGCAAAGAAAGACGTCACACCACGTGATATGGTTGAGACATGCGCAGTAAAGTTCCCGCGTTTTAGCGGCCATTTTTAGAACAGACAAGCGTTATTTGTTAGTTTAAACACATAGGCAAGCTTCCTTGCTACTTATGTTTGTGTATGCAAGAGTTAGTATGAACAATACAAAGTTTAATAAATTAATACTGTGAGAAGATTACATCAGAGCAAGTCTCATTTGTGAGTCCTTGCTCCATCAACATGATAGGGACAAGTCTTATTATGTCAGCCACGTAGGGTAAGCCTAATTCTAAGTGGCAAACATAGTTAGAAAATGACCCGGGAAGAGAAACAAACCTCTTAAAAAAACCATCCTCTAACTTTTGGAGAGATTCTATGGAGGCTGTTCCCCTCAACCCTGCCCGTATGTTGTGGCCAAGATTGTTTTAGCACTATAAATCTTTTTTATGGTGGCGATGGGTTTTGAGCCCAGTTTCTCAATAAAGCAAGAGACCGCAACCATTGTTCGCTCCATTATTCATGCCCTGCTGTCCATCATGTGTGACCAAGATTGGTTTTTATCAAATGATACCCCTAAATAGGGAAAAGTCTGTACTACTTTCAGTTTTCGAGTTCCAATATGAAAAGATGGGGTTCTTTTAGAGGGGGATAGTCCTGTCACTAGAACAAAAGATTTGGACTAATTTACTCTTTGATCCAAAGATGACATAAAACTCACGTAGGCCACTAGAAGACGTTATAGTGCTATACCTGTTCTGGCTATCAGGACAGTGTCATCCGCATAAGCCAGGATAGGGAGTGTGGAAGGGGGAAAGAGAGGACATCTAAGAGTGGCTTTCATCCCATGTGTGTAAAGCGAAAATAAGAATGGGGCAAGGACACAGCCTTGTCTAAAGCCCTTCATAATTTTAAAAGTTCGTGTACATTCCCCGTTCTTTCCATATCGCACACGCGCCGACGCCTGTTAGTACAGCTGGTGAATAAGATTGATTAACTGAGAATCTAATCCCATCTCTTCCATTATTTCCCATAGTTTGGCATGGCTTACGCAGTCAAACGCGGCCGTTAGGTCCATAAAGGCCATATATGTTTGGCCGCCCTTTGCTGCGGTATATTTGGCGATGATCAGGCTCAGAGTCAGACACTGGTTTATTGTGCATCCACCCTTCTGAAAGCCGTACTGGGCTGGGATCAGGATGTTTTTATCCCTTGCCCAATCTTCTAGCCTGTTTAACAGAATGCTTCCCAACAATTTCGCAGTGCTATTTAAAAAGAAGATAGGGCGATAATTCTGGGGTTTAGATCTGTCTCCCTTTTTATAGATTGGCACTAAACCATAACTAACACTTTGCCTACTAACAACAAACTATTGTCCAACATAATAACAACTTGAAAAGGGAATATCCTGAGGGAGAAGGTCAAATCTGGATGGCAATCCTTTCCATGACCTCCTGCAATGCAAACAAAATTTCTCGGAGGCTGTCCTGCTCCTGTTGTATTTATTTAAATCAAAAGGGAGAGAGAAGCAAAGATTAATTCATCTTCCAAAGATTTGCAAATTTAAGATCAAAGGAGAGTGATTCACTTGTGTCAGTAAACCAGAGTCTCACAGGGATTATATTGGAGACCCTCAACCACAGCACTTTGTGCTGTATATCTTGATTCTCCACCAGTGTGGTTAAGTGGATAGTGTCATCATAGGGCCTTTCACTTAAGTGTTCCTGTCTTCTTATATCACATGCATCCTCCTGTTAAGTTTCCGCATTTGTCTGACCATTTGAAAGTGGAAATTTGACGCTCCGGCACAGCTGGGCCTCCTGTCCTGCGTGTTTTGTTGCTGTGATGCAGTTGATGGACCGGCTGTGGTCTGTGTGCTGCTGCTGTCAGACACCCTCCAATGTGTTTGGGCAGCTGGTTGTCTGGGGCCCGGGCACCTTCCACTTTTTCATGTACAAAATGCCTTTGCCCTTTCGAAAATCACACCCATCTCCTGTTAGGCCTTTGTGATGTGGCGTAGGTGGCGATAGCGGTCTCGTCTCATCGCAAAGGTCCTTGCTTTGTCAGCTGTCATGTTATGTAGGGAGTTAAAGTAGACACACATTACCTCAAGTTGTAAATGCACATGACGTTTCCTAAAATAGGTTGCCATTGTCATACAGTCATAAGTGCCAGTCCAGACCTAAACCAAAATTTGAGTGAGACATATGGGCAATCTACCTTCATGACAAAGACATCTCCTAAAACAAGAAGGCAAACTGAGCTAAGTGAGGTCAGCATAGGTGTACAATATGTAAATGTAGCCACAATAAGCATAACAGTGAGTCACACTCATGACGATGTGTCAATAGGAAATTGGACACGTACTATTTAGGTACACTTTTGATGTTCCTATTGCATTATGCAAATGGGGTGAAAGTTGGTAACAAACATACGTGAGCGGTGATAAAGTAAGCAAATTCAGCTAGTGAGCTTCTGCATTGAATGACTCATCTGGAGTTACACAAAGCAGCACACATTGCTGACTTTACTTACACACCTGGATGTCCCCCCACAGTCAAATGTGCATTTTAAGATTGATCCTGGAGCCTATGTCTCGCTCTTTTTGAATCCCTCATCAGCCCAATCTCACTCCTCCTGCGATGTATCTATACACCGTCCATGTGATACATCACAGATGCAACACACACTTAGGGAAGCACAGAGATAGGCTAGCTCCCCCATGCTTCAGTGTATGTCCCAACCAGCTTGCAGCTTTGCTGGACTGGCAAACTCTAGTGTAATTCCAATAATCCTCATGTTATGACCAGGCAGACATGTTTTATGCACAAAGGAAGACACAGTCCTCCATGCAGTGTAGCGGGGCTGCCACTTCTGCACTCAGGGGTACATGTATGACCCCATTTGCCTGCTGCTTGCACCACGCAATGTGGTACATGCACAACGCAACACAAATTAGAGATTTATGAAGCCACGCAAGGCCACCGTGCTTAGCCCTGAGTGGGTTCATGAATCTCACATAAAGCAACGCAGCAGAAATTGCAGTGTTGCCTTACTCTGCGCGAGTGAGGCGTTCCATGGTCATTGTGTGGATTTAACCTCGCAACTTCTGTGGTTTTTGACACATTCCTCGATTTACCAGAGCTGGTTAACCTGGGAATGCTCTTTAAATAAAACACCTTCCCAGAAGAGGGGTAACAAGGAGTAATAACTTCATTTGTCCTCATTACCTCCTCTTTCAATGTGTGCTACATTTTGCAGCACACATAAATAGGAGAATATGCCTCTCAGTGCCTCCTAGTGCTGGAAAGTGCCCCAGCATATACAAAATCAGTCCTACATGCAGCACAGGCACCCTTGCACCATGGTTTCACGGGTGTCTGCGTTGGCACTAGGCAGCTAAAACAGCACATGCACAGGGGAAAAAGCAGGAATGCACTGTATTCCTGTGAATAGAGCATATTACTACCGGTTCCCTGCCATGCACTGCAGCGTAGCCCTGTGTGCCCTGGGTGCCCTGTGTGACAATTCTCACAAATATGCCCTTCAGTGTACAGTCACAGGACATTTAGTGACCAATACTGTGATCCACATGTATCATGCTACCCCCAGCACGCTAGTATATAGAACAATTGTTTCTGTCGGGTATTACAATTGCTTTGCGCACTGTAATTTACTTAAAAAGCAAAGGTTTATTTGTAACACACAAAAGAAAATTTAGAGAAGAAAGAGAACACACCAAAAAGATAAATTGATCTAATCTTGTATTTCAAAAGCGTACTTAATACTAACGGCTGTCACAAGTACAAATTAATTTGCAACAAGACAACGAAGTGATCATAGTGAAAAGGTGACATATAGTGAATAGTGAAGTGGACAGTACACTATATACATAACATATGTAGGTGACATGAAATAAAAAGAGAGTTTAGAATTCTTGTCCTATCTAATTTTACACATGTAACACAAGACCCATTAATGAATCAGACCGTGGTTTAGAGAACTGTGTGGACATATGAAAGATGTCGACGTTTCGACCCTGGAAGCAGCGCAAACTGGTGTGCATCAGAGCGGGTCTTCCTCAGGACTATAGGAGGGGTGGACAGCCTAAAAAATTAATTTAAAGGAATTGGTCAGGTGTGTTCTAACATGTATGATTCAAAATGAACATATAGTGGCCAGAGTAGAGCTTACCACGACAGCAGAATCTTCAGTGAATGATATCTGCAAATAAGAGTGGCAATTATTTAGTCAACGTATAGTGTCCAATTGTTTCAATATGAAGTGTCCGGTATAACTCCTTACCAAGAGGATAAGTAGTGATTCAGATCCAATAATGATGGGCTCCACTAAGTATTGGAGTGCAGATGAGGTACAGCAGTCAGGAGAATTCTAAAAGATATACATAGGGAAAGCGCATCAGTCTCCCTGGTATATTTATTTAGAAAGCGGTGGGTGTAACCCATAGCAACAAACGTTTTGAAGAGGTGGGGGAGGCAGTAGGCCTCAATGCAGTGAACCAGTGTTGAATGATAATTTACACTACTACTGTTCACTACACAGCATGCTACCCCCCCCTTTATCTCTGTTGTACTCCTGGCAAAGGCAGTAGTATACATCTACTATGATCGCAGGTGTTTGTGTGGGCCTCCTGGTCCCTGCAATTCATGACACAGGCCCACGACATGGCACACATGCATAATCCATGTTCCCCTTTGGGTATATACCAGATTTAGTGAGCCACACAACTATGCAGCTGGGGTACACTACTCTACCATGCAGGGGAAATTTCATACCCAACATCTCCATTGCACCATGTTCAATGAGATTGTGTATGTACACATACATTTATGCTTGACTTTTGACATGGACGCTTCACACATTAATCATCTCTGTATTCCTGATGTGATGTGATGGTTGGCAAACATCTCCCTTGTCTTACTTCTCTGGTTAATGCCACACAATGCTACTTCATCAGTTTATTGTGCTGCTGTGCAAAGCATGGTATATGTATATTTGGCAACTGTGTCCACATGTGGTATTTACCTCAATCTGCCCACACACATGTGTGTTGTTTTGTGGATCCCCATACATGCATGGATGCATTCTTTATAAATGACATTTTAACATCTACACCTGAGACTGCGCCTTTGCTCATGACAGTTATAATCCATGATCTGTGTTGGTATCTGCTGTGACATTTGCTCCTGTAACGTGCTGGCATTTTGCATCCTAGTCCATATGTGAGACACACTACAATGAGGTGTTTGCCTCAGAGACTGAATTTTTGGGAGATTTGTGATCCATCATACACTGAGTACCATATGAAACACGCTTTGCTGCTGCAGAACACAGCAAGACAGCTGGCTGTGCTGCACTGCACTGCTCAAGTGCGTGATGACAGAATTGGCCCATTACTATCTAGATATGTGGCAATCCTGCTCTGTCCCTTTCATGCAGTACACTGCATTACATTGACTTGCTTCATTGATTTCTTATTATTTGAAGGTATGGCCCTATGTTGATCAACAACTCAGACAACATGATTCTTACCTGTTGAGGCCTACATCTAGTTGAGAAGATGTGAGTGGCTAGTTTATACATTGACATTCACACATACACAACACAATGAATGAGTTCCCAAAAAATTTATTGATTGATAAGTTGACATATTTTCTGTCAGTATTACCATCAGGTGATATTAATTTAAGTTAAAAAATTGGCCACAATTTGGTCACATCTCCGCTGACCTGCCATTGTGTGCTGGATATCTGCATCATTGTCTTCATCCTCTGCAAGTTCCTCTGGATTTGTGGCTTATGGTACCATGGAACATTTGTTTTTAAACAGATATTGTGCACTACTGCACACATGAGGATTATTTTACACACTATAGGGGTTGAGTACAATAGTCTTCCATCTAACATATCCAGGCATCGGAACCTGGACTTTAGGACCCCAAAGCTCCTCTCAACAATGTTCCTTGTGTTGGTGAGTGCAGTGTTAAATCGTTTTTCGGCCTCCAACTGAGGATTGTTGTATGGGGGCTACAACCCATGGGCCCGATTCACAAAAGTAATCTGAGACAAAATCTTAACTTTATGACTTTCGGTATTCACAGAAGGCATTTAGGAGTACTAAAGTTAGGATTTAGTCTCAGTTAAACTTAAGTTTTGGTCTTAAGTTAAACTTAAGACAAACTTAAGTTTAACTGAGGCAAAATCCTAGTCGTAAAGTTAGGATTTTGTCTCAGTTAAACTTAAGTTTGTATTAAGTTTAACTTGAGACCAAAACTTAAGATTGACTGAGACAAAATCCTAACTTTAGTACTCCTAAATGCCTTCTGTGAATTCGAAAGTCATAAAGTTAGGATTTTGTCTCAGATTACTTTTGTGAATTGGCCCTATATCTTTGGTCACCTGAAAAGTACAAAAAGACAAAAGTAAATGAATTTTCACATTGTTACTTAGACATAACTGTCCATGTGTGTTATGTATGCTGGCAAAATTCTACACATTTCTTACACTTTTAACAGATATGTGCTAGATACTGTTAATGCTTTTGTATGGCAAAGTGTTGTGCTGAACTTAGATTAACACATAGTTATGGCAATGTAGGCCATTTTTACGTGGGACAAACTGATGTAGATCAATGTAACTTTATACTACAGACCTATACACTGCACTTTCAGATTTCACATGTATGTATATGAATTTGCCTTGTAGGTGATTCTATTCTGTATTTATATGCCTTGATCATGACATCATTGATGTGGCAAGAGAGTGTTGAGTTTAGGATCCTGAGTACTCTGTGATACCTTACCATGGTTGCATTTAATTCTATGTTATTTAGTGGTGTATGACATGTTTGACAGCATATTAATTGACTGTGTTGGTTTTACACTGATGGACTGAGATGCAGGAAATGTAGGCAACTTGAGCCACCAAACTATGTGTATGTTTGGACCTAGACTGTAAGAATGGCTGAGACATAAGTGTACTTTGTACTTTTGGTATCATATATCTACCTAGATTTGACATTTAGACATGAATTGAAACTACACTTAAAGTACATTGAAGAAATGGAATTTACAACTACTTCTTCCATTATTGTTCTGATACTTTGGTCAACGTACAAACAGTGGCGGTTCCTCCGCTAAGGCGGAGGAGCATTGCCCCACTGCTTCAGCTGCAAGCTGAATACAAAAAAATAAAATGATAATAACGTTCATTATTATCATTTTGCTTTTTGTATTCAGCTTGCAGCTGAAGCCAGGTGGACGGAGCTGGGCTCCCTGCGTCACAGGGGGAGGAGTGGTGGCAGCACCTAAAGTGCACATGACGCTTTGGTCAGCCGTCTTGGGCCGGCCAAAGAGTCATGCGCACTCTGCATGTTCTCCACCCAGGCTGTATTACAGCCTGGGTGGATAACATGCACAGCATGCCAGCCCCTGTCTGAGCACCGAACCACAGCGCTCTGACCAATCACAATGCTGCTAAGGCAGCGTTGTGATTGGCCAGGGGATTTTGGGAGGCTGTGTGCTTCCTGCCAGGATGGTGGAGAAAGAAGAAGGGGCGGCCGGCGGTAAAGAGATAAGTGCTTTTAATTTTTTTAATTATTTCTCCCCCTCCCTCATTCCCCCTCCCATCCCCGCCCCACCACTCCTGGTCGGTAGCAATTTACTGCCATGTGTGACACACTTACTTAGGAACACATGATTTATTCAATACCCGTTGTTTTAGTGAAACGTTTACAAATTACCAAGCCTAGATACACCACTGAACACTTAGCTAATATGTACCTTTTCTACTCATATTGACTTCACTTGTGAACCACATGATTATTGTGTTGATTTGGTAACCAGTGCAGAACAAGTGATTCTGTCCACGCACACAGTGTGAGTTGACACAGTGCTTCTCATAGTTGATTTTTCCCTACTTCCATTACAGGATTATAGAGTGAATGACACAATGGGACATCATTGTCTACATGTTGGAGCCAGCTATTCCAGTACATATGACATGAGATCCATACACAAACACAGAGATGGCTATTATGTCTTACATTACAACTTCTTAGTTGGTACTAGGTATATTTGTGGTTTCCTTACCAATGAGTAGGACTTTCCCATATGTGCCATTCTGAAACCGCTCATTGATGATACTGTAGTGGAAGATGAAGGCATCATGTGCACTCACAGGATATTTAGCCAGCACATTTATGAACATTCCCTGATGATCCCCTATGGCCTGGACATTGAAGTATGTATGCTTCCGGTTTCTTTACAGGTGAGATGTTGCAGCTGGGGGCATCAATTGCACATGTGTGCAATGAATTGCACCAAGAACATAAGGAAATCCAGCTGTGACATGGAATTCTTGCTTGGTAGCCAGTTGTTGTTGTGGAGTTTTGGGGAAGAGAAGGCACTCAGGTGTGAGTTTAATTATGGCATCCAAAATAAAGGGGAGTAAGGCAGAAAATGCTCCCTGTGAGGTTTCTGTCTATTGTGTCTTGGAAGGAACCTGATGCCAGAATGTGGAGCACAGCCATAAGTCTTACATGTGGTATAATGTTAGTGGGCCTTGCAGTTGGTGGGTGGACACTCGGACCAATCTTCTCCAGCAATTCCATGATGGAATCCCTCTTGAGTCTGTAAAACTGCATGACCTCCTCCTCCCTGAGTTCAATGAGGGGCATGCGCTGCTGGAAACCATGCTCCTTCCTCCTTCACTGCCTACATGGTGGTGGTCTCCTAACTACTCCGAGTTGCAGTAAGATGACCTCCATGGCATAGTTGAGCTAGCCAAATTGTTTTGTGAGGTTGATATTTTTATACCACAGCCACTATGTCATTTCCTACGCCTGGTTTGCCAAAGCGCAGCAATTCTGGTGCTTTGCAGGCTTTGTGTTGTGCTTCCCAATGATACCTGACACAGTGGTACACCCATAAATACCAGTGTGTTACAGTTGTGTTGGATTTTGTGGGGGAACTCCTACATTCCATATATTAAATGTTGCGTGACACAGCTACTTTCAGCGCAGCTTTTGCCCCATGCAACCCTTAAAAAACGACATATTTTTGCAAATGTGCCATTTTAAAAATATGACTTACTGCTTGCACAACGTCGGCTGAAGCCTCTCATAAATATGCCCCCTTAGTCTTCATCCAGTGGTCGATTTCAGTCATGAAGGCATGAACTTGATCCAGGAACAGGGCGTCTTGTCTGTGAGGAAAAGAATGAGTTTTGTCTCTTCAGCATAGGAAAGGACATTGATATTGTGACAGCAGATGATTCTGGCTAGGGGGATCATATATGAGTTGAAGAGGGTCGGGCTCAGGGAAGACTTTGTGGAACTCCGCAGATGAGGTAGCGGGTGTGCGAGGGTATGGTGCCAGACTGACTGACTAGGTCTTTCCAGTCAGGAAGGAGCAGATCTGTCAGAGTGTGTGTCCTTGGATTCTGATGTCATGTAGGCATTGGATGATGATGGGGTGGGAGACAGTGTCAAATGCTGGAGAGATCCAAGAGGATGAGGGCCGCCATGTATTCTCTGTCCAGAGTCACATGGATGTCTTCTGTAGCAGCAATGAGGGCAGTTTCCGTGCTGTGGTTGAGTCTGAAACCAGACTGAATGGTGTCAAGGAGTTGGTGGTCATTGAGGTACTCAGTGAGGTGTCTGTTCATGAGTTTCTATAAGCCGTTGACTGGTAGGAAGGTGATCGGTCTGTAGTTGGTGAACACTGAAGAGTCCGTAGAAGGTTTCTTTAAATAGTGGAGGGCAGTTCCGTGTTTCCAAGCACCTGGGATGGTTGCAGAAGACGCAGAGGCATTCAGAATGGATGTGAGCATGGCACTGATGGCTTGAAGTCCTCTGGAGTATGCATGGTGGGAGCTGGGGTCCGATGGGGCCCCTGAGTGGATGGACTTCATTGTGGTGGCAGTTTCTTCTGGGGTGATGACAGGCCATGTGGTTAGCATTGGTTCTTTGAATAAGATCGGTAGGCGTTTGGTGAGGTCTGTTGGGTCTGGTTGCACGCTGAAGTTGCTGTAAATGGCAGTGATTTTGTTGCTGAAGGATTGAGAGAGATTGTTGCAGAGGTCCTGAGAGGGAGTGATCGAGTTAGAGGTGGCTGATAGTAAGGTAAAATCTTTCACAATGATTAAGATTTCTTTGCTTCTGCTGGTGCTTGCATCAATGTGATCTGCCAGAGCAGCTCGATTGGGGGTCTGGCTCACGTGGTGGTAGCGTTTGAGTGCAGATTTGAATGTGCTCCTGTCTTCATTAACCTGGCTCATTCTCCATTTGCATTCCAGTTGTTTGCAGTGGTGGTCCATTCATCTGTGTTCCTCCGTGTACCAACTGGCTGGTGTCTGAATCTTTTTGTACTATTTTGAGGGGGCCAGGAAGTCAGTGCAGGAGGTGATCCAATTGTTGAAATTCTTGATGCCTTTGGGTTGGCTGTTGCTGTGGTTAGTTTGGTGGGTGTTTAGAGCGGTGTTCCAGTCTTTGTCAGTGATGCTGTTCCAGTTTCTGTGGGCTGGTCTGGCGGTGATGGGTGTGTGTTGGACAAGGACGATGATGCTGAATTTGATGAGGGCATGGTCCGTCCAGGGAACTGGTGTGGCTCATCTACTCAGATTTTGCTGAAGTTGGTGAAAATGGGGTCCAGGAGGTGTCTGGCGACTTGGGTGGGTTTCTTTCACTTGTTTGGTGAGGCCCAGGCTTCTAAATTCTTCAATAAGTGCACATAACTTACATTTTTAATACAATGCACCCTCCCCTGTAAGCCTTTAGAGCATTCATTAGGGGTGCCTTATAAGCATTAAAGAGGAAGGTTTGGAACTGGCAAAAGGTTTATTTCACCAGCTCGGAATGGCAGTTTAAAACTACAGGCTGCAGTGGCTTTAGTGGATGGTCAAATGAGTGCTGCAGACCAACTAGTAGCATTACAGGCCCTGGGTACATGTAGTACCATTTTGTAGGGACTTACAAGTAAGTTAAATGTGGCAATTAGGTACAGGCCAATTTTACCATGTTTGAAGGAGGGAGTAAAAGCACTTTAGCACTTGTTAGCAGTTGTAAATTTCACAGAGTCCTAATGCCAACAAAAGCAGATTCAGCAACAGAAGGCAAAAAATCCTGCAAAAACGGCCAAGTCCGACAGAGATAAAAAAGTTTCTTTGTGTAGCGGAAGGATTTTTATTATTCTGGTCACTTTGTGACACTCGAGAAATGTTACTGTTAGAGGAACATTAAAATTGTACTGCAGCAAACAATAGGTGCCGGTGGTGAAAGAGTTTTTAGGAGCCTGTCGCTTGTGGCCACTAGGAAAAAAGCAGCCACTACAGCCAGAGCCTCATGCCATATTACTGTGCAGAACTACCTCATAATAAAATTAGGTCTAATTAAGCCACACCTGGAAAACACTGGTGTGGAAAAGCTAACCCACATGGAATTAGGCAGGAAGGAATTCAATGAGGTGATTCCTGTCCACCTGGCTCGTAATGAGGGACTTCGAGAAAAAAGAATCAAGAATATGAAATCTGCATTCTGGTCTACTAAAGAACTCACTGATGAAGAGCAACTGCTTAGGCTGTCTGAGTATTCTTGGTGCCTTAATTTTTCCAAAGATAACCTATAACAGTGGTTCTTAACCTTTTGACTTCTGTGGACCCCCACTGAATCATTACTGGGATCTGGGGATACCCACCTAGTCATTTTTGAAAGCCGGGGACCCCCGGCCGCAGCAATTGCTTTGATTCAGACCTCAAAACAATACACAAAAATACAAACAGAAGCATACACCAAACAAATCCTCATATATTGAAGTAGTTTGTGTAATTAACAATCAAATATAGAAAACGTTTTCAAGTTTGCTTCTTTATTTGTAAATTCTTTATTATTTTAATTTATTATTTTTTAATATTATTTTAATTCTGTAAAACAGTCCCCGACCCCCTGAGTTGGCCTTGTGGGCCCCCAGGGGTCCTCAGACCATAGGTTAAGAAATACTGACCTTGAACATCTTTGTACAGTCAGAAGATCCTACAAAAACATGTCTTTAAATGTAAGTCATCATACATTAGATCTCAAATTAACTCTGCCAAAAATGTACCTAAAAACTATTTTAGATTGTCAAATCTGTCATCAACCCTCTGACTTCTACTATTGTGACAGATCCAGACGGAAATGTAAAAAATTTAGTTGTTTCTTTGATGGTAAAGTCAAAGCTATTGAAGTATTTCTCCCATTCCTTCCAACAGCCCCACTAGTCACATACATACAACTGGTCTAGTTTTAAAAAGATTCCACAGATAACATTTCTCTGCATTATCTCCAAAACAAACCGCCTGAAAATTTATCTCAGACTCACTATCATCTAACTTAATCAAACACTGGTACCCTACTAGGCCAACCTGATCAATCTCTTTCTTGCACAAGGAGTATTGCAAGACTGTTTAAAATCAGGTAAAGTTATGACATTTCTAAAAACAAAGGGACATATGTGCAAGCCCCTATCGCCACCACAACGTCACTTATATCGATGTTGTGGTGGCGATAGGGGCTGCACCTTATTTACAAGGCAGCGTTAAGCCACTTAACGTGGCTTAACGCTGCCTTGTAAATAAGGCCCCCTTTCACGCTATGCTTAGCGTGAAAGGGGTGGGCAGTGGGTGTTGCGGTGGGCGTTCCACCACAACACTCATTGATTTTGACACTGCCCCCTATTTACAAGGGTGGCGTAAATAGGAGGCAGCGCCAAAATTAAGACCAGGTAAAACCTGGTCTTAAGTTGGCAAACGAGGAGAAATGCATTATTTCTCCTCGTTTTGCTTTTTCCATGTGTGCTGCCTTGTGCAGCACACATGGAAAAGCAAATGCCATGGATTGTTTATGTACAGAAAGGTGTCCCTTCCTGTACATAAACAATCCTTTAAAAAAATGCCATTTTGTGACTTTCATGTGTGCTGCACTATGGTGCAAGGGTGCCTGCGTTGGCGCTAAGTTGCTAAACTTAGCGCCATCGCAGGGGGAAACGCAAGGCTGCACCACATTCGTGTAAATATGGTGCAGCGTTTCAGAAGTGGCAGAGAGAGGCGTTAAGCCAGGAAGGCTAACGTCTCTCTCCGCCACTTCCTTGTACATATCCCCCAAAGTATGCTGACCCCAATGACCCAAAGCTTTTTGGGGCTTACCACAGGGCTACTTTTATAACCAAAATTACAGAAAGCTGGGTCAACAATCAACTGAAACACAATAAACTCCCAATCTGGCTGACTGCAGTTCTCCTGCCAATCATTGATGGCTCCCTTCAAATCCTAGAAAAAATGTACTCTTTCCTACTGATATTACTGATCCCTCAGAGGCCTTTGACACTGTCAATCATGACATCCTTCTTCATTCACACATATGGGCTTTGAAGACAATATTCTAAATTGGTTTACATCTTATAAACCTATCTCAGGTCATCTAAATTGGTATCTCCGTCTCTAAACCTGTTCGTGTCCCTCAAGGAATCTCCCAGGGGTCTGGCCTTTTCCCTGTACTTTTTAGTCTTTATCCTAAATGGTTAGGTAACATTATCAGAGAATCAAATCTTTCAAATCACTAGTATGCTAATGACACACAGCTCTACCTGAAGGTCTCCACTCCTGAAGAGGTTTCTCTGGTTGTCTCGACCCGTAACAATATCCAAACCTGTATGACTGTGCATCACCTTTAATTCAATGCTAACATCCTCATAGTGTGTCAACTTGCTGCCATTGCAGTTAAAAAATGTTTTGTCTAACTCAAAAGCATAGACTGCACTCTGTGCATTATCAGCAATGCCAGGTCCCTAGGCTTCACTCTTGACTCTCATCTCATCCTCCAGAAACATATCAAAACTAAGGCTAGTACTACAATTCATCAACTTACAATGATTCATGGAATAAAACCTCTCCCCTGAATGCGAGACCTCAAAGAGGTCATCCAAGTACTGGTAGTATCGATAATGTGATTACAGCAATGCTATCCTCTCCAGCTTTACCCAAACTTAGCACACTCAATTAAAGCTTCCCTTCATCCTACTGCTTGCCTGATCTTGTGGATTGCCTATGCCAATCATTTCACCCCTGTACTTCATTGTCTAGGTTAGCTCTTGTCTGCTGGCAGGTCTATCCACAAACTGGCATGTCTAGGGCATAAACTTTTAAACTCTAATACTACTTGATTAGCAAATTGAAGATTTCTGGGGGATTTGACCCATTACCAAGCTCTGACACTCATACTGAACACTCTGTCTTTTTTAAGTACTGAAAACCCCATCTTTAACAAAAAAACACACCATACACCAGTCATCTTCTGACTGTGCTCCAGAGTCTGGAATGGTATTCTGCTTTTATTCTGCACTATTGCCTCCCTGCCTACTGCTAAATCTTTTCCTCTTGATCATTGCTTCGGTCTTCCTTTCTTTTAATTCCTTGTTTGTCTAGAGCTTTTATGGTTAGGAGGGTTCTATTAATCTTATTGTTGGTTCTGTGTATTTCTGAATTCAGCTTTCTGTTACAGTTTCTCCCACGTGATTTAGATTTGTTCATCTATTCTATTAGTGCTAGTTATATTTATTTTGAAGCTTTGCTATGTAAATTGATGTTCACCGTTTCATTGTTTTATGTCATTATTTTGCATGTTAATTTTATTCTTATTTTTATTCATGTTCATATTTTATGCTTTTTGAAATGGGCTCTGGTGCTCCCAGTCTTGTATATGCAATATAAAAACTCTAAATAGATAAATAATAAGTTAATAAGTATGTGCATGAATCAGAAATCTGATTTGTGTGATAAAGATCACATCCGCTGTTTTCCCCTGATAGATTTTGACTGGCCAAACCCACCAAAATATATTGGTGGAAAAGGCCTTGAAAACAGGCATATCGTGGAAATTTTGTGGATATTTAATGCAAATTATGCCTGTTATGCCTAAGCCTGGGCGTAGATCGCGGAGTTATGCTACGCGAAACTCTGAGAAGTTACAAAAAACCTCCGCAAAGTTCCGCAAGTGGCGGAGTATAGTGCGAACTGCTGTTCGGGCTGATCTTTCTGCAGCTCGGGTAGAAATTCTACCCGAGTGGCAGCTTGCACTCGTGAACTGACCTTTTGCGAGCGCGAGCGGGGAAAGAACTCCGCTGGCACTACGCGAAGCGGAGTTTTCTGCACTCCACGAGCTCCGCGGAGCGCGGAATGCAGAAAACTCCGCAAACGGAGCGGAGTTCACTGCCCAGGCCTATTTATGCCTCATTTCTAAGTTGAAAACTTGGAATAGGAAATGTTTACCATATATTCAAGATAGGCAGACATAGAGGTAAAAATAGTAATCTTACCTGTAAGCAACTGTCTTCAACATATTTTTGTCCTTGATATTATGGCCTTGATATTTTTGCCCTACAATATTTTTATCCATGATATTCTGATATACAATCATATGAGAAAGCTGATTAGTAAGACCAATCATTCCATGCACTAATTTCCACTTCCTGATATCTGGGGAGGAAGGTCACAAGGACAATTCATGCATTTCTAGGGGAAAATAGCATATAAAACCCTCTGTTTTTTTATGTTATGGTAGGGGCTTTAGAATTTCTAGAGGCACTTTGCTGGTCAATTCAGCGCTGAGTTCTCGACCTCTGAACACAAACTCCACAAAGGATGTGCTCACCAACAATGACCTAAAGAGAGGCGATTATAAATTTTGCATTTCTATACACATATATTCAAATTAATATATATTCACTGGAAAAACCAAAGGTTACAGGGACATTATAGTTAGGAAATAGCATTCAAAACCATAGAAATTCCCTGAAAGAACCAAAGGTTACAGGGACGCTATAGTTTGAAAATAGAATTAAAAAAGCCTTAGAAATTCACACAAAAAAACAAAGGTTACAAGGACATTATAGTTAGGTGCAGATTTTACACACACAAATCCATAGAAATTCAGCAGTTATAGTTAGATTTGTCTCAAGTAACTATAGCTCATTCCCTAAGGTAATTATAAAATGTGCCCTCGCCATGAGTTACTCTTTCTGCTCCTCTGCGGACTAAAGAATCTCATCCCAATGCCAAGCAAGAGGACATTTGATTTTTTTGGGTGCTGTTTTTACATATGAGCCAGGAGAGTGTGGCTAGCTCCCAATAGCATTCGATTTGCAATGGTGAATGGGTTAACGTTTTGTGCTTCAGTAGGCAACGTAGAAAAACCCACCAGACCCAGACAGTTCTGAAAACTAGACACCCAGGGGAGTCCAGGGTGGTGTGCTTTGCAAAGGATCCCACAACATTTTCTTACCCAAGAGCCGTGTGGCCGAGGACGAGACAATTTTGGATCTGTTTCCCTCTGCGAGAGATTTATTTACCTCGACAGAAGTCATTTTCTGACATAGAGCTACGTATGAGCCCATCCTTTTTGACCGCACAGGGAAGCAACCCTACTGTTGCCCTGAGTGCTCTTCTCAGCCTTGTCCTGATGAAGACCCCACCGTGAGGACTGAATTAACCCTCTACTCTAGGGGTCGAAACGTTGACAGACAACATACAACCCTATTACAAGCTCTAAGGACAGACTTCTTAAAAAAATATGCTTATTAGAGCTATGTATACATTCAGGAACAATTGACCTGTGTTAGGCCGGAAAGGTCCTATACTATGTACAAATGATGTATATATGTCACAATACCTTTTCCCTGTCCTTCACTCACACGTTCACCACCATCTACCCAACCTTTTCCTTTTTTCACCCTATACCAAGAGCACTGTAAAAATTTACCACACTGCTATATGTTGGAGCAACTGCGTTGCCATTAACAAATGCTTTGACCTTGAATCGCATTAGATGATTTTGATTTTGGAATTAAATTTGATTTAAGCATTTCAAGAAAGACTTGAGTGGTGAATTCAATTTCTTCTTTTTTGCTAAAAGAGTTGCTACCGTGACCACTATCTTACTGTACTGTTTTTACATATGAGCCAGGAGAGTGTGGCTAGCTCCCAATAGCATTCGACTTGCAATGGTGAATGGCTTAACGTTTTGTGCTTCAGTAGGCAACGTAGAAAAACCCACCAGACCCAGACAGTTCTGAAAACTAGACACCCAGGGGAGTCCAGGGTGGTGTGCTTTGCAAAGGATCCCACAACATTTTCTTACCCTCAATGCCCTTTAAACCTCAAAAGTTGACTAAAAACACATTTTCCTCACATTTCTGTGATGAAACCTTCTGGAATCTGTGGGGAGCCACACATTTCCTACCACCCTGAGTTCCCACACATCTCCCAATAAGAATTGTGCCCCACTTGTGTAGGTTGGCCCAAGAGACCATGACACTAAAGGCCCTAAGGCGCTACGTGGAGAGATCAGCAATAGGGTAGCTGCGGGATTTGGAGCAGTGCTCAGCCACCATTCATGGAAACCTACTAACCAAAGACATTTTTGGAAACTTAACAACCAGAGGATTCCAGGGTAGCGTGCCTTGCGTGGATCCTATAAGATTTTCTTATACTCAATGCCCTGCACACCTCAAATTATGACTCAAATCACTTGTTTCAGATGGATTTTCTACACCCGACACCACCTGCGGGGAAGATTTGGGGCAATCTTCCCAGTTGGGCTAAATCTATCTGCCCCCATGAGGGCATAAAGACAGTATTGCCCCTTCTGGAGTGGGGATATGGCTCGATGCCAGGGTATGCCACCCCTCCTTTAGTTTGTTATGGCGCTGTTTTGAAATCCCTGCTGTTGGGTGGGCTTTCTGCCCTCCAAGGGGGGGCAGCTTGGGGGTGAATACCCTTATATGCTCCATGGGGCAGCAGACTGTCTAAAGGGGGGTGCGGTTTGGAGGAGAGCACGGGCCCATGCCTCGGGGAACGGGGTTACTTATTCCCAACTCAAAGAAATACTACATAAATGCAGTCCCTAGTGTCTAGTGGGCTTACTGCCCCCCCATCGGGTCAGATTAGGGGTAATCATCCCCATCTGCCATCCCAGGGGGAGAAAGACTGTCAGCACTTTGGGCCCGATTCACAAAAGTAATCTGAGACAAAATCCTAACTTTACGACTTTCGGTATTCACAGAAGGCATTTAGGAGTGGAGAAGTGTGGCTCAAGGTTAGAGCGGCAGACCCTGATGCAGAGATCTGGCCCGGGACCAGGGTTCAATTCCCACCTCGGCGGGTCTTGGGCTCAATTTCCTCGGACCTGATAATTCTCGCCTCGGTGCCTATTCTAATCATGGGTCCCACTCTGCAACTCTGGGCAATAGCTTGCTTAATCTCCACAACGGCCCCAACAGCGCTGGGATGCCTGGCTTCACCCTGGGGGTGCCCAGGAGTGGACATTTCACAGGGAAAAGCCAGGAAGGGTTCCACAGCGGTATGCGTACAGCGCCAGGACACCTCTTTGGGGGTATAAGTGCGCTTTACAAGTACGAATTTCATTTCAAAGTTAGGATTTTGTCTCAGTTAAACTGATCCACTGTCTAAGGTTTTGGCAATAGTTTGAGCCAGTTTCCTTCCAAATTTCATTTTCTGACTGTAATGCAGACACAGTATTTTTGATAAGTGGTGGCTCACACAGCAGGTGGTGATGATATTGGCTTAAAGAAGGAGCATCGAACCAAACGGAACAATGACGTGTGAAATTTGCACATTGCTGCTTGGCTGACCAATTTTTGCAAACAAAACGTCTTTATCTTACTGAGCTTTGCATGCTTTCTCTTTTAGGGCCCGATTCACAAAGGAAAAGTTACTCCAAAAGTCTAAGTTGAGACCAAAAGTCCAACTTTACTACTTTCGGTAATCACAAAGGGACTTATGAGTAGTATCTTTATGACTGGAATCTCCACACTCGAGTAGACATGTGAGTGAAGGAGAGGTTCAGCAGGAGAGAGGTGGCCAGCTCACTCCCTGGTGGACAATCTGGACTCCGCCTTCATCTCACGCCACCTGAGAAAGAACGTCCTCTCCACCATGCACCCCCACCTGCTGCACGGGCTGCCTGTGAATAACAAACATGAAGTAGTGCCAAGTAATATGTGATGATTTAAACAATGCTTTCATTTAATAAATGTGTACTATAAACTGTAAATGTGACTATGGTAGTCATTTCAAGTTTGTGCACATTTTCATGGTGATTTAGACTCTCATGTGTCTCCTTTTGTCTATCGCACTACAAGTCCTAGAGTCCTATGTACTAGAAATGTTAACTTCCAATTTCTTATTCACAAACAGTGGCCCATCTCTTCTGGTGATTGCAATTTACTATGATATATGGCACATGAAATTGTGCATGAATTAGTAACCATAACAGATGTATTGTAAATGCAATTGAGTAGATATGTAAAAAGTTGTCCATAATCATCATATGTTGGTATTGTCTGTTGACTTCTACATTTAATTTTCACTTCCAGCCAGAGTAGATCCACCCACTGGAACAGAGGTTCCTGCACTTGCATGAAGGCAATGTCATTGGGCAGATCAACCACTACTACCGGCACAAATTGGTATGTAAATATGGTCAGAAGTGGGTCCCATGTCCCATGTACTACACTGGGATCAGACAACCCATAGATATATTACATATAATCCACCAATAGTGTAACACAAGTAAACTGAATTAGGATATGTTGTCCAGAACGTGTCAACTAGAATGTAAATTAAATTATACTCATATCATTTGAGGCCCACAGCGATTTCTGCTCCACGAACGGGTGTGACATATGGTCAGGCACCACACACTGGGCGGATCGTAGACCCTGGTGAGTACACTTACAAATAACTTTATTGAAGGGTCACAGTCTTTTATATTGGATGACATGTTAGCAGTATGAGGTATGTGTCGAATATACCTGTTGGCACTCATCTCCACATGCTCAGATATGGTTCATAAGAGTATTCTACTTCATAACATGTTGGCTAATGTAATCATGACTCTACATTCAAATATGTAAATAATAAAGTATGAACCAAATAGCTTATATTGTCTCATCTAAAGAGGAGTAGCACTAACTGTGTTGAAAGTGTATTCTAATGACAGGCATGTAAAATTATTCACATCATCCTTTGTAGTGAAATATGGATATGTATGGTTTGTTACAGCTGCTGTCAGGTATACCTCAGTCATCCAAAGTACCTCATCCATAGATTTAGGAGACATTCTGGCTGCTCCAGTCAGACCCACTAGCATCCGTCCATCAGGTAAGTGTGCCATTAAGTGTTGTAAACTATAATTTTGCAAATAGTTCCGAATAACGAAATCATTGTGAAAGGAAATTTGCAGATATTGGCAAATTATAGAAGCATCTGAGGTTGGTGTGTGATATGTTCACCACATAATCAGTGATGTCAGTGTTTATTTTAATGTTCCCTTATATTTCATGTTGAACATTAATTAAGATGCCACTTCCTTCTGAAGTTGCTAGATCGAGGATCATTTCTCCTGCCACACAATCAATGAGCCAGGTTCAGCAGCTGACATCATGGGGGATCTCAATACCACACAGAGCTGTGGCTGGAGCTGGTGAGTTTGATTTTGCATTGCACATCTTCATTGAACACCTCAATGCTACTGTGTGAGCTGTCACATGTAGCTTTACACAAACCAGGTCACATGTGTAACATCAGATAGATGCAAAGAATATTTGCACCTACCCTTGTAATGTTGCACATGTGATACTATGGAAAATACTTATCATGTTGCAATCTCTGTCTTTCAGGTGCTGAGGACAATGAGTCGCTTGATGAAGCTGAACCATCCACAAGTGGAGGGCGGCGGGCAATCCTAGGAGAGAACCCGATAGCCCTCCAAGCAGCAATGTCAGTGGCCTGCACTGCTCAACAAGACAAGGATGAGGAGGAATAAGATGAGCAGATGCTGGTTCCGGAGGAGGACCTGGATGACGACAAGTGCACTGTTGACCCACTGGCCTTAAGACGGAAGCCTACATATGGTCCAGCCAGCATTGTACCTCCTATTTCCCCTTATAACATTGTTCATTCCCAGCAGTCAGCGAACTAGTTACAGCGTTCATCTCCCCCAACACAACCATCACCTCCTCACAGGCCTCACATCCAAGGTCGATGTGTTACTTCTTCTACACATTCCTCCCAGGACAGTACATCCCAGGCCTTCTCTCAAGCATCTGAAGGACCTAACACCCCTGGTGAGGGGCAGGTATCCCATAGGCATGAATCTCCTCCTCACAGTCTCCCACTTGCCACCCCTCCCCGTGCAGGTGGACCTGACGGTCATATCAGAGTACGTCCCATGAGGAGGGGGATGGCAGATGCTTATGTTGGCCAGTGTGAGGAAGATTTGAGGCAGGACATTCATGACATTTCAGACTCACTACAAGAAATCCAGCTAATGATTGACAGACCCATGTCTTGGACAGTATTGTGAAATATTGCCAAGACATGTCAAGGATGCACCATGACCAAATATCAATCTGTAGGGACGACAGTGCAAGACACCATGCCTTGGCCATGAAGATGATGAAGGGCATGTTAAAACTGTTTCAAAGTCTTTCTTCACAGTCAGCACTTGGGGGGAACTCAACACACCTACCCACACCCCACCTAACCACCTGTACCACAATCTGCAATGGCACCCCCTATGTAGACAGGCAATCCCCCTGCACATGCCCCTGTGTACATGCCCCCCACGCAGGCATGTCCCCCACCTGTACAGGCCATTTTCCCACCCGGAAAGGCACGTCCCTTCCCTGAACAGGCCCCCGTTGCCCCTTGACAGGCTCAACCAACAACTATGCTGGCACCCTCATATTGGCAGCAACACAGAAAACACACCTACTCACAGGGATCCTCACCACCACAATTGCAAAGTCACAAGAGAGATCCACCATGATCACTGTAAAATGTCAATACCAAAATAATTGTAAATAAAAAGACATTTTTACAATTCAGTACTTCAAAACTGAGTTGAATAATCTGTGATGATGGTCAAATGGTTACTCTGGATGAGCTTATTCCTTTGAACACTAGTAACTTATGAATCCGTGACTTGGGGCATGTGCTTTATAAGCTTGATACAAATAAACAAGATGTTTTTCCTCTCTTCTTTGATAACACTCCTTTCAGACCTCCTTGTTGGTGGGGTGGGTCTGCAAAAATGCTAAATAAGCTTGTTGTTTGTCTGTTATGTTTTTAGTGTGGTAACATTATGCCATGTATTACTGGTTTTAAAATATATTTGTAATATATTTGTAATATGTAATTATGTTAATGACTGTGCACAGTTTTTGTATACCGCATATTTATATATGTGTATTTATCTTTGTTTTCTGTGTATTGTCCACATCCCTGATGAAGTTCAATTTATATTGAATGAAACACGTTGGCTGTATGCTTTGATTGCTGGACGTTATATTTTAAAAGTGGAATTAAATTAAAGAAGAACTTTCCTAAAAACAGACTGGAAGAATTGTTGATCTCTTCTGTGGGTGCACCATTCTATTTTTATTTTAAAGTTCACCCTGCTTTGCAGCAATATCATACAACGGTTGATATTGGAGTTGAAGTGCACCAAATAATTACCATCTGGAACTGGGTGTTAGGTGCGGTTGAAATGTCTGCCGTTGATGTGTGTACCCTATTTTTACTCAATGGCATACATACCTGATGGACAGATGCTAGTGGGTCTGGCTGATGCAGCCAGAATATCCCCCACTTCCCTGGATGAGGTACGTTGGATGATTGAAGGAGCAGCTGTAATGATACAAATATATACACATTTCTATACAAAGAATGATGTGTATGTTTTGAAATGTTTGTGTCATTAGAGTACACTTTCAACACAGTTAGTGCTACTCCTCTTTAGATGAAACAGTAGAAGCAATTTGGCACATACTTTATTATTTAAATCTAAATGATGAGTCATCTTTTCATTAGCCAAAATGTTATGAAGTAGTATACTCTTGTGAACCATATATGAGCATATGGAGATGGGTGAAAACAGGGATATTTGACACACACATCACATACTGCTAACATGTCATCCAATATAGAAGACTATGAGCTTTCAATAAAGTTCATTGTCAGTGACCTTATGAGGGTCTACCATCTGCCCAGTGTGTGGTGTCTGACCATATCTCACACCTGTAAGTGGAGCAGAGGTCATTGTTGCATGGGATTTCCTGGGTAACATCACAGGGCCTAAAAGGACATGACTGTAAATTATTTTCATTCTAGTTGACACATGTTAAAACCAACATATACTAGTTGCGATCACATGTGTAAGACTAATGATGGAGTTTATGTAAAATATCTATAGATTGTCTGATGATAATGTAGTACATGGGAGCCATGTCTGGCATATATGTGTACCAGGTTGTGCTGGTGTCAGTGGTTGATCTGCCCCTTGATGTTGACTTCCTGGAAGTGCAGGAACCTCTGTTCCAGTGGGTTATTCTACTCTGGCTGTATGTGGAAATTAAATGAGGAAGCCAACAGACAAATACAACAAACGATGATTATCTACAACTTTTTACATAGTTGCTTAGTTGTATTTGCAATGTAACTATGATGGTAACAGATTAATGCACAATTTCACATGCCAGTTACAAAACTACATTGAAATTACTAGAAAAGAAGGGACACTGTTTGTGAAGAAGAAATTGGAAGTTAACGTTTGCAGTAATTAGGATTGTGGGACTTGTAGTTTAAACATATAAAAGTTCAATTCACAATGAATATTTTCACAAACTTGAAGTGACTTTCATTGTCAAATTTGCTGGCAATGTTAAACATTTATCAAATAAAGTCATTTTTAATCATCACATATTACCTGACACCACATTAAGGTCATCATTCACAGGCAGCTCATGCAGTGAGTGGGAATGCATGGTGAAGAGGACGTCCTTCTCAAATGGTTGAGACGGAGACGGTGGCCAGTTTATCCATCAAGGAGAACTCTGGCCACCTCTATCCCAGTGAACTTCACCTTAATCCACCTCCTCTCATCCTGCCACTTCTCTTTGATGTCTGTGATGGTCTGGACATCCTCCCCCAATGGACTGACTGTCTTAGCCAACTGCTGCCTTAGGGGTACCTTCTGTGTTGCACTACTGAGGAATGGAGGAAGACAATGTAGTTTTTTTGTAGTTCCCAAAAACAAATCTGACAATCATCTCAGTCTCCTCCTCGGTGAAGTTTTTCTCCCTCCTGACATTTAGCATGCTGATGCTTGGCAGATGACAAGGCACAGAGCAGGCAGGTGACAGCTGTGTGGAAAAAACAGAGCCTCGGATGTGGGCTGCTTTTATGTGGTTTGCAGTGCATAGGTTGCAGGTGGCATAAATTGTCCACATTGTGTTTAATTATACTTTCTCTGCCCCAAGTGCGGATATTCAGTCCCGAGTGAGGAACCTCCACCCCATGTTCGGAGCCTTCACAGTCGCAAAGATACTACTTATAAGCTCCTGTGACATTACAGAAAATAGTAACGTTAGACTTTTGGTCTAAACTTAGGGCCTTATTATGAGTATGGCAGTCCTCCTGCTGGCCCGCTACCGCTGCGCCGACAGGAGGACCACCAAGCCAATTGTGTTCCTGTCCACTGGATTACAACTGTAATCCATGGCATGCGGTGGGGCTGCGGCGGTCTCACTGTGGTGGCTGTATAAGTCTCATAGGTGAACCTTAACAGCAGACACCGCCGTGGCAGCGCCTGCAGCACGCTCCTGCAAGGTGTGGTATGCATGCAACACCATGCAGGAACTGATGTGCAGTTCCAGGGGAGCGCAACATGTTCCCCCCCCGCATGCACCCCCAGAAGCGGCAGGGGGCCCTGTTAGGGCCCCCTTAGTTGCCTCTCTGTCACCCTTTTCATGGCGGGCTCACCGCCATGAAAGGGGTGATGGACAGGCAACTCATAATATGCACAGTGGTGCCACAGCAGCACCATCAGCATATTGCTGCTCCCTGTCCACTGCGCGACTGCGGCGGGATCCTGGATCCCCGATGGACGCTGCGGTCGAACTGCCACACTCCTAATACTGTGAGCAGGCCCGCAGTGTGGCGGTGGTCGGACCGCCACTGCGAGAACAGCGGTCCTCGTAATAAGGCCCTTAGACTGTTGGCCTAACTTTACCTTTTTGAATCAGGCCCTCAATGCTGCCTACTTACAGTGACAATCCCTGCTTTAGTTTCATTTAAGTGCGCTCTACCCCATAGGTAAGCTTGGGATTTAAAATGCAGTTTTGTATTTTCACAAAGTATCATTACTTCATGTTTCAGCCATCCTGAAATTCTCAATTCAGTTTGTATGCATCCTTCTTCCCTGACTATTATGCCCAGGTAAGCTCTAGCAATATCACTTTTATACAATCTTTTCACTACTTACCATTTTTCAAAGGTATCAGTACCTTTTCCTGTTTGGTAAGAACTAGTCTTTTTCAGTCACTCTATCAATTGTAGCACAATACACACAAAATGCTTGTATCCATCTTTAATTAATCTTCATTTATAGATACAATTCCAATATTTATGGCCTCCGTACAAATATAATAGCCATCTTGACTTTCATTATCTAGCACTTATTTTTTGACTGACCAGGACCCAAATTAACCTATTCTCCTTTTTTAATTACTGTAGCATATAGACTGATATATGTTTATGCTTTGGACTTGATGAGACCATGTAATTTAAAATCAGTACAGGATGGAACATATTGAAACTAATTCACTCCAATGAACTGAAAGAGACTGAACGTTGGTCACACCAAGTTATGGCCCACCTATATTTTTAGTGCACTATAAACATTTATTCACTCGCTATTCACAGTGCACTGTGTCATCACCGTCACTACATCTGCAAACATACCAACATACCTACATGTATTATTAATAAGTTGAATATGAAAAAACAAAAAATGAATTGGTACAATCGATTTCAATTCCAGTCCTGTCTGTCAATATAATAATTGAATGATGTCTGCTAGCTAGAAAACTAATTGTGTTTGGGAACTATATGCATTGATATTATAGATGTTTTCACCGGGTACCTCTTGCAAATAATTCATAGAACAGTTTTTTAGTTGCATTCTTGCAGCCATTATTTCCTTTCTTTCCAGATCTTTCAAACCCTGTTAAGCTAATGTAATTTCATTATCATCTCTGCTTGAGCTTGACTTCATCAATTAGGCAAACAGAATACAGGCACTGTTAAACCAAGCACTCTTCAGTTTTCTCTACTTGATGGGCAATAATTTATGTTAAAATATCATTTCTATTGCTTTTGGATTGCAACCTGTAACATGGTAAACAGACATGGATGTCAGACTCCCTACAGGGATGAATCGATGAAATAGACACCTGAGTGGTTCTTCAACCTTGTAAAGTTGTTACACAAAGAAGACACAATAGGAGCAGCCACAGCAGCTGAAATGGATTTTCCTGAAGAAATGTCATACGTGATTTTAACAATCAAACTTAACAAAGTGCCAGATGTACTGAGAGTTGATTTGCAAAAAGCGGTTACAAATTGTGCATAGTACTAACTTAGATCGGTTTTCAAAATCGAGAGTCGCAGGAGGTCGCAGAACAACCTCGTTAATTAATATTCATTAAGCAAGTCGCAATTTGTAATCCCCAGTGATTGCCTTTATTCACAGGAATTTTGGTCTGCTAGGGACAGCAGACCACCAACTGAAAACTTAACATTTTTTAAATAAAAAAGTTTTCCATTTTGAAAAACTTAAGTAAGAATTGCCAGTGGTCCCCTGAACCATCTTCTATTTCCCCGAAGTAGTCAACTCAATTCTCAAAGGGGACAGAGGCAGTGAGAAAGTGGATTATTAGTTGAAGTGGATGGTAGTCCTCTTCACGTAGTAATGGCACTATTCCTAACTAGGTCCATTTATGCCTTAATAATTTAATCCTGAGCTCAATCCTTGGTAGCTGTAGCACTGAGCAAACAGACTTAATTTAGGAGAAATGTGTCACGCACATATCAGTACCAAAACAGTTAAAAGTACAAAACATTACACAATAAAAAACCCTTTCCGATTTATACAAATTGAGAACATTTTAACACACAAATAGACACCGAAATGACAATAATCGGGTATAGGGTACCGGAGATAAGATTTTCCAAGTTTTAAACCTTTCTAGCACTAAAAAACACAGGGGCATATTAGCAAGAACCTCGTTAAAATTATCGTCGTTTTAGCGGCAGGAAACTGCCGCTAAAACGGCGATAATGGGCTTGCTAATATGCGTTATGGAATTCCAATAGAAGCCCAGGTTAGATGTCCTGCACATCTAACCTGGGCTTCTATTGAATTCTATAACGCATATTAGCAAGCCTATTATCGCCGCTTTAGCGGCAGTTTCCTGCCGCTAAACGGCGATAATCTTAACGAGGTTCTTGCTAATATGCCCCACAAAGAGCCAACCACAGCTTTCTGGTCGCACAAGACCGGGTCAAAGTAAAAAGTTAAGTTACCTTGTAGCTAGTCGTTTTTTTTTTTTAGAAAATCTTCATTGATGAGGTCGTTGGTGGGTGTGGATGCCAGCTGGATCAGTAGAGGGACTCGTTGATGGCTGCCAGCTGCAGTGCAGTACCTCAGTAGGGGCCTCTGCATTGGTGGGAAGTTCGAAGTTCCTCGGTGTTGACATTGTCAAAACTCCGAATGGGCGAAGTCCTAAGATCAGGCCCAGGAATTTGGTGGTGGCGGGGTGCTGCTCAATGTTGGTCCCAGTGAAGTCTTCTATGTCTGGACTTAGAAACTTTTTGGGGAGCCAGGATCCTTTTAGCCTGGCAACCCAGAATATTGAGTCCAACTGGCAATTCAACATCAGCTGCTGTGACTCAGCAGTGGTCTGGTAGTAGCCTCTGGTTCTTTTGACAAAAGTACTTTTAAAAAGTTACTAAGCCTCAGATTTAAGAGTTAGGCAGGAGGAGTACACTCTGAAACTCATCCAAGTGCCCCAGGATCTTAGGGACACCCATTGGGGGTCAGGACATATCCTAGAGGAAGCAACCGACAGGGTCCAAGGCATTTGAAACTGTTCAGCTGGGCTCGTCAGGAAGGTGGGTTTCTTGCAGCTTTTGTCTACTTGTAGCTTACCTGGAGGCTAGTCAACATGCCCGAAGAGTCCATTCTTCTTTCCTGTGTTCAAGTGAGAGCAAGTCCAACCCTTGGGGTTTCTCACCACAGGCTACAGTAGGTGCAGTCATCTTTCTGAAGTGCGAAGGGTTCAGCAGGCCCTTCTGTCTTCCCCAGGTCCAGCAGTGTTCTGACGTAGGTACCCAGGGGTGCCACTTTTATGCCTGCCACTAGCTTGTGGGTGGGGGGAACTCCCTGTCCAATATGTAAAACGTCACCAGAGGCAATGCTATCCACATTGACATCAGTTCCTAGGGGTTTGGCTCTAAACAATCAGACAGTGACCCGCTCTGCCAAATCCAATATAGGTGAATCCTTCTTCCGCTGGTCAGAGCTGTGGGTACACCCTGAGATGTGTCTGGGGAAATGAGGAACTCACCCTGCAAACCGGTTCTGGAACAGGATTTCCCCCCACTGACATTTGTGTCTGTCTGGCTACTTGGACAATGGCAAGGGCAGGCCTAGGTGTGAGTTACATTTGCTTGTGACAGAGAATGCCCCTTTGAAGCTTGTGTAGGTGATGGGAACATTCCCCAGACCATCCTGTCAGAAGGAGGTCACACCTCCTCCCAGCCAAAGCCATTTTGTTCTGTTTCCTAGGATATATTCACACCTCCCAGTACACTGCCAGTTGACAGCTGGGGATTAGCTCTGGAAAGGCTACTAGAGGATTTAGGCAGGAAAATGTCCACTTTCTAAAAATAGCATTTTCATAATAGCAATTTAAAATCTGACTTGACCATCAGATTGGATTTTAAAACCCTTTTAATTTGAGTGCTTGAACCATGGTTCTAGCTATTCCTAAACTGAAGTTATGCATTATAAGGTGTTTTAATGTAACCTAGTGATTTTATTTGGGAGAGTCAGGCATCCTATAGTGAAAAATAACTTTGGACATTATTCACTGCCAGGACGTGTAAGATCGAAGAACACATGTCCTAATTTCTAAATATCATGGGCCCTGCCCTATTGGCATCTAGGGCCTACCATAGTGGTGACAGAAATATTAAAAAGGAAGGTTTAGGCCTGTTAAAAGGGTGATTTGAACAGGTCGAAATGGCACTTTTAAAACCGCCATGCTAAACTGCTGGGGCGGGCCTAGAGTCCCGTTTTACATGTTCACTTTAGTGTTCCACAATACGTTCTGCAGTGCACTAATGCCATTCAGTTTACTGTCCCTGGGTATATAAGGTATCATGTATTAGGGTTCTAGAGGTAAATTAAATATGCCAATCAGGGATCAGCCAATTGTACATATGTTTTAGGGGTTAGAGGACATGCACTGGGGCCTGGTTAGAAGGGCCCAGTGCAATAGAGCCACCAAAACAGTAGCATCAGTGCAAAAATTGGAGGTGATCATGCAAAAAGAAGCCTTCCTTAAAGGGTCCAAAGGGACTCCTTCCCTGTTGTGGTTCAGTTACCACCTCAACTAGGGAGTCAATAGTTGATCAATGGCATTCACAAACCATTGATACATACCTTACCCACTCTCAGTTTCGAAGGAATGCCAAAAACACAACTGTTCGAAATTGTGATTCAATAGGGACTGGAAACTTCATTTTCCAATTTGGAAAAACGATCTCAAATTGCAAAATGGGATTAATGCATTGGAAAAAGTGATTTTGCAGTTGCAATTTCTGTGATTAAGTAAACAGCAAAATTCCTTAGCACATCTGGCCAACAGCAAAATCCCTTAGTACATCTAGCCCAAAGTTCTCTAATCTACTTAACATTTTAGAGGAGACACAAAATAAATTATCACCAAAAAAACTATAGACTTAATGCAAATTTATATTGATTCAGAGGTGTGCTGATTAGTCTTCCTGAAACTGCCATTTGGTCAATGATAGGGGTGAAGCTTGGGACTGCAGGTCCTGTTGTTGGAGTGTGAAGGGTCCTTTGGAAGGGGATGAGCCTTGTGTCTCTCTTCCTCATCACTGTCAGGCGTGGCTGTTAATTGGCAGGAGTAGAATGCTCGCACCTCGTATTGCCACTGTTATGGGTTTTTCATACTGTAGATGACACAGTTTTGAGGAGCAATACTCTAACTTAAGACTGACATATGAAAGGAGAACCGACCTAAACTTGTTCTGAAAGTGCAGGCAGAGAAACCAGATCCTATGTTTGCCATCCCTGCATAAAAGTGGGAACTTTTGACTCACTTATTGTTTAGTAGAAATGTATCTTTGACCAAGAAGGTGGATGCTCCACAGAGAACTCAGAGGACTACGGTGCAAACAGAGATTGTGTCTGTCTAACAGCTAGCTTTTTAGAGTTCAGAGGACATCACCTGGATTCTGATCTGGTGTAATAACTGTTTCCCTGTCCTGGAATGCCTGGAGACTCCTGCCTGGAAGAAGAGGGAAGGAGCGAGTCATACTTGCAGGAGAAGATGACCACTGGTATGGATAAGAACAGATAACCCTGGTACTGGGGCTCCATCCACCAGAGACTCATGAAGAGCATGACTTTCATGCTTCTGGCTTGCAGCTGGTCAATTTAGATGAATCTGGAGATTTGTCGCACTTCTTAAATGCATCAGAGCAGTTCTCTCTGTTGCAGACGTAGCACTTGGCTAAGTGTTCCTGAGTGGTCTAACCCACTCCATGCTTAATTTGTGCTGGTGGTTTCCGGTGCTTAGCACCAGCACTTAGGGGGTAAATATGACTTTCGTCCGACCGCCATCCTGTCGGGAATGGGACCGCTGGACTAGCTGTCGGCGGTCCCGCTACCGGTATTACGATGCGACTGCCTTCAAT
Organism: Calotriton arnoldi; assembly: GCA_963921515.1. NCBI lineage: Eukaryota > Metazoa > Chordata > Amphibia > Caudata > Salamandridae > Calotriton > Calotriton arnoldi. The sequence continues at coordinate 136,178 of CAWUFW010006524.1, read as the reverse complement.
ATATTTTGTATTGCGGCAGGCTTTAGCACACGCCATAATACAAAAAAAACACAATATGAATATCCCTGCACTGTGGCAGGCACCATGCAGTGCCTGCAACATGGTGCAGGGATATGTAGGGTGGCACCATAGGTGCCCCCCAGGGCTCATATCGGAGGGCCAGGGGGGAAGGGGGGCCCGCTACAGGCCCCCAAGTCACTTTCTGCCTGCTTTTTCATGGCGGGTTAACAGCCATGAAACGGCCGGCAGAAAGGGACATTGTAATCCCTAAGGCGGTGCCTGAGCAGGCACTGCCACTGTTGTAGGGATTGCAGTCCCCCGACGGTCCGACAATCCGTGGCGGTCGGTCTCTTCACCCGCCTTCCATCTGCCCACCATCATAATGCGGTGGGCGGTCAAGCAGGGTCCGATGGCGGTGGGTCTGCCACCGATGGCCTGATGGTGGCGGTCCCACCGCCATCATAATCAGGCCCTTATTTCTCAGGGCCGGGTCTACACGCAATATTGGCTGCTCACTAAGTTCACATGGGTCTCCACTCTCCTCGGTGAAGGGCTGATTTCGCATGTGACTGTGTGCGTAAAATATTTCATGTCGACACCGCGGCTGCCCCCCTTATTATGAGGCACACACACACACTGCCAGAAACTGCCTGGGTCCCTGCCTTAAAATAAGTTATGGGTCTAATCATTCATAGTAGCACTAGTGCGCTACCAATGACCGCTTACAAAATATATTAGTAGCGCCGCCCTGGCCCTCTGTGTCGAATTGTCAAGTTTGTGTCCCGAATCAGACCAATGATCAGTGTCCCCACTTTGTTTTCGCCCGCGGCCCACCCCAGCATACTGCGTAGCCGCAGAGCTAATCAGCTGACAGAAGAAGCAAGCAGTGTGTCGCGCAGCAGGCCTCAGATTAATTAAAACTAAAAGGCAGTAAGTAATGATTTTGTAACATGCTAGTAGTAGTTTGTGAACTGTGGAGCAAGTAATGGAACGTCAAATGTAGACTATGTTGCATCATTGTGCATTAGGTCAGGTCACCCGGCAGCAAAGCGAATGCCCCACTCTGATCTCCAGCTGAGACCCCATCAACGAGGATATCACCAAGCTCCTGCTAGGACTTGAATTGTGTAGCCCGTAGTTCTGGTGACCGTGACTCTCACTAGTTCAATCTGCAAATCTGGGGCAGCCCGGTCCCTGATGCTGAGGGCGTGACTCTCTGTTGGTGTTCAACCGTGTGCATACCGACTGTGATGCCTCCTGGAGTGTGGTGCTCTTGATATGGATGGTGGTACCCTCCTAGTCTGCAGGGTTCTCTTACTCAGTGGGACTCTTCCGTAGTTTTAAGGCGCAGACTCTGACTGTGATATCCTCCTGTCTGTGGAATCTGATACTGACTGTGACACCCTCCTGGTCTGCAGGCCTTTCATATAGGCTGTGTGTGATACCCTGGGCTTCAGTTCTGTGACCATCCTCATGTGAGGGGCTCAGGCATGGACTCCCAGACTCTTCTATTGTGAGGGGCACTCACCATAGCACAGAGAATGTCTGACAGTAGCCAAATGCTGAACTCCACTTACTTCACAGCACACCAACAGCCCTAAACCGATGAGCTCCAAATAGTGCTAAATTCCTTCAGGAATGTTGAACATGTTTGACAGATTAGCACCTTTAGCTTGCAAACGCATGTTGGCTGCCTTCAGAATATTCAATTTCGTGCTTTTTCTTAAAATCAATTAAATCGAAGAGGTGTGTGTTTTGCTGAGAAAATGATGAATATATTTACACAGCTTCTAGAATCCTTATCTTTGCTGTGTCATGTATAGATTGCGGTGACAAATGCTCATTATCTACAGCACATAAAAATACAAAGTAGGCAGCAGAGGAGCTTGCTCAAGTTTGCCTCTTTCCTTCACAAGGTGTGCATGTCACATTCACTTGAGAGGTTTAGAATGCCCCAATACCTGTAAGGAGCACATACGCATCTGTGGTGTATACTGTATATGTTAAGAAGGTGTACATCTTAGATATGCGTCTGTTTTATGCGTCCTCAGTGTTTGGCTGTGCCCGTGTTAGAAATAGATTTCTGAGTGTCCAACCAATGTTAGTTTGTTTGGAAAGTGTACCTTGCTGTGAATCTTTAAAGTGTGTTTCTAGACCCACTGTGTTGTGTGTTTAAGATAGGTTCTTCTGTTTAAGCAGTGGTTTCTGGGTGTGACTGTGTCAGGAATATATTTCTGCTCTGGTGTGCTACTTGTGTTTGTGTCAGGAAACAGTAGCGGCCCGTGGTGGGAGTGCTGCCGGGCGGTGACGTGGGGCGGGGGAGGGGAAGGGTGGGGGGTAGTAAACTACGGAATACGGCCGAATAGAGGAAAGTAAACATATAAATAAATAAAAAAAATTTCGCTGCACGCGCTGCATCGCATTTGGCGATGCAGCGCGCGCAACGAAATTCGTCTTATTTATTTATATGTTTACTTACCTCTATTCGGCCGTATTCCGTAGTTTACTACCCCCCACCCTGCCCCTCCCCCGCCCCACGTCACGGCCCGGCAGCACTCCCACCACGGGCCGCTACTGTCAGGAATATGTGCCTGCTTGTGATTGTTAAGAGTAGTGACTGTGGCCATGACGGCAAGTGTGAGGTGACAGAGGGTCACACAGTAAAATGAGGAATGCATAGGTAGATTTTCAAAAGAGCCCTTTCAGATGTGCTATATGTCTTGCTCAGAAAAGTGAATATGCCTGGTGCTTTGTAGTGAGGTTTTCTTTGGTTTATGTGCCGTGATTGCCATCGTAGTATTTTGGGGTATGGAGATGCGGTACTGACAGTTTGAGTTTCAGGGGTGTAACTATCAATAACGCTGCAGGTTCAGTGACACCTGGACCCGGGTGAAGGGGCAACTGATAGAGGCCCATTTGTCATGCTTGCACTGGAGATGTTTGCAGCATTGCAATGAAACTGATAGGTTCTCCACTTGTAAGCAGCCATAATGGGGTTGTCACTACACACTTGGCTGTCTTTATATATTTCATCTGTATTTCTTAAGGAAAAGAGGTCTCAATATAGTCTGTTGTTTAACTCCTCATCTATTTTGTTTGTCTAGTGATAAGTATCTGTGTGTGTCAGACGACATCTCTCTTGTTATATGTTGCCTCCTCCAGATTTCATACAATGCTTAATCCTCCATGCACTTGCCCAAAGCTTTCAGAAGTATTGCACAGATTTAGTTATAAGACTATTCTAGATACTTCCTGTTCACTTTATTTACCTTCTATTTCAAGAAATGCTTTGCTGGGTCTGGTTCATCAGTAGGCTAATATTTCCACTCCAGGAATCTGTGTTTGATCTCAGGGCCACAAATTTAAATCTTGGTGTGGCCACTCAGTCTTTCACCTTTCCGAGGTCGCGTCGATAAAATTAATGCCATTGAGATAGATAACAACATTTTCAATTCTGTGTCAAGACCCCTTCTGGTGAATATGTGCTTTACAAACATACATGGGTGTTAAAGACACAGAAATGTATTTTAATCTTTTGTTTTTCAATTTCTTTGCAATATTACCCTGTCTTTATGCCCTCTGTCCCTTCTTGACCCAGTACCCATCTTTTTTCCTTTCCTTTTTCTCTTCCTCAGTACCTCCAGCCATGCCTCCTTTCTTCTTTCCATTCTTGCTTCATTACATCCTCATTCATTCCCCATCCTTCCTCCCTTGGTGCATTTCTTCCTTCTTCCTCCATTCGTTCTTTACTTTCTTTTTTCCTGCTCCTTCTTTCATCCCTTCTTTAATTTCTTCCTTTCTTATCCTCAACCCGTCATTCTGCTTTTCCTCCTTCTTTCCTTTCTTCTTTCTATTCATCCATCACACATTGTTCACTTCCTTTCTCCTTCTATCTTTCCTTTCTTCCTTTCACATTCTTTTCTTATTTCCTCCTTCTTTCATCCATTACTTATTTCCTTACTCCAGTACTCCCCTCCCTGCCTGCATTTGTTGCTGCCTTCTTTAATGTATTCCTTCCTTCATCCTTTCCTTTCCTTTCCTTTCTTTTAAACAACACAGTACAAACACATTCTCTTTAGTCTGCAAAGCTGCCTCAAGTCCTCAAATGACATTTCCTATTGCTGCATTTTGATATTTACGCACATTCCTTAATTTGAGTTCACTTTTAAGTTGTTGTCATAGGCTTCCCATATGTTGTATTATTTTATGTTATATTGATTTGTATAGCACACTAATGACCCAATAGGGTATGTAGGCGCTTGGGCAGGTGTATAGGTGTGAGGCCCCCGATGTGCTTATGTGAAGAGCCAGCTTCTTGCGGAACTCAAGAAGTGAGGAGATGGCTCTGATGTGTTGAGGCCTGCGGATGTGGGTGGAGGCAATAAAGGAAGTGGGTGGAGCCACTGGAGGAAGTGGGCAGAGCCAGGGGAAGTGGGTGTGGCCTGCTAAAAAAATATGAGCACCTGCACTTAACATTTTACAAATTAAGCACTGCAACACTAAAGAAGAAACATTTGAAGATGTGGCACTCACTTAAAGTGTGCCAGAATGGACTGATATTGTGGTTAACACCAGCATGTGCAAAGGTGTGTCGCTTGGATTACACCATTGGAAGTAGCTGCTACATTAAGGCACTTGTCAATCTGTGCTGAGCAACTGAGTGGCTGACTCTGGTGCTATCCATGAAGTGCACCCAATCGGATCAAGCCGCCGCTGCCCCTCAGTACAGAAAAGGAACCCAGCCGGTGACCTGGATGTGTGCTTGTAGGACTGCATCAACATCTCCACCCACGGAGGTCAGAGCGACTGAACCAAAAACTCAGCCAAACCAGAGGTGGGACATACAACTTTGACCCGTGGCCCCTCCAGCCATGGGTGTCCCCAGAAAGGGGCACTGCCTGAACACAGCTACCTACCACCACTGCCTCCAGAGCACTGTGTGAGGCCTGTGTCTGCTTGCAACGAGTGGAGCAGTAATATGGCCTGGCTGCATCCAACTCACCTCTTCTTGCATTGATTGAGGAACAAGGGCTCAAACGCAATAGGCCGTTGAGAGGTCTACCATGTAAGCAAACATAGGGCAGTAGTGCTTGTTATGACCCATAAGAATATTGAGGTGTGCTGCACCATCACTGAGACCCAGCACCTGAGCAATCTTAGATTAAGAGCAGGGGAAGGGGGCAGAATGGGGGACATAATAATCTGAAATTATCAGCCTGACATCTATATCTTGGGTATCTGTTACTTTTTGTGCTGGTGTGAAGTATTGAGTTTTGCTGTGTAATAAAGTAATTTTCTTTTTAAAAGATAAGCACTGGGCTGTACAATCATGTTATTGCCCTGTTGGTGGCCTATTGAGTGCTGAGCATGTTGTACCTCCACACTAACCTACCCCAGAAGCCTGTGACTGCTCACCCTCTCTACCACAAAGAGTCAAGTGCTGAACGGGTTGTACTTGGCCGAGTTTGCAGAGCTATCGAGGGATGGATCCTGGGACATCAGAGGCAAATGACTACAACCTTCGTGGCTGTGGCACAGTAGCCCCTCCTTGCCCCAAGGCTGCTTGATCAGGGTCTGGCAACAATTATGGCAGAGTAGTTACCTCAAAACTTTGTCTTATCAGCCTTACAGCCAGACATGAGTAACTTGGATGGGACCTTTTCATTGATGCTCACTAGGTGACAATTGGTACCTGAGGCACCCAACATGACTTTCACCTGAATGTGTATCCCTCATAATATGTCTAAAATCGGCCTCTCTGGCCCCACTTAACCACTTATACTAGTCTTAAGAAGGAAGTATGGCTGCCTATACTGCTCTTCCTAAAATAGTTGGGCAATCCTGGTTGTAATGTCATATTGCTAAATCCACTTCCATGTGATTTACTCACAACAGAAAAGAAACAGGAGGGTGGTTGGAGGGGGAAGTTCTCTTTTGATCCTTAGCTATCTCCTATGCAAAATCTCAGAGAACATTTTGACAAACACAACATCTAATAATCTAATAGGGGAGTTTCCAAGAGAGGTTCTGACAATATCAATATACAAGAAAAATATGAAGGATTGATTCACCCACTATTTTTGTTTTCAACAAACAGTTGCCTAGCAACAATAGTTACAGGTGGTGCAGCTGTGCATTGGTCAATCTGTTAGAAGGGAAATATTCAATTCCTATGATAAGATGGTTAATCACAAAATTAGTCACGCAAACCTGCAAGAGAGGGTGTCTGAGGAGACAAAATTATGATGTTTTTCTCACTCAAACCAATCTTTTCTTTCCTGAGTGTTTGCTCTTAGGAATGCTAATGAGATGTATCACTGCAGAAAAAGAAACTGAGGTCTCCTCTTAGTAAAGTAATAGAAGAAAGACTACATGAAAATTATGGTGTATGGTATTAGATTCTGGTCAGTTTATCGAAACCAGAAGTGAGGAGGAGAGGCGCTTGTAACTAAGCCTGGGTGGTGAACTCAGCTGAGTTTTCTGCACTTTGCGTTACGCGGAACTCGCGGAGTTCCGAAACACTCCGCTATGCGTAGCGTAGCAGAGTTTTTTTTCTCGCTCGCGCTCGTCAACATCAAGTTGGCGAGCGAGGAAAATCCACCTCCCGGAGAGATTTTTCCTCATTCGCACACGTCAATGTCAAGTTGGCGAGCTCGAGCGAGGGAAATCAACCTCCCGGCAAGATTTCTCAATGCAGGCGGTCGGATTTCTCAATGTGAGTGGCCACGTGTGCTCGCAACCACTCGTGTTGAGGAACAGTCTGTTCGCATTGAGAAAGCTGCCGCTCGAATAGAAAATCTACTCGAGTGGCAGAAAAGAAGCAGCGCCCACTTACGCCCACTTGCACTGTGCATGGTGCCGTTCGCAATAATTTCACAGTGCGGACAAACACCCAGCACTGAAAATTTCTGCGAAAAGCATTTTTCTAACACACTCCACCACACGCTGAGCTCCGCGTAGCACGGCAGAGTTTTTTTTGCACTTCGCGGAGTTGCGCGTTCCGCTTAGCGGAACTCCGCCAACTCTGCCCAGGCTTACTTGTAACTGAATTGTACATGACAGGATGAGGCACAGCAGTGTTTTATATTACACATATTTACAAAAGGATGGTCCCTACTAATCCACCCCCCCTTAGCAACCCCATTCAGGAGCACTTCTACCCCCAACAACCTTCCAGATTCATCACAATAAAATACCCAGTCATGTGCTGTGTTAAATGCCACAGTATCACCCTCCAACAGGAAGACCCAACCAACATCTCCTTTGTTTATTACCTGTACTTCTGAATTTTAGTGAATACTTACTAACTCTCAACATTAGCTTGCATGGCCTCTAATCCATGTGACTAACACCTCACTCTTTGACACTAAAGTAAATGTGTGACACATTAGACAGTGATATGGTCAATAACACACTGTGGATCATCAGGCATCACACAAACATCCTTCAACACAGTCTAAACTCCATCCCAGAATTTCTGCAACCAAACATCTTGAGTAAAGCTGCAATAGATACACCGCTGAATATAAGAACTGTCAGTCAGTTTGTTCTGTAAAAACATGAATTACTCTGGTGGGTTAGGGAGCCAACAAGGGAAGAGACATTTATATATCTTTATGCCATAGAATCAAAATATTTTAACCATCAACGTAATGTATGTATGTGTGTGGTTTTTGTGTGTGAGAAGCTGTGGTTTCTGTAAGTGTGAAGCTAGCCAAAACACAGCATTGTGCTGTACATAGTCAAAGGCAAAGATGCAGTCAACAAGTGATTGAAGAGGTAGGCAGGTTCTGGGAGCAGAATCATGGTGTTACTGCATTATGATGTAGTGCTCCTTAAATAGATGTGTTTCCAGGTCCGAAATGTGTGGGCAGAGCTGGGGAGGCCTTGATGTATACAGGGAATTTGTTCCACGATCTGGATACACAGATAAAGAAGGCTTGTTGCCTTGTTATTTTTTCACACTTATTTTCTCCCAGGTCTATGGTGTGCTGGGTGCGGGTGAGCTAAGACCCAACAAAGAGGGTCAGCATTATTTAGTGACATGAAGGACATCTCGCCCTACTCGCAGTTTAAATTTAATTAACATTTGCTTTTTCAGATGCCCGAATTAAATGGGGTTTCCTGGTTAATATTTATTTACACATCAAATCTAGACAGAGACCCATGCACCTAACTTCCTGACTGTCAACAGCCTGCACTGACATTGTAGCAAAAAACAAAGAAGCTAACAAGCAAATATGCAAACATGTAAGCAAACAGACAAGCAAGCACATTAACAAGATAACGAAAAAAAGAAAGAATGTCTTTGCAGACAAACTCCACTCTTCCACTGGCAACAGTCAAGGACTATTTTCTATAAAAATTTGGAATAATCAAAGATATTACCAATCTTGCGTTTTTGTGTAGGCCAACACTGTAAGATTAAATAATCACTTCAATATATTTGTTAAATTCCAACATCTTGTGTAATACCCAATTTAGGGACTTTGTATCAGTTCCCTTTTTCTAAATATAAGGACAAAACGATTCTCCTTGCTTTCCATAATGCCAGTGCTTAATTTGAGTTGCAGGTTTCAAGTGAGGCCCCCCAACACCCATTTTTCAGGACCGACACTTATTTTTTTCTCAATAGACTTTGATTCAGAGCTATAGAGAGAAAAACACAAAAAGAGGAAATAAGGAGGAAGAGAAACAAGGAAAAACATTGACAAAGGGAGAAAGTAGGGCTGAAGAAGATCCAGCAAGAGTGAGATAAAGAGGCACAGAGTGTGCGGTGGTGGATTAAAGAGGCATCAGGTGAAATCAAGACTCTGCACACTTGTTATTCAGCACCCCAAACTTCAATAGTGCCAGGTGCAGGCTTCTGAAGAAAACTTTGGGTCTCAGAACTTAGGGCCTGATTACGATGTTGGTTGGTTCGGCTTCCGCGGTCCTGGCGGAGGCGGCCCGATCACCTTGATCTCGTCCGAAGCGGTCGATCCGACTGCCGGATTACGATGCATGCATCGTGAACTCTGACTGACTGCTGAAAGACAGCGACAGCCTTTCTCCGACTGCCGAGATGGCGGCCGGAGAAAAACAGCATCCATAGGGCAGTACAGGGATCTCCGACCACCATCAGGATTACGATGTGTGTTTCTGACGACTCTACCGTGACAGTACAACCGTCTGCCTCAAGTTGTCGGAAACAATAGATTTGGGGTGCATGCTCACCCAAATCAGCTTCTCCCTGACAGTCTCTAGCATGGATCCCTTTCTCCAGATCCCCCCTACACTGTGGTAGCTAAACACCAAAGACTACAAACTCTTTGGGAGCCGGAATGCAGGTAAGTCCATAGGTGGCATGTATCCCCATTGACTGGACTGGGCACAGATCGCTACACTCCAGCAATGGAGTACATGGTGCACAAGACAAATCCCCACATTTGTCATGCATGTGTGTATATATCACATGTTTCCTGTGATTTTGCATGCACCTGCAGTGACATATTTGGGGGTATGTCCACCGCCGTAGATGAGACTGCTGTGGTAGCAATGGTTACATCATAATATGGCGGGGGAACTTTCCTGGACTCGGCGGTCGGAATCGGGTTGCAGCCTCAGCGGTCGATGGTCAGTCCGACCGGCATCATAATCAGGCCCTTATTCTTTTACAAACCAAGCAGTGCATAAGGCCCCATGTGGATCTTCGCTTTCACATATTCCACTGATGCGCTAGCGTGTCAATGGATCTAAAGAGGCCATTTACGCTCTTTGGTACATAAAGACTGATGTTAGTAATGATCGCCATGCTGATGATGTTTATGAAGCTAGTATATGAAGCAAAACATGTTTTATTGAATCTCAGGCATCTGTGAGCTTTAGAATCCACAAATGTTAAAAATAAACAGCTTTAATTCCATCCCTAGTAGACGGATAGCAGCTTTAGAGTGTGGCACTTAGCTATTGGATAAGACAGTAGACCCTGTCTATTTCAAAAGTATCCAAGTTTGGCACACTTAGAAGGAAGCTGACAATTTAGAACAAGGTGGCTAAAGATTTTGGGTCTTATCACATAACGGGCCACATGTATCATGCATTTTACCAGTCACAAACGGCCCAATTCGCCAAATCGGTTCATTTTCGACCCGATTAAGATGCATTTTGGTATGTATGAATTCCAATTTGCGATTTCGGTAACATGTTACCGAATCGCAATTTGGAATTGCAAATACATATCATTTCGGTATTAGGAAGGGGCATGTTTAGGGCATCCTTTCCTAATACTGAATCGCAGTGGTATGTAGGAATGTTATTCGACTGAAATGTGGTGGCAAAACATTCGCATTTTACCACCTACTTCAAGTATGTGTTAACCCATCTGCAAACGGGAAGGGGTCCCCAAGGGACCCCTTCCCCTTTACGAATGTTCGTAAAAATGTTTTTTAAAAGCAGGCAGTGGTCCCACGGACCAGCTCTTGAAAAATTACAAGAAAACTTTTTTCTTTTTTTAAATGCAGCCTTTTTGGTTTTTTTAAGGAAAATGGGCTGCATTTTAAAAAACTGATTGCTTTTTAAAATCTTTTTCTAACCTGGTGTGGTCTTTTTGTGGTGTTTTCACTGTGTTACTGTATGAGTTCTTGCACAAATACTTTAGACATTGCCTTCTAAGTTAAGCCTGCCTGCTCTGTGCCAAGCTACCAGAGGGTGAGCACAGTATAATTTAGGTTGTGTTGTGACTTACCCTAACCAGGATTGCGGTCCCTGCTTGGACAGGGTGCAACTGCATACCCAATTTCTAACAGGAATGTGCTGCCTTTCTCTGAAATTGTAGCAGGCTTTGTTGAAATCTCTGAAATAAGTACAGAACACAACAAAGCTCAGCATAATAACCTAACATGTAGCAGGATAACAACATAACAACATAACAAAACATCAAAACACAGCACAAAAGAACAGTCAAAATAGAATTGAAAACAATGGTTATAATATAGCACAAAAATAAATAAATGTAATAATACAGCACAAAGGCACAACAGCGCAAATATCAGCATAAAACATTACGGTCACTATAAAAGCAAAAACAACAAATATGCACAAACATTCTTGTCACAGAAATCTGTTTTAAAAATACAGTTTTTAAAGGAGTTTGAACCAATCACTGCCTTATTTACCACAAACTACGTGCAATAATCCCGGCGAAAAATGTTTTGTGACCTAGCCACTATCTCCTGTACACTGTTGATTTGGTGAACTTGCTCAAGCCTTGTTTTCAATAAATCTCAGTACTGAGTTTTTACCTACTGACATGACACTACAACTGGGTGTTATGAAAGATACTGGAAGGATGCTGTGCTCCACCAAAGCAACAAATTAACAGATTTTGTAAGTGGTGGAATCTGAGTTGCTCATTATACTGTTCTGTCAACATTTCATTAGGGAGCATGACACTGGTTCAAGCAAATGTGCATGACATTTCAATGCACTAGGACATCGATTTGAGTAAATGTTGGCCATTTGGACAATACAAACAGTCAAACTGAGGCCTCTTTCTGTGTACAAGATCGAGTTGAACTGAAACATAAGTTTAGCCTAATTCGATTCTTCCATTTGGTTGATGGGTGATTGCTCTTCATTAGATGCAACTGCTGTTGCTTTCTCTCACTAGTCTAATAAGTCATAATTACTGTCAGGTCTTGTTCAATAGAGTCTGAAAACAATCAGTCCCACTTATCAAAACATAGCTTTGCCCATGCATAAGCGAGCACAAATAGCAGATGTAAACCCTGGAGGGGAAGGGGGAAAAGTGTGTGAGAGAGAGAAGAGACAGCTTGAATCGTGTGGTCTTGTCAAACACATATTTCTTGTACATCAGGGATTCATGATAGTGTTTTCAAAGGTGAATGCCAAATGTGTACTGAAGGTTAAATAAAATAAATAAAGCTTTACTACATTGCATAAGCATTGATTTTCTCTGAGAAACAGAAATATTGGTGAATATGCTTACCGGCTTCATTATGGTGAGCCATGGGGACCCTAGGTCAGAAAGAAAGGAAGCCAATGGTAGAATCCTGGTTTGACAGCAAACCTGGAATTCAGGGAGCAAGAGGGGAAGCTTACAGGCAGCAAGAGGAGAAGCATGTTCAGAGGTAAGACAGAGTTGCGGCAACAGTTCAGCAAGCACAAACAAATTGTAAATCAAGAGGCAAGTCAGAGGTTCAGGAAACCAGTCAGCAAACAGTACCAAACCATAATCCAGAGGGTAGGTCAGAATTCAGGCAAGAAGATCAGGGAACCAAGAAGGAAGGAAAAGGAATAAAACTAAAAAGTAAGGGACTGAGCAAGGGTGAACGACCTGAACGAAAGCAAAAGAACCAATACAATAAGGAAAAATTGCAATGGACCTTCCCAATGGATGTGAGCAGATTATAAAGCCCTGCTACCATTCATGCCCTGATAGTTCTACTCCTTGACCTCCACCAGTGATGATCCTGATGTTCCATGTGCCATCGGCAGGTCCTCCACAGCCTTCCTGACTTTCTCAACCAAATTCTATGGCGACCAGTCCCAGAAGCAAATCCCACAATCTGCGTAACTTCCTTATTCCTGACAGTATCCTTCCTCTTAGGGCCTCCCCATGTGAAGTTTTGGTAAGGAACCCTTAGTGGAGAGAAGCAACTACGCTATGAATGTGGGTTCCCATGATTGTTCTGCTGTACTATAACCCTTCCTTGCTACTAAGTATTGCAGTTAACCCCGAACACTCCTACAGTGAAATATAGACGCTACTAGAGGAGTGCAGTGAATTATTATAAGCAAGTTCAGCTATGGATAGCCACAAAACCCATTGTTCTTGTTGGTTCATCATGTAACATTTGAGAAATTGCTCACAGGACTGATTAATATTCTTGGTCTGACCATCAATCTGGGGATGACCACTGGTTGGCTTAAAACTGGCTGTTCTCAACCTACAAAGTAATGAAGCTCTGTCGGAGATTATTTCCGAAGGTAAGCTATATAATTTATAATCTTTTTCAGAAAGATCGTGTTTAATTGTGATGCTGTAACTTGTGCAAAGAAATGAGTTGAGCATATTTCATAATAGAGTCCACCACAACTACCATTACAGTGTTTGTTTATAGAAGAAGGAAGATCTGGGATGAAATCCGTGGAGATCTTTTGCCAAGGTCATTCAGGAGTAGATATTTGTACTAAAGAGCCTATGATTTCTGATGGGAGGATTGTGCCCGGACACAGACTGAATAGTGTTTGACATATTTATTCAAATCTGACTTTATTGTGTCACACCAAAAATTCGGTCTTCCTTCCAGCTGGATGGCCTCCAAAGGGAGCATCATGGCACTAGTATAGTACTTTCTCCTGTAATTCAGATGACAGAACAATAGTTTATTTTTTTGTAAAGTAGAGTCCATTTACTATGGTGCAATTAGTGCCATTTCCCTGTACCCAATAGTGTGGAACCGAGGCTGAAAGTTCTGTTTTTAGCTGTACCAAACATCCTTCAAAGGTGGATACATTATTGTTTGGCAAAGCCAGGACACACGGTTTTCTCCTTGAAATTTTCTCTGGTTCGATATATATGGATAGGGCATCTGCTTTCCATGGCTTTTCCTTGTTCTATATGTGATGTTGTATTGGAATCTGGAGAAGAATAACATCCAGCTAGCATGCATATTGTCAGTACAGTTTATAGATTTAAAGAACTCTAAATTCTTATGGTCTGTCTATAAAGTTGCAGGGTTTAAAGCCCCTTCAAGATGGTGCCGCCAGTGAGCAAAAGCTTGTTTAATTGGTGAAAATTATTTTTCGTAGATCATTTAGTTTTTTTCTGCCGCTGATCTGTTTCTGATAGGATGGCGCATGGAGCAAAGGAAGAGGCATCAGTTTCTATGAGAAAGGGAAGATCTTGATTAGTGTGCATTAGAATGGGAGATGTAGTGAAAGTGGGTTTCAGCTTGCCAAACCCTTTTTGACCATCTGTAAAACACAAGAACCATTGTATCTCCTTTGTATTGCAAGGTTGAGGCCATACTGCCCGTGCAGGCACTTTCTTAGGACCCTTGCTGAAACCTTCATCTGAGAGGATGAATCACAAAAAAATGTATGGTGTGGCCTTCAGAGGACTTCAAAGATGCATTTTTTCTCTCATTTAGCACATCAGTGTATATAAGTAATGAACTCATTAGCATCATCTCAATATATCTTGTACATGTTGTCAATGTGATTGCAGATCCTGTGAAAAAATTCAAATAGTTTCTAAGTACATGATTACAAAAGTGTCCAAAATATCTCACAAAATGTTGGTCACCAGATGGTGAAATGAACTGGGAGCATTGCATACATTAAACGGCATAACCAAATACTCAAAGTAGTCCTATAGGTCTTCCTTTCATTTCCTGCTTTAATACTGATGAGATTATAAACTGCCCTTAAATCTACCTCCATGAAAATCTTTCCAGTGCAGACTTGCTCCAATAAAACTTTCCATTGGATCTTGGGGCAAAAAATGTGGAAGTAAATGCAGGTGATACCGAGTAAGACTTTTGCTAAGATCTCTTCGATATTTTTTCTTTAAATGTTTTCTTTTTAATGGTCAGTGATATAAATAACCACGTGGGATCATAGCATTCGGAATTAACTTATTTCACAGCTGTACTCCCTATGCAGAGTTAAAGAATCAACACCATTTTAACTAAACACTCCTTGAAACTCATCCTAAGCTTCAGAATGTTTTTTCCTATTTTATGGTGTTCAGAATTGAACATTCCAATAAAGGATGTAGAAGTTAGCTCCCTTTAGTAGGAAAACTTCAGATAATTTCCAATTAATAGCTGGATTCTTTGTTATAACCAAGAAGTAGCCAAAATACTATGGAAATTGGGTGTGTTTATTAAATCAAAACCAATTTTCTCACAATGTCCTTGATCAATAGCCATTAGTAGTGTCAAAGTCTCTTCACATACTGCTCCTGAAGTCATCAGGTTTCCATCAATGCCTATAATTGGTTAGGACTTTCTTTTCTTCTTGTGGGAACGTTATCCGAACGAGCAAGTTGAACATCCATAAAACAACCCGCTGCTCTCGAATCTAATAAAGTCCAACACTCCAATGCACTAGAAGGAGCAGCCAATGTCACTTTCAGCAAATATTTGCTCTATTTTAAGCAGACACATGACATTTAGAATTGCTCGACCTTAGTCTGCTCTTTGAGCGCTCTCATGTTCCTGTAGCTGAGAGCCCTTCACAAGGTGTCCTGTTTAACCACAGTAGATACATAGTTTATTTATGTATCTCTGATCATTTTCCTCAATGGCTAATGTTTTAAATAAGTTTCCAATCTTTGCTTGTTATTCAGAAGAAGCAGTTGATACTGGCTGAGCCTGAGTAGGTGCAATACTTCTAAACCAGTTCCCACATCTTTCAGCACAACATTCTTTCTGCTGCTGATTAATCAGAAGAACTAAATCAATGACTACATCCGCTAACGTTGGCCTATTGGCAAACTAGAAAAGACCATCCTTAAGTTCCTCCCTTAACTCATTTTAAAAGGCAGCGGAGGAAGCCTCATCCATCCAGGCTGCCTCTGTTTGTAATTGCATAAGCAGGCTGACATAATTAATAGTATCCTTTGAACCATGTTAGATGTTTAATAAGCCAGGCTGAAATGCTTGGGTAATCTGTATCCAAACAAATGGCGCTTTAACTTGCTCTTCTTGATAACAAAGGTGTAGCCCAAATTAAAGTGTTCTTGGACAAATAACATAAAATAAAAACTACCGTAGTGGTGTCTTTAGCAAACTGCGTTAGTTGGTTTACAAAATGTAGATTCCATTGTTCCAAAAATGAGTGGAAGAGACCAGAGTCTCCAGTGAATTTGTCAGGCTGTCTCCAATCAGAACTCCTAAAGTGGGAGGATACTGGGACTTCAGGTGCCTCTACAGTAGGATGGGAACTAGAAGAGCTGCGACTGAATTACTGGACTCTCCTGCAGTGGGAGAAATTTGGTTCAAAAGAATGAGCAAATAAACATGCTCATTATGGGCCATTTTAAAATCTTTGGGGCTGATTCACAAAAATAATCTGAGACGAAAGTCTAACTTTACAACTTTTGGTATTCACAAAGGGCATTTACGAGTAGTAAAGTTAGACTTTTGTCTCAGTTAAACTTAAGTTTTGGTCTTAAGTTCAACTGAGACCAAAACTGAAACAAAAGTCTAACTTTACAACTTTCGGTATTCACAAAAGGCATTTACGAGTAGTAAAGTTAGACTTTTGTCTCAGTTTTTGTCTCAGTTGAACTTAAGACCAAAACTTAAATTTAACTGAGGCAAAAGTCTAACTTTACTACTCGTAAATGCCCTTTGTGAATACCAAACTTTGTAAAGTTAGACTTTCGTCTCAGTTTACCTTTGTGAATCGGTCCCTTCCTGAATATCAGAAATGGTCTGTGCCATGAATTATAGCAGACTGGATTCAGAACTCGCATCGAAGAGTATGGCTACCTGTCAAACTGTGAGGATTTGTTGAGCTTGTTCCTCAAAGTCCAAAGACAATCCGTCTCACCCCCAAGAGCTTTGCTCTTCCCATGTGTGAGCAAGTGTGAACAACAGAACTAACCCCTACAAAAGAATGGGAATGGGAGTGAGAGACAGAAGAGACGGCTGAAATGGTTTTGGTCTCATCGATCACATCTCTTGTACTTCAGGGCTTCACAATAGCATTTCAAAGGTCAATCTCTAAAGTAAACAGAAGGTAAATAAAATAAACCTAGTTTTATGATAGTGCATTAACATTGAAATACCCAGAGGAAGAGAGGTATTGGTGAATATGGATACCAACTTTTTAGTGACAGGCTGTGCGGATCATACTCCACAAACAAAGCTGACAACAGCAACAGTGGAATCCCGGGTTAATAGCGAACCTGGGCTTCAGGACGCAAGAGTTAGAGCAAGCACAGCCACCAAATCCAAGCCATATTCCAGAGGCAAGATGAAGTTCAGGCAACCATTCAGGAAACACAACCAGATCGTATTCCAAGGGTCAATACAGAAGTCAGGCAACTGGTCAGCAAACAGTACCGAATTTTAATCCAGAGAGCATGTCAGAATTCAGACAAGAAGGGCAGCGTCATGAGAAAGGAACAAACAAAAAAGTGAGGGATTCAACAATGGTGAATGAACTGAGCAAAAACGAAAGAGCCAATACAACATTGACAAGTTGCCAGGCACCTTCCAAAAAGGAGTGATCAGTTTATAAAGTCCTGCTACAATTCATGGTCTGGAAACCCTTCTCCTTGACCTCCGCCAGTGATGATTCTGATGCTGCAGTCATCATAGATTGGTCCTCCACAACTTTTTTACAACCATATTCTATGGCGACCAGTCTCAGAAGCGAATCACCTAGTCTACGTAACTCCCTTATTCCTGACAATTGCAAATTGCATTTTAGAAACTCTCACTACTGTTGTAATTTAATTAACTAATTTAAAGACAATTGTAAATGGGGTATGGCAGAAACTACACAGTATAGAATGCATTACAAGGCTTCTGCCATTTTGAATAAGTTTAGAATCTTTCCCCAAATGGTACAGTCATTGATGATTTGAAACAAGGTCATTTTCAAAATTCCCTCAATTCAGCCTTAAAGTTTAGTAATGAAATTGAACTTGTCAATACAGAGAATATTTTGTTCAATGGAAAGATATATTAGAAAATAAGGTTGCAATTAATAACGAAATAACAGGCAAGATTTTGATTCAAGCTGAGGTTCCTCAGAGACACATAAAAACAACTTGTAAGTCTTTGATAGAGAAAATGGATGTGCAACCTTTTTACTGGAAATTGTAATTTCAGATGTTGATCACTCCAGAAGTACATCGAATGCTTCCATACAGGAAGAGAAAGATTTTTGAATGTTATTTTAAAAAAAGGTTAAGAAATAAAAAAAGATAGAGCAATTTAAAATCATTAGAAAGACCATCAACTGTACCGCACAAAAAGTTATTTTACATTTTACAAAGCATACAGTTACCTTAAAAGACAAGTTATGTGATGGTGTTTTACTGTAAAATTATTTTGCAAAGCATCAACCAAGAACAGGACTTAACAGCTGTGAATAGAAATAAGAACAATGCTCTAGTGGACACTGATTTAATTGACGCACTCTTACTCCTGCCTATCGTTAGCATTTTGTCTATGAAGGTAGATTCAGCTGAGAAAACAGTTTTAGATCTCTTACAAAATACATATATTCTGAATGATGCGAGATAGCAAAGGATTGAGCCCACTAGTTTACCAGGAGAATCAAGTTGCAATCATCAGCATCCTATTCTCACTAACAACTGTCCTGCAGAGGGGGCAATAAATTGGCAGACGCCAATGCTGATTACCAATAACTTTTCTCAACAAACTGTTGTGTCTACAAAGTCTACTTCAGCTCATAAGGAGGAGGAAAGGGAGGAGGGACTCACAACCATACTCCACAATTTGCATATAAGGGTCGCATATCATATTAGACAGAGGCAATATACTGCAGTTATTAACCTCAATTCTACCTTTTATCTTATAAGCATTGCTAGTCTTAAAAGAGTAGGATTCAGCACCCCTTCTAACAGAAGAAAAGTTTGAATTGACACTTGGGCCAATTCCGAGGCAAGAGATGAAATTATCAAATATACTACAATTCTAAAAAAATAAGAGATTCGAATGGCAGTTAAATTGCACACTTACTAGCACCTATACCAAACTAGACTTGCAAGAATATTTACCTTAAGGAGTAGATGCTGTTATTCTCTGAGCAATATATTGACATGGTTTATTACCAGAGACAATGTGAGCAACTGCTATAACTAAAAACTATTCAGTTATACTCGTGAGTCTGTCACTAATTTACGAGTTTTACACTTTGAAGGACCATTAGATCATTTCTGCTTATGCCGGAGTTAATAATCTCATTGAAGGATGTGTAATTGGATCATATTAATTCAGGTGTTTAACCTGAGGGATTGAACTCGATTGAGTACAGGTGTGAATTAAAAATAGAATATAACAAAAATAATCTTAGTTCATGGAGATATAGATAAACACTGACCTGAATGAAAGAAAGACGGTTTTATAGGTCTTCTCTATATTCAGTTATATAAACTTTGTAGAGTTTGGACAACTATGGAAACTTTGTATATGCTGGCATGGAATGTATTGAAGGAGTCCAGCAGATGAGATGTAAAGTAAGAGTGCGTCTTTGAAACGCTTTGTATACAACTCACCTTCTTTCATCTAGGACACAAAAATATTTTGAACAAATTTGAAGATGTAATCTGAGATAAGGACACAGTTGGGTTTGTCATTTTAAATGTGGTTAGTCTTTGCCATCTGTATTAAAAATGATTTTGGATCAACAGTGTTAGAGCAATTTTTCAACCAGGAAAGCAAACTACTATGACTATACAAAAATATTAATAGAAAAGGTAGATCTCATCGGGTCATATAAATTTTTAATTTATGAGATCAAAGGCTATCATTAGATACAGGGTACTGTATTGGGCTCTAGATTTGGCTGCTCTTATACCAACCTCTTAATGGGATGGTTTTTGAGAAGACGTGCTTGGGCTCTGAAGGCCTGTGAATAGATGCAATATGGGTAAGAGATAAATAGATGATGTAATTGCAATTTGGACAGGCACAGTAGAACAAATGAAATAATATTATAAATACCTGAATAACAACCCATACAGTGCTAAATTCTTGTTGTCCATGAAGAAACAAAAGTGGCACTTTTGGATGTAGAATTTTACAATACAAGTAATAGGATACAATGCAGTATATTACAAACAAAGTACTAGTAGAAGCATATTGCAATCAGTTAGTGCCCATCCCGTAGAAGTAATCAAAGGGAAACCTTATGGAGAAATGACCGTGTACAGAAGAATTGTGGTGATGGAAAGAACTTTAAAGAAAGTCTCATGGCTCTAAAATGGACTCTGTATTATAGGTTCTGATGATGTCAAATTAAAAAAGGCTGAATCGTGAATAACACATTTCAAAAAGACCTATCACTCTAGTTGAGAAGAGAAAGGGCCACAGAACCTATACAATGTATTTTGTACTACCACTTACAATTGTGCAAGAAAGGCATTTACAAACTGCTGGAAGGCATTGGAAACAGTTAAATTGAGTCTAAAGTTCGGAACATGTAATTACTACTAACCATAAGATTCCATACTGCAGGGGCATTACTGTTAAGAACAGGATGAGTTTGTTTTATCTAACCTTACCAAACAGATTATGGGATGGTTACCTGCCCCCAAAAATGCTTTTCCACATGCAGCAATTATACTGCCTGCAAAGTGGGAAGAGTAAGATTATGGAGTTCAGTTACAATTCTGCTTCTAAATAGAAGATTAATCAGTTTATCAACTTTAATAGCACTTATATCATATATGTCATCGTGTTTAATTGTAAACTGATATACATTGGGAGCACTATAGGACAACTTGAAGTGAGAATACAAGAACATGCTAGAGCAATCAAAGACAGAGATCTGTGAAACCCGCTATCAGCACATGTGCATATGATTCTTACAGAGTTCACTGATGCTGGTTCTATGGGAGAGACTTGATCAAGGTTCATCCCAGAGGAGGTAATAGGGACCTTACTTGAAGACAAATAAAAGCTTGGTACATCTGTTGCTTACGTGCAGTTGACATAGTCTGTAAATGTGCACTAGAGAATACAAAAATTATAATAATTACTTATCCATTATTGAGTGCAAGAGTATCAAGCATTTTAAGATGGCAGCTGCCTTATGTTGAATTTGACAAACATGTTCATTGAGAAGCAAGGCCATGAGCTTTTTTGCTTCATAATTAAGGGGTCATTAACACATGCAAATAATTATTAGGCAGACCATGATAGCAAATTTATGAAAATTAATTAACTACGGGAGTTTGAATAACCCTTTGGTTTCCACCATTTAATATTAAGAGACCTGCAACATGGTGGCCAAACAACAGGCAGGCTACCACGCATACTCTATCACATCGTTATGAAGGAAGTGGTTGTTACACTTTGTGATAATTTCAAGATAGTGACTGTTTCTCTGGTCAGTATGGCCTAGATATGATGTACTTCCGCCTATTTGATATAAACAGACCTGTAAAATCTATGTGGCCCCCATCCAAACCTTAGAGAGGGCTAGGGGACCCTATCCCCCAGGGCTGTTTTTTTAATACGGGGAGTCAGGGCACCTGGCCCTTCTCCCCAAGCCTCCAAGAAGCCCCAGGGACTGAATCAAATACACTGGTGACAGAAATATCGCCACAAAAATATTGAAAACACATATATAAACTTCATATACTTTGTATGTACAGTCACAAACATTGACAATAGAAATATAAAATACCACAATATTGTTAAAAACAGGGTAAGTATATCACATTTTTACCATTATATATTAAATTAACTTTAAAACATATATTTTCTTTAAAGATAATGTGACATTTATAAAATATATCTATATATATAATAGAAATATATACCTTAAAATAATAGCAAAAATAATAATTTATATTAAAATATATTATTTAAACATAAATAAAAAACAAAAAATTCAAATATTAAACGCTAGATATAAAAAATGTTAAAAGTATACAATAACAACTTTAAAAAATACATCAACAAAACAATAATAAAATAATTTATGTTAAACTAAAGTTTAAAATGAAAACAAAAAATAAACATTAAAATAACTTTAACTCAATAGACTTGGAGTGGTAAAATTCACTTCTCTCACTTCAGCCTGAACAACAGTAGGGAAAAAGTTGGAGTAGGCAGCTTTCTAATTAACTTTTTCCACTCCAATGTAAGCAGTAAAAGTGAAAGTGTTGGACTTTGGAGGGATCAGATTTACTATTCCCTCTCCACATAAGCAACAGTATGGAAAGTGCTGGGCTTTGGAGAGGTTAGATCTACTATTCCCTTGTTGAGCAACAGTAGGGAAATTGTTGGACTTTGGAGGGAATAGATCTACTATTCCCACTCTGATCTGAGCAATAGTAGGGAAAGTGTTGGCCAGTGGAGTGGTCAAATTTAGTATTCTCTAGTATTCTCACTCTAGTCTAAGCAAAAGTAGGAAAATTGTAGGACTTTGGAGATTAGATTTATTATTTCCACTCTAATTTAAATAACTGGAGGGAAAGGGAGAATCTCTGGAAGGGTCCTTTCGGTATTCCCACTCCAATCAGAGGAACAGTAGGGAAAGTGTTGGCCTTTGGAGGGGTCAGATTTACTATTTCCACTACACCATAAGCGAAAGTAGGGAAATTGTTGGACTTTAAAGTGGCCAGATTTACTATTCCCACTCCAATGTAACATTAAAAAAAATATATTTATCTATTTCTATATATAATATTTATATATCTATATAGATGAATATATGTATACTAAAAGGTAGTAATATTACATTAATTATTCAATAAAACAATTAAAATTAAAACAATTAAAACATATAAAATTCATTAACAAAATGTAATAATTAAATACGCTGACCAACCAATTACAAATTTAAATCAACAAATAATTAAAATAACAATTAATAAAGCAAATAGTTACATACAATTATAATTATCAATTAAAAAATAGCTTACATTTCCACCCTAACCCCCTACAAACTCAGAAACCTTCTATGAGATTAACATAAACTTAAAAAAATACATTTCATATAAAAACTAACAAACTATACTAAAACAAATCAAACACAACTATTATTATAATGCTAATAACTTTTAATGCTAAAATAATTATTAGTTTTTGAATTAATTGAAAACACAATTTTATACAAGTATTATGTCATTGGACACACTGTAGGGTCCTATTCCTGCTCTTTTTTCCTTTTGTTTTTTTCTGCTACCCCCAGTAATTTTACCCTCTACATACTCTCTCCCATGTATTTCTTGGTCCATGCACATGCTCAGGGACAACACAAAACACAGGGACGCCTTTTACTAGAGTCCTTATAACTTGCACTAATAAAACATTGTTTTTCAAAGTTTGTTACTTTCCTTCTTTCCATCTGTTATGGTATGTTAGGTGGATTTGTAAAGCGTGCTTATCACCTGAGGAGTATCCAGGCGCTGGAGTAGATGAGCAGGCCGATCTGGCTCCTAGTTGAAGAGCCTGGTCTTCAGTTTCTTGAGTAGAGATGGGGAGGTCCTGATGTGATGTAGAAGGTCGTTCCAGGATTTGGCAGTGATGTAGGAGAAAGAGTGTCCTCCTGGATGCTTCTGCCAATGCAGGGTATCTGTGCGAGGTAGAGTGTGGCTGAGTGTGGTTGCCTGGTGGGTTGGTGGAAGTCGAGGCGGTGGTTGAGGTAGGCAGGTCCGGTGCTGTGGAGGGCTTTTTTATATATGGGTGAGCAGTTTGAATTGGCAGCTCTTCTGAATTGGTAGCCAGTTTAGCTCTCTGAGGTGGGGCGTAATGTGTGCACTGCGGGAGATGTTGAGGATGAGTCTGGATTCAGATTCTGGGTGATCTGGAGTCTTTGTGTGAGTTGATTTGTGGTGTCAGTGTATAGTGCATTGCCGTAGTCTAGTCTGCTGGTTATGAGGGCCTAGGTGACAGCGCGCCTGGTGTTTGTGGGGAGCCATTTGAATATCTTGCGGAGCATACATAAGGTGAAGAAGCAGGATAAGGTGATGGCTTTCACCTGTTTGACAGTCAGGACTCTGTTCTCCAAGATGATGCCGAGGTTTTTAGTGTGGTCAGTAGGGGTGGGCATGGGTCCCAGGTCTGTTGTCCACATGGAGGAGTCCCACAGAGAGTTCTTGTTCCTGAATATGAGGACTTCTGTTTTATCAGTGTTGAGTTTTAGTCACTTCTGTTTCATCCAGTTTGCTACGTTTGACATGCAGGTGGTGAAGTTGGACCTGGTGGTGTGGTTGTTGTCTGTGCTGCTGCTGGAGGTTGTTAATGCCTTATTATATGAATTATGTAGCTGAGAAGCACAGGAAATAAACAAGGTTTATTAGAGCCCTGTTTATCATCTGTTACAGACACTACCTTTACAACCTCTAAGACCAGGGGTGACAAAGACTGTGCTAAGCGTCGCAGAAAGTAAACTTGGGGCAGCAGTTGCTACCTCTGGTGACCCCTAAAGGATGTCCATGAGGGCAATTTGATCATGTGAAACTACAGCAACAAAGGCACACACTGGGATGACAGAGGTCATCTATGTGAGTTGTTGATCTGGCCAGCATACAGGCCAACTGGACGCTGGGCCTTGGTGAATCAAGCCAGGTTCAGGAGAAGGAACAACAATAAAAGATGACACTGGGAGGAAATGTATTCAACAAGGACAGCCATAACTCATCCCACTTGTGCATGTATACATTAGTATTTCAGTCAGCTTTCCTCCAGTTTCTGGTGATGAATACAGAGAGCCTTTTTGGGCTCTGAGGCTGCGTATGCTCAGATTACTGTACAGGTCCAGGCGGGAACTGTCAGCAAATGCAGCGGGACAAGTCAGCTGAGCTGCAGCAAGACATCAGACTAATTCCTAGCTCTGAATGAATAGGCAGCATGAAGCCCCACATTCAGGAAGCACTTCAGCAGGGCACCTGCAGATCTGGGTCAATGTTGTTCACCCCTGGAGTAGAGCTCCAGTTTATGTTTCCAGTCAATGTCAATTGGACAGTATCCCACTGCCAAACAGTGTCACTACTTCTTAGAAGTTTGTATTGCTAACCAACCAGACTGGGGTAGAGTTCCACTCCTTGGAAGAGTGTCTTCTGGCCAGGGTTAGCCTTGTCCTACTTCCAGAATGCAGTGCATGTGATGTTACCCCTATGTCACTAAAGGCAGGAACAATCTGTCGTTGCTATCTCTGACAGATCAGTGAAAGAATATCGACCACACAAATATCGTGACACAGAAATATTGTGTCAAAAATATCATTGACAGAAAGATCGTTTTCCTATACTTATAAAGGTAAGTAAAAAAATGTAGAATAAAAAATATCGTTTACACTAATATCTATAAAAATATGACAAAAATATTGTTTTTAAAAAGATACACAGTTTAACATAGTATAACTTAAAAAATGTTAATACATAACTAACTCCAGTCTATGAAACAGTAGGGAAAGCATTGGACGCCAGAGGGGTAAAATTTACTATTCCCACTACAGTCAGTGCAACAGTAAAAAAAGGTAATTCACTTCAGACACATGCCATATTTTAATAACTCTATTAATTGTACAAAAATATAAAACTATTATTATTTTTTTTAAAGTATAAATTCAAAAAAACAATTAAGTAATTTAAATATTTATTTACATTTTTGTATTATTAATTTAAAATTTAAATATTTGCTATTAATTGATCATTTAATTACAATACAACAATATACTCCCACAATTATAGCAACACACTATTAAATATAATTGAAATAAAGAAAATAACACAATTACCATCTTAAGTAATATATAAACTAATTATTAATGAATGATAAAATATTTGTTAGTTAATTATAATTCAATAACTTCCAAACGTATTCCCCTAAAACACAACACAAAACACAATGGTTAAACAATTTACATAATTATTAATAAATTAAATACTTAATTTAAAATTAATAATTAATTGATCATTAATTATTACTTAATTAACTTCCCAACCTCTGCCCCTACAAACCCAAAAGCCCACACCTACAGATAAACAAATAAATGTATAATTAAATAACTTACTTAATTAACTTCCCCACAACCCGCTCCTAAAATATCACTTAAAAATATAATGATTACACAATTTACATCATTAATTACCAATTAAATAATTAATATTAATTAAAAATCAGTTATTAATTATACTTAATTAACTTCCCCCATTCCCCTGCAAACCTCACAGCCCACTACAACACTATAAATTACTATTAACAAATAAATTAAAAATTATAAATAACTTACATTTAAATATTATAATGTAAAATTCTTAACAACAATTATACAAACAATATATAACATATACAATTAAAATATGAACTAACACTAATATTTAAAAAAACTATATTTTTTTCAATGATATTGCAAACGATATTAAAGACACAGGGCCCGATTCACAAAAGTAATCTGAGACAAAATACTAAACTTACTACTTTTGGTATTCACAGAAGGCATTTAGTAGTAGAAAAGTTAGGATTCCTAACTTTACTACTACTAAACTGAAGACATAATCCTAACTTACGACTTTCGGTATTCACAAAAGGCATTTAGTAGTAGTAAAGTTAAGAATCCTAACTTTACTACTAGTAAATCCCTTTTGTGAATACCGAAAGTCGTAAAGTTAGGATTTTGTCTCAGTTTAGTAGTAGTAAAGTTAGGAATCCTAACTTTACTACTAAATGCCTTCTGTGAATACCAAAAGTAGTACGTTTAGGATTTTGTCTCAGATTAGTTCTGTGAATCAGCCCCACAGATATTGTTGCAAACGATATTGCTTACCTAAAAATCTATATTTATGTCAACCATATTTCTGCATCACGATATTAATGTGTCACAATATTAAAAAAGCGATATTTGTGTAGCTCGATATTAATAACTCTGTATTATGTCCAAATACGTCTATGACTCAAGGCAGGTACAATCTTTTAGTTAGTTCTGGCAGGAAACCATGTGCATTGCTTTTACACAAGGAATGGAGAAAAAGAAGGCAGGATAAGTAGGGGTTAGGGTTCTTCTTTTTGTTTGTCTGCAGGCAGCAACCATCCTCTTCTTGCAGTCACTATTTTTTAATAAAACGAGCTCTGCAATCATCTAAGATTTAGGATTGTAACAAGTGCTCTGAAGGTGATTATGAACAATCTTCCCTCAGCGTCACATGTTGCAATATTTGCAATCATAATTGTGATCACATGTTGCAATATTTGCAATCATAATTGTGATGATTATTACTGGCCATGCAAACTTGGAGGCCATTGTTGCGATACATAAGTGTAAACCTGTAATAACAGACTTTGGGGCTGAATACGAGTTTGGCGGTCTGACCGCCCGAGAACCGCAACCGTGTCCTCCATGACACTGCTGACCCGGCAATCTACTTACAAGTTATGCTGGCTGAAACGCCAACCGCGACGGTCTACCTGGTGGGACAAAGGTTGCCTGCAATGTCGGCGGTGCGTCCACCGACGACGCCAGGTCCACGGTCCACCCGCCAAGCATATTATGACTAAACAGTAATACTCGCGGCCTCCTAGAGGTGGTCAACAAACAGCAGTTACCCAACGGGGGTTGACCGCCGTGGTACGCACCAAAAAAATCAACACAACAGTGACATTTGGATGGATTTAAAAACTACACAACTGTTGTGCTTTGGCAAGTGGATACTCCTGCAAATCACATCATAAAACACACCCCATCCCTGATCAGCGTCCTTTGCTTTCAAACTGCCTTCAACAAGACAGGCACCAGCTATTTATGCATTACTAGATAAGGCACTCCTTTTTTCATCTTTCCATTTAGCACTCTCCACAACCTGTTATTTTTGTTTTGCACCTTTTTACCTCTATCACTTGTTTGATTTCAGTCATATACTCACTCACATTTTAGTTTTTCACCATGATTGGGAAAAAATAAGCTTCACTGAGCAAGAGTTGACATTCATAGTGGATGAAATCATTAGAGTGGAGCCACACATTTTTTGAGCCCAAGTCCAACAGACTCCTCTCAGTACGAAATTAGAAATGTGAAACAGGATAGTTAACAGAGTGTGTGCTGTTGGCACCACCCTGTGCACACAGGGCGACAATAGGAAGAGCTGGAATGACCTCAGGCTGAGGGTACGTACCAAATACAACAGACATCACCTGGAGGTTCAGAGGACTGGCGGTGACCCTCCCAGCGCACTATTACGACTCTTACCCTGGGAGGAGAAGGTCTTGGCCATCTTGCATACTGAAGGCTTGACAGGAAAAGAGCGGGTAGTGAACGATGGTAAGTTATACTGCAATAACTGTCACAATATCACAATGTCCTGTTTGCTCTCAACTCTGCTTTTGCTTTTTGTGTTCTCTATCTACTTTCCTAACATGCAATACTCAAGCTATCTGAGATGTAATTTTGCTTATGGCAATGAGTGTTGCTGCATATAAGAGCACATGTATCAAACTCCATGACATGCCACATGTTGCAATGCTGTCTGTAAGTGCATTATCATCGAAATATCAATCCAGGACCCATTATATGTGTTAAAATGTAAATGTATGGTCCATTGCAAATGCATGTTGCCAATAGCTAACCGTTCGTCAAGTGTTGGTAGAGTGAGATTGAGGTGACTACAACTCCCATGATGCCTTGTGACTGCAGCTCTAACCAAGATGCTACACTCCTTTTGCCCCTTCTCACTTGTCTGCCATGTTACAACTGATCTACACTGCAGGTTACCATTTCTCAAGTGTATCTAAAGTGAGATTGAGGTGACTGCAACTACCATGGGGCCTTGTAACTGCAACTCTAACCAAGATGCTACAGTCTTTTTGCCCCTTCTCACTTGTCTGCCTTGTCACTACTGATCTTCACTAGTCATGCAGCTTAACATTTGTCAAGTGTTGGTAAGTAGACATAGAAAAGCTACCACTACTACCACGAGGTCCTGTCAGTTCAACTCTAACCAAGATCCTAGGCTCCTTTTGCCCCTTCTCACTTGTCTGCCATGTTACAACTTATCTAGACTAGTCATGCAGGTTACAATTTCTCAAGTGTTGCTAAAGTGAGATTGAAGTGACTGCAACTACCATGAGGTCTTGAGACAGGAACTTAAACCAAGTTGCTAGATTCCTTTTGCCCCCTTCTCACTTGTCTGCCATGTTACAACTGATCTACACTAATCATGCAGGTTACCATTTCTCAAGTGTTGCTAAAGTGAGATTGAAGTGACTACAACTACCATGAGACCTTGTGACTGGAACTCAAACCAAGATGATAGACTCCTTTTGCCCTTTCTCATGTATCTGCCATGTCACTACTGATCTTCACTAGTCATGAAGCTTACCATTTGTCAAGTGTTGGTAAGTAAAATTAGAAAGCCTACCACTACTACTATGAGGCCCTGTCACTCTAACTTTAACCAAGATGCTAGACTGCTTTTGCCCCTTCTCACTTGTCTGCCTTGTCCCTACTGATCTTCACTAGTCATGCAGCTTACCATTTGTCAAGTGTTAGTAAGTAGACATAGAAAAGCTACCACTACTACCATGAGGCCCTGTCACTCCAACTCTAACCAAGATGCTACACTCCTTTTGCCCACCATACTTGTCTGCCATGTTACAACTGATCTACACTCATCGTGGAATGTGCAATGTACTGACAATGCTCAACTCAGATATAGGTCTGATTACTGTGCTTGATGGTGTCCTGGACCCATCAACTCAAACTATTGATGGCATGAATGACAACATAACAACGGTGTACCTCTAATATATGTCAGCCATGAAGGAAACTCAGCTGATTAGCAGTGAGGTGACCCATTGACTCTGCACTTCTCACATGATGAACAATGCTAAATATTCAACCAAACTGGGTGTTTGTTTGTATTAGACACAATTAGGCCTTGGAATGGACAAATGCACGTTATGACTACATTGTGTTTGTAGCAGCGTTTTGGAGATTTCATGTCTATCCCTATAGCCAAAATGTCACATATTTGCAGATCTGATGAAATCTACTAAATCTATTGAATGTCAACAAATGTCTAGTAACCAAAATCAATTCAATGCAAATAGATCACACTACTAATCGCTATCTATTTGGTTCCATTCTAGGTCCCCATTTACCTTGACACAAACAACGTGGATGTAGATACCTCACTTCCACCGGTAACAATGTTCTCTATCTCTCAACAGGTCGATCCACCACTACACCTGCACAGAGGTTAGAAACCTGACAGAGTTACTCTCTACCCCAGCAGGAAGCCCTCAGTGATGACAACGCTCCTTAAGAGGTGAACGTGGATGACGGTCCTGGCCCATCTCGCCAGCCTGGGCAGACACCAGCAATGGGGCTCACTATGCCCACTACAATACCTCCCACCACTGCTGCAACATCACAACTAATCCCTGCCCCCCAACTCGTGCACCTAGCACCGTCAGTCCCATCCTGTGCCCCCCAGTCCTGGATTCTGAGATGGCTAACATCACCCCAGTCACAGAGAAACTAGGACCCAGTGAGAGGGCGCAGTCTGTGCCAAGGACACAGGGTATTAGGGGTATGGTTAGTGGGAGGGTAACTGTAGGCCCACAGAGTGAGCCCACTGAAGCCGTGGATACCCAGGCAGCCATCACCCAAGTCCTGGGAGTCTACCAGGACTCCTAAAGTGTCATGACCAGGTATTGGCCAAACCCTGGGAGATGAAAGAGCTGTACATGGATACATACCGGGAGGTTTTTGCCATACACACTGATGTGACCAGCATCCACACCAAGGTGGCTGGCATCCAGCGGCAGCTCCTCCGCTAAGGCAGAGGAGTGTCAACCCACTGCTTCAAGAGCAGTGCAAAGGAAAAATAAAATGATAATAATGGAACGTTATTATGTTATTTTTAGTATTGAGCTTGCAGTTGCAGCCCAGTTAGGTTAGGGCGGGGCGGAGCTGGGCAAGGCTCCTGTGATCCAGAGGGAGGAGAAGTGGTTGCTGCACCTTAAGTGCGCATGACAGTTTGACTGGCCGTCTAGGGCCAGCCAAACTGTCATGCACACTTTAAATGTTCCCCACCAGCTGGATTGCACAGCCTGGGTGGAGAACATGCACAGCCTCCCAGTCCCTCTCTGAGCACCGAACCACGGCGCTCAAACCAATCACGATGCTGCTGTAAAGCAGCATTGTGATTGGCTAAGGCAGTCTGGGAGCCTAAGTGCTTCCTGGTGTCTGCGTCAGAGGAGAGGTGACGGCTAGCGACCAGTGACCAGCAGGTAAGTTTTCATTTTAATTTTTTTTTCTAACCCCCCTGCCACCGTTCCCAAGTAGCTGCCACTGCTGGCATCCACACCGAGGTGGATGGCATCCGCACCGAGGTGGCCTGCCTGGTTGGGGTGCTGCGGGCCATAAACACCACCTTATGCAGGGCTTTTCCACCTGCATCTACCCCTTCCTGTGGTCCAAGGACATCCACACCATCAACATCTGCTGGAGCCACAGGAAGGGAGGCCCTGTCAGAAGACGACATGCCTGCGCGTGCCACTGTCTCAGCAGATCCAGATCCCCCCTCTGGCAGAGGAAGGGGACGAACACACAAAAACTCAAGAGCTCAGGATGGTGAGACAACCACCACCACCAGTAAGAGACCTTGACCCTAATGTCCTCCTGTGTGTGCTACACATTCACTTTGTTGGACTTTTCCATATCTAATTGGAGGACGGTGTTTCAATGTTGGACTCCTGATCATTTGGACTCTACTACAATGGTTTCATCCACCATAAATGAAGATTTCACTTTTTGTTTGGACTGTTGAATTTTAAGTTAATTTGTTTATCTTATGCTGGTTCACTTCATTAAAAACACGTCAGAAAAGCATTGTCTCCTGTTGTAATTCTCACACATGACAATGGGAATGTGAACTTTGCAATGTCAAAACTAGGGACGTCTGGAAGCATGGATATGTTGTATGTAAACAATGTTCAACTCAGGGTCACTAACATGTCACAACAACACATACAAATCATAGGCTGACATGATGTCAGACACATAGCAAATTAGATGTGACTCACATAATCACTTGCAGACTTTCACAAAGGAGGGCATACATCAGACATTATCCCACACAATAGGCAACAAAAAATTAGATCTATATCATCAGCTGGAGTCATATTGCCTACCTCACAAATTGAATCCTACATCAAATAAACAGACACATGTCAGTACAACAGTTTCTGACCAAAGGGTTATTTCAATCCAGTGTTGCTTGCATGTGGTGGAATGTCACAAACAAATGTCAGTGATGTGCTACAAGCACTTTGGCCTACAATAATGAGACTCATCAACAGCTACATCCAGTTCATAGACAATGAGTGATTTAGCCAATGTAAAGGCAGGATACCATGAATTGGGCAAAACACAACATTGTGTTGGATCGCATGATGGCACACATATTTCATTACGACCAACGCACCACAAGGAACAAGTCCAATGGAAGCCAGATAACTTCCATTCTACCTCTGTGCAAGCTGTCACGGTACCAGCTTTGTACACCAAAACTCTGTGACAGACATTCCCAGGAACAATCCATGTCCACTTCGTACGTCTGAACAGGATCATATACCTGCAATTTTCACACTCTGAAATGTCCAAATGAAGATAACATGGTGAAGGTACCTAAAACAGACCAACATAGGGAGATTAGCTAAGAAAACAAATATATGACACACATCACATTGTCATCTTCTAGAGATCACAGTCCAAAACAACATTTACAGCTGAACAAGGCAACACTTACAATACAAACACCTTTCCCCAGATATTTCCAGACTCATATATTCAAAGTATGTAGCATTAACATCCTCCTCACAACATCACTTCAAGAGTTGCAAGAATAGTCAAAGTCATCACATCTCACACCATATACTCAGTAGAAGTAGTTCTGGAGGAGATCCTGATGCAAGTCAGCTCCTTCCTCTTTACTACTATCATCATCTTCATTTGGCATTTCAAGGTGCCCAGGCCATGGTGATCTTACACACCTTTCCTTGTGAGTAAAGGAGGGCTGCCCCAGTCCTGTCCAAAATCTGAATCTGACTTCCAGGAGCCCAAAAGCCTGCTCACCTGGTCGCAGTATTCATCCATGGGCCTCATTGAAGCGGGCTTCCCCAGGTGTTGTAGAATTCCTCAGCGGTGCAAACAACCATGGCCGGTTGGGATATGCTGAGTCTCCTAGAGGGAAGATAGACAAAAGGGCAATATTTAGTTACACACTTTCAGATCATTCTAGTTGACATTTCCCATACAACGTTAGGACAGAATACACTTACCTACAAGCCAGGCCCTCTCCGGCAGTAGCTGGGACATCAGCTGGGGTATGATGCTGTTCCACAGTACGAAGGAATCATGTGCAGATACTGGAACCTGGGCACAGATGTTTGGGATGTACAAATCCGGTAAGCAGACAACTTGCACGTTCATAGAATGGAAGTGTTTCCTGTAGACTTGCACCCTGTCGTGCAGTGGTACTAAGGCAATTGGGTTGCCATCAATAGATCCAATTACATGTGGGATGTGACCAAATCCATAAAATCTGCCCTCACAGTGGCTAAATCCTCATGTCCGGGGAACTGGATATAGCTGCCCACGTGTCATAAAAGTACTGCTAGTTACGAACAACAGGGGCAACCCTAGAGCCTGAACCAGGGGTTAAATGATACTGGAATCCAAACAGTGGTTTAAGTACTACATAAAGAGCAAGAAGGAATTTGGAAACAAGAGAAAATGAATCCTCAAAACATTTTTAAATAAGAAGAAAACTCCCAAAACTAGTGCTAACCATATAATGAAACACCCAAAAACCCCATGTACATGGAATCACTTCAAGTTTATAAAATTTATTTTTAGAAAAAGTGTGTTTTATATATAAAACAGTAATGGCACTCACATTCTGATTCTTCAAAAGTACTGCTAGCACCTCCGTGAGGACCCCACTGAACATCAGTTCCAGCAGAGATACCAACAGTGAATTGATATGAGCCTGTGGCCAAAAAATGCAAAATAGACATGAGCTTAACAAATGGTGATATTGATCTAGGATTATTGATATGAGGTAGGGGGTCAGGCTCCAGCTGATGACATAAATCCAGGGTAGTTTGATGATTCAACCAGAACTTCTGGATGACATGTCGCTCTTCCATGGTGTGTAGGTCTGGAAATGGGTAGGACACTGGAGCCTGACGTCTCCTCCCTCTCCCAGGGTACCAATATGAGGGGAAACACAAGAATCTATATTGGTCACAGTGTGCAGAGTAACATATGTGAAGAGTAAGGCAAAAGTAATGTGTCTGAACATGAATGCTTCATGAAGCACTACACATTTTACATCATCAATGTCAAAGCTTAAGCTTCCATCAGTTATCCCCAAGGTAGCCTTCACAGGTCTGTTACATAACTGTGCACATCATCAATTCAGAAAAGGTCAATTGCCACTATATTGAGAGTAGCATAACTTTCATGTAACATACCGCCAACCGCGGGGTATAGTGCGTCATGCACATTTGACCTATGTGCACAGTAATGCACTACACAGATGAGGTTTTGTACCGGGCATGACATGGGAATTGAGCATTTTAAATTTAAACATGTTTGCACTCATTTGTAGTGGTGGTGACACACTTAATTGTCACCAAAACAGTGTTCTCAACCGCTAACATGGCGGGTGCCTGACCTCACTAAAAGGACATGTGACCGCCACCAGCAGTAGTCGACCATGCAGTAGGCAATCGCATGCATGGCGTTCACAGCCATAGGGTAACGTTGAGAATAGTAGCGGTCGCTGCCCAATGGCTACGTTGATGACCACATACATGTACGCGGCAGTTGGTTGGAAAAAAATTTCACTTACCTCTTGACACTGTTGCTTTCAAAACCTCCTCCATTTTAGCTGCTGTTTGCCATCTCTGGGAGCAATCATGGCATGCACTACAGGGGACAGGGCCCCTCCGTTCACTCCAGAGGACCTAGATGCCCTGGTGAATGAGGTCATTGCCCTGTATGCCAAGCTCTATGGCTCACCAGAGAAATAGGGAAGCTTCTCAAATATATATTTTAATTTTTTCACTGCTTCCTTTCTATTTCCATAGGCGACAATGTGCCTCTGAGTGTCAGAGCGTAAGCATTATGTTGATTGCATACATTGTGTGGCCCCTACATAGGGCACACATGTGATGGATTATGGGGCCATGGACTTTGTGGAGAGAAGGCCACCTTTACAATGTGTGATAAGGGTGTTTCCTACTTGCGTTACTTGTGTTACAGGCATATCTCTATGCAGGGATCAAGTTAATAGTAGCTACAAATAGTTCTCAAATCACGTCATGGTATATGTGCATTGTTATGTGTAGGCTTTTCACCATGAGCCATGTCTGTATACTGTTGTTGGCATTTGAGGATGTTGTACCATCCCAATGATCACTCAGACCACATCAGACTTTGTAAAACAGTTGTCTGGGAGTTAGCTATACCTCACAGACCCCTTCGGAGTGCCACACAAACATATGCTCACATATGAAATGGGCAGAAGGTTCACTTTTCTGTAGTGCATTCTTGAAGATGTGAGGTTCATGTGAGATACGTAGCCTCAGCCTGCAGAGAGCAAGGCCTGACTGTGGCAGGAGAAGTGTTTCACAGAGTAATGTCCCTGTAGACCTGCTGATCCAAAGATTTTCCCAGAAAGAGTTACTTGTACCACTAGTAGCCCTGGTAGTTTTTACATGGATAAAATGAGGCATGGTGACTAACCCTGGGCGGCAAATTCCGTTCTGCTCGCGGAACTTGGGAAATTTTGGCATTTCCGCGTTTTGCGCGGAACGCGGAAATGTCGAAACTTCCGCGATCCGCGGCGGAACGGAATTCGGGTATAAATAAAAGCAGGTGCCCGAGTTGAAGCTCAAATTCTGTAACGTATGATTTTCTCGAGCGCAATCCTCGTGTAGAATTCGTGAGCGTGGTTAAGCAGATGTGCCTTCTCTCCATTTCCACCCTGTAAAGTTAGCTGTAATCCTTGATGGAGGTCTTTGCATCCTTGATTTTCTCGAGCGCAATCCTCGTGTAGTTCCCGTGACCAGGAGGTTCCTTCTCCTCGTCTGCCGCTGAGATCCTGCTCTGACCCTTTATAAACAAGAGGCATGTGAACGGGCCTAGAAGCCCCGCCCGTTTGGCC
This sequence comes from Calotriton arnoldi, assembly GCA_963921515.1. NCBI lineage: Eukaryota > Metazoa > Chordata > Amphibia > Caudata > Salamandridae > Calotriton > Calotriton arnoldi. Next base: position 100,279 of record CAWUFW010006524.1, on the reverse strand, counting down.
CCGCCCCATACACTAGCGGTATGCAACGTCTTCCCTCCCTTTCCCCACTATGATGGACAGCTTAATCAAAGGACCCCGGTGCTTTCGGCGCGGTGGCAAAGTTACAGACACACAGGTCACTGGGGAAAATTCTTCAGGTCCTTTACGCAGCTGTAGTGTAGGAAAGGCACTATACATTTACCCAATGAGGTAGCACTTACTGATTAGCCAGTAGAAAGTACTCCAGCTGAGTAGAGATATTGCACAAAACGGAGGCATCTTCTTGGATAAATATGCAGGGTAGGTGTGCAGAATTCATGAGCGTGGTTAAGCAGATGTGCCTTCTCTCCATTTCCAACGTGAAAAGTTAGCTGTAATCCTTGATGGAGGTCTTTGCATCCTTGATTTTCTCGAGCGCAATCCTCATGTAGTTCCCGTGACCAGGAGGTTCCTTCTCCTCGTCTGCCGCTGAGATCCTGCTCTGACCCTTTATAAACAAGAGGCATGTGAACGGGCCTAGAAGCCCCGCCCGTTTGGCCCCGCCCCACATACACTAGCGGTATGCAACGTCTTCCCTCCCTTTCCCCACTATGATGGACAGCTTAATCAAAGGACCCCGGTGCTTTCGGCGCGGTGGCAAAGTTACAGACACACAGGTCACTGGGCAAAATTCTTCAGGTCCTTTACGCAGCTGTAGTGTAGGAGAGGCACTATACATTTACCCAACAAGGTAGCACTTACTGATTAGCCAGTAGAAAGTACTCCAGCTGAGTAGAGGTATTGCACAAAACGGAGGCATCTTCTTGGATAAATATGCAGGGTAGGTGTGCAGAATTCGTGAGCGTGGTTAAGCAGATGTGCCTTCTCTCCATTTCCAACGTGAAAAGTTAGCTGTAATCCTTGATGGAGGTCTTTGCATCCTTGATTTTCTCGACGCAATCCTCGTGTAGAATTCGTGAGCATGATTAAGCAGATGTGCCTTCTCTCCATTGCAACCCTGAAAAGCTAGCTGTAATCCTTGATGGAGAGTCTTTGCATCCTTGATTTTCTCGAGCGCAATCCTCGTGTAGTTCCTGTGACCAGGAGGTTCCTTCTCCTCGTCTGCCGCTGAGATCCTGCTCTGACCCTTTATAAACAAGAGGCATGAGAGCAGGCTAGTAGCCCCGCCCACATACACTCGCGGTATGCAACGTCTTCCCGCCCTTTCCCCACTATGATGGACAGCTTAATCAAAGGACCCGGCGCTTTCGGCGCGGTGGCAAAGTTAGACACACAGGTCACTGGAGACAATTCTTCTGGTCCTGTGCAGCTGTAGTGTAGGAAAGGCACTATACATTTTCCCAACGAGGTAGCACTTACTGATTAGCCAGTAGAAAGTACTCCAGTTGAGTAGAGGTATTGCACAAAACGGACTCATCTTCTTGGATAAATATGCAGGGCAGGATTCATTCTGGGCTGGCACGATGCTCCTGTCACAAAAATTAAACCTCAACAGGAAGCACTTACAGATATAAAGGGGCGCAGCAAAACCTCCGCGAGCACGCGAAATTCCGCGTGCTCGCGGAGATTTTTTGCCGTTTCGCGGAATTTCGCGGAACGCAATTCCGCAAATTCCGCCCACCCTTAATGGTGACTGAGGTGATCCCCTGACCTGATATTTCTTTCCATTAACCCACAGTATCAATGTGTGTCTGTCACGAATGACTGTCCCCTTACTCACCCAGGTCTGTTGACACTTTTCTAATAGCGTTGCTTACACTTCACAGGCCTATTGCACAGCTGAGACATGAACAGTGTACATACTGGGTTACTTTTGATTAGATGTAGAAATATAAATAATTTGCTTGGCTACATTATTCCCTATCACACTACACATACAATGATATGTTGATTGTCATCCCAGTTACAGTGCCACATATGGCAAAAGGGGTTCTTTGTGATGGCAGTACAAACAATGCAAACTCTTTATGACTTACTAGGATAATCATATGAGTAGTCCACATGTCCACACAGCCCCCAGAGAGGTAGCTCAGAGTGTCACACATACCAGCCCTTACCTTGTGACCTTAGTCTTAGGATGCTGTGTATACTATGGTACTTGCCTCTATGGACCATATGCATCATTACAGTGGACCAGGCAGTAAAGGTATCTGAACAGTCATGCACAGGTAGCTTACCCTTTAGAAGGTCCAAATGGTTTGCTGTGTGTCATGTGACCTCACATCACATTCCATGCAGGATGGCCATGCCCTACATGATGTTTGTGGGCTGGCTCAGTCAGTGTAGGTCATGACCAGGTTTGAGGTTGGTCATCACATGACCACAAAAGTGTGTATCCATGCTTTATTTGTGCTTAACATGTGACATGGACACATATTGACTCTTGATGAATGTTTGTGCTAGGTGTTAAAAAAAACTGTGCTAGGTGTTAAAAAAAGTGTATCAACCATACAGATATCCTCACAGTTCCAGTTACAATCTGTTTATACATCCATACAGATCAACACCCATCAGAAGAAGGCCATTTGGAGAGCCTTTGCCCAGAAGGTGCGGACCCTGGGGGTCTACAACCGGCGTAGTGCCCACTGCCGAAAGAGATGGGAGGACCCAGGAGCGGCTCGTGCAGGTACGAGTGGTGAGGCGGGGTGGGGGGCTTCGACAAGGGAAAATTAAATGAGTAATGAATTTTCAAGGGAAAATTAAATGAGTAATGAATTTTCCCTCACCGTCGACTGTCGAATCCCCCCACCGCTCTTACCTGCACGAGCCGCTCCTGGGAGGACCTGTGACGCTGGACACGGAAGATAACGGAGGTCCAGCTGGGGAAGTCCTCCCAACGTGGAAGGGGGGTGCGCCGAACCCTGACCCCCTGACGGCCCGCAAACTGGTGGTGGCCTACCCAGACCTTGATGGGCAGTTGAGGGCCCAACAGCAGCAACACGGGGGGAGTCCTGGCCAGAGTCATACATGTGTCATTTTGCCATCTTTGAGTGTTACAGACAGGCATTTCACCAACCATATTGTTGGTGGCCCATGTGCCACACATAAGATGAGTCATTGTTAGTGTAAGTGTGGTAGTAAGTGCATGCTGCTGTGCTGTGTATATTGTCCTTCTGACCTGGAAGACAGCAGAGTCCTGGCCACATCCAATTATCTTCTTTTGAGCAGACACCTGGCTGAGCAAAGTGAGTAATCATCTTATTTTCTCAGTAAATCTGGGTGACAATTGTACCACACAGGCAACTGGTCTTGCTTGTATGAGGAGTGATAAAATACCCTCACTACTGTCTCTCTTGCGATGGTGACCCTATTGCATGTGACGTGACATTAAGTTGACAGTACGTGCAGTGACTGTACAACAGTTCCCATTGGTAAGTACTGGTTATACAATGAAAAATGGAGTGCAGACATCACTGTGCCATCAGCAGTAGTGCCTACATGTAGGCCAGTGTGCATTTGCAGGTTGATGGTTCATCTGCAATAGTGCTTCAATACACTCATTCACTGACTGGTGACATGCACGAGGGAGTGAGATGTAGAAATGTGTGGATCATATTTGTGTGTCTACACTGGATCCTTACAAGGCAATCTGAGTACGCAATACCAAAGAGTGGTGTGATGTGCCAGCCCATTGGGACTCTAGTGATCCTAAATCTTCACATCATAGACTTTCATGGAGACCCAAAACCTTCAAATGCGTATTGGCTTGTGTATGTACCATTTATGACTGGCGTCATGATCTGGACCAAGTAGGATTGGGGATGTTCATATGGCTATGTGGAGTGATGTGCTTTGTAAAATCAGAGTAACTATCTCCCAAATGTTTCAGGTAGTGCATATACAGTGTCATTTGGAGTGCAAAGTGCCATCAGCGTATAATGAGCATTTGCATGTGACATGATGTCTGCCACAACAGTAATTGATGGTACATTGGTGTTTAACGTGACCTTCATGACATCATGATGTGTTATGAGTAATAGTTAGATGTGTTTGAATCACGGCCATGTGTGAGCATTGTGTACATCTCACACTTTGATCCATCCTATTTGGTTACACCTCTTTACAATGGTATACAACTAGTGCCAAATTATGCAAGGTAATCAACTATTCTAGTATGGACATAAGGATGGAGTGTAGAGAATTCCATCAATTAATTTAGGCCAGTCTGGGGTTATGACATGAGTGGACCCAATTGTTTGCAGGTCATGCAGAATGCATGCATGTGCTCATGCTAAATTAGAAACCTATGGAGTGAATGTTGGAAATGGCCTTTTTGCAAGGTTATTCCCAAGTTTTTTTTGCTTCTTCCTCATATTTTTCCTGACCTGTTTTTGTTGGCTATAGGACTCTGGCCACTTTACCACTGCTAATCAGTGCTAAAGTGCAAATGCTCTCTGTGTAAATTATGATTGTTTATCCATGATTGGCATATTTGATTTACTAGTAAATCCCAAGTAAAGTGCACTGAGTGTGCCAGGGCCTGTAAATCAAATGCTACGAGTGGGCTGGCAGCACTGGTCGTGCCACCTACAGGAGTAGCCCTGTCAAATGTATCTCAGACCTGCCACTGTAGTGTCTGTGAGTGCAGTTTTTAACTGCCATGTCAACCTGACAAGTGCACCCACTTGCCAGGCCCTTACCTTCCCAATTCTTAAATGTAAGGCACCCCTCAGGTAGGCCAAAGGTACCCCCATGGGCATGGTGCAGTGTAGGTAAAAGGTAGGACATGTGCTGGTGTGGTTTACATGTCCTGATTGTGAAATACTGCCAATTTCGATATATAGAAAAATTTAGTTTAGGCTCTCTGAACTCAAAATTAAATAACACATCTGTTTAGGAAGATGATTTTTAAAATTGTGTAATTAAAAATGCCACATTTTCTTGTTTAACTATTCTGTGTGCCTCTGCTGATTGTGTATTGACTGTCAGGATTTGGAGTGACAGGGGTTGGGGATGTGCTTCACTGTAGACAGCCCCAAGGGGGGGTTGAGGTGTGTCCTGCCTTTCCTGGGTGACTCATAGGTGGGCTGAAAAGACCTTGGCTGCAATTAGAGTGGTGGGCGCAGTTTCACTTGCACCTGAATAGGCTGTGTCTCCTTTGCACAATGCTGTCTCCACCTCATGTGGTCATGCTGCACCAGAGAGGACAGAACTGGTTTGGGCTGGGCTCAGACACTCTTTCCACAAAGAGAACAAAGAGAAAGTGGGGTATAAATATAGGATCTTAAACCCCAGAAAATTGGATCACTTTTGGACTAAAGAGGAACCTCTGTCAAGGAGAAGAGCTAGAGAGCTGTAAGCAGGAGTACTGCCCCTTCTTTGTGTGTGCTTTGCTTGGTTGGCCTGCAGTTGCTGCTTCAGCCAAGGAGAGGACAAAGACTGGAACTTTGCTGTGAACCTGCTTGAAGAAGAATCTCCAAGGACCTGTGTGTGTTGGCCTCCTCTTCTGAAGTCTAATAGACACAAAGACTTTACCTGCAACACACTGACCAGCACCTGAATTCCTCTGTGGACTCCTGTATTCAAGAAGGCACCAATTTCCAGTTCCTGGGCCCTGTGAATTGTGTGGTTGGTGCTGCAAAGCAAGAAAAGAAACTCCGACGCCACCAGTGATGCCGCCAGTGATGCCGCAAACTGCACCAAGTCCGTGGCACTGCTCATGAAGTGCACAACGCACCGCCCGCCTGCACCACAGCTCCAACGTCCTTTGACGCCAGCCGACACCTGCGGTTTTCGGCCTTCCAGACCTTAGTGCTCGCACTGCCGTCTTAACCGCCAGCACCAGCATCCTGTTATCGTGGAGCCGGTAACCGACGAGTGTGACTTCAAAAACTCTTTGACTTTGCATCGCCTCACCGGAACCGACGCCTCAACTCTGCCGCCGCCTATCTTCCACTGTCCTGGATTCGATGCATCGCCTTCCCCATGGCAACCAGGGAACTGGCCACGGCCCCGACGCCTCACCTTCATGACGCCGTGCATCGTCCATAGACTTCATTTTCTAAGGTACTGTTGTTTGGGGGTCCGTGTGACTCCGTGCCCGACTCCACACACCTCGGGGTCGGCACCGTACTTTGGATTTATGCCTTTCATGATGCCGTAACAGCTCCAGTTGGAGCTATTTTCTTTCTACAAGTTCTATTTTTGAAATTTGTTCTAAAGTCATAATTTGAGACATGTATGTTGGATTTTTGTCGTTTTGTTCTAGGTTGGTTTAGATAAAGATACTTTGTTTTCTAAACTGGTGTGGTGTCCATCCATTTGTGGTGTTTTCACGGTGTTACTGTGTGTTTTGAGTACAAATACTTTACACATTGCCTTTGGGATAAGCCTGTCTGCTCGTGCCATGCTACCAAGGGGTTGAGCAGGGGTTATCTAAAGTGTGTAACTCCCTTACCCTGGCTAGAAGCAAGGGTCCCTACTTGGACAAAGGTGCATACTTCTGCCAACTAGAGACCCCCATTTCAAACAGTGAACCATGAAGGTAGTGTGATATGGGAATTTCTTCAATGTTCTCAGTGGATTTGTGATGGTCAGTTGTGGAAACGCAGTTGCAATAAACCCATGTTACATGTCATTTAGGATATATCCAGGGCAAGCGGAGGAGATGGGGCCAATGTCAGTGGGGACACAGCTGGTCACGACGGTTCCAGGTGTGAGTCTTCAGATATTGAGGCACCCAGTTACCAGGATGGTATGAGTTCATCATCATCTGAGTCGCCCTCCTTTGGACACTCCTGAGTGGTGTCGGACCGAACAGGATCAGTTCCACCTTCATCCTTGTCTGCCACCCCCAGTTCCAGTGCCACCCTCCCTGTTTTCCCCCTTTAGTTGGCCGTTCCCGCTTCCCTAAGAGGGGAGGGGTCTCCTTCGCTCCAGGCTTCTCAGCTCCTGCCAGCTCCACTGCCCTGAGTGAGGAGGCTATTGACCTCCTGAGGAGCATCTCTGTGGGTCAGGCTGCAGTGCTGAATGCCATTCATCAGCAAGGCAACAAGCTGCCCCAGGTGGTTGCCTACTTGGAAGGCATTCACACTGCCATGTCTGCCCTACAGAGATCTTTTCAGCCTCTGGCCTCCTCACTCACGGCAGCCCTCTATCCTTCCTAACCTTCCACCCCCCTCCTGCCCCTTCCCCATCCACATTCCCTATTCCCACTCTTATCCCAAGCACACGCACACCTAAGCATGCACACAGTTCATCAGACACAAGCACCACACACAAGCAAAAGACTTTTAGAACACTCAAACATGCATGCACACAGCAGAAACTCACCCCCTCACCACCCCAGCATACCCGTAAGCACCACAGCAATAGATACAGACCCCTCCACAGACATACCCATACCCGCAGGCACTGCATCCCTACCCAGAGATCCCTCCAAAAATCCCAAGCATACACGCATACAGCACATCAACTTCCACAGATAACTCCACAACACCCAGCACATACACATCACTTCCACCCAAAAAACGCAAACGCCGACACAACAGACACCAACACATCATACAGTGCAAACAGCAGACCCACCTCACACTTCCACTCCCTCTTCCTCCCAACCCAAACTCCATCCCGAACACCCTACCCATTTTCCCTGTGGAGATCTATTGTTTACCCTTAACCCTGTGTCACCTGACCACTCTCCTGAAGTCCAAAAAACATCTCCCACACTCAAAACCCATCCTTTCCACTTTCCACTCCTCCCCTGATAAACAGCTTCCCCACCCCCCAGACCCCAGCCCAATAAAGAAAAAAAAGAAAAAACCTCCTAAACCCAGCCCAAAGACCCCAAACCCAAGACACCCCCTCGAAAGAACAACCCCTCCCTAAACCTCTCCCCCTTCGTTGTACCATCTTTGAGGTACCTGCTATGCCCGAAGAATGCCCCTTTGTGAGGAGGTTCCCTGGCTGTGTCAGTAAGGCCACGTTTGGTGTCACAGCCTCGTGCTGGCTGTGGCATGAATAACAAAATAGACTGGCCATTGGCCTTTGTTTTTCATCCATGGAATAAAACTTTTCCTAGTTTTGAAGACATTGGTCCTGAAATTACTACTCTAACTATTTGATGCTATTGTATAGTTAGTGATGTGTGAGTACAGTTGTGTTTGAAGTGATTAGTATGATGTGCCCTTGGAGCCAGTGCTGGAGTTACACAGGACAAGGGAAAATGTTGGATGGATGTCTATGTGGGATGACATCCAAATGGGGCCGACATTGCATTAGGTGACATGGTATGTGGTAAGTATTTCAGCTTGGCCTGGCTACCGTCAACATCATTTAGGCTGCGCTTCTCCCATGATGTAGGTTAGTTATGTGTTTGATGTGTTGAAGTAAGATATTTGTGTATCCACACATGGAGGGTGTCAACTTGTTATACCTTTGTGGAGTTCTACATGAACATGTGGCCATTTTGCAGTGTGTACCTTACAGCTACTTCATCTAGATGTATGCCACATGCTGTTAGTCAATCAATCAATCAATCAGGGAATTGTAAGCGCACTACTCACCCGTGAGTGTCTTTCTGAAGATGCTCAGGGAGGAGGCGCGTCTGATGTTGCTCGGGAGCTCGTTCCAGGTCTTAGTCGCGATGTAGGAGAAGGCTCTTCCTCCTGTTCTGGCTCTGTGGATGCGTGGGGTTTCGGCGAGGGCGAGGTTGGCGGATCGGAGGTTTCTTTTGGGTACGTGGAAGGAGATTCTCTTGTTGAGGTATTGGGGTCCGGTGTTGTGGAGGTATTTGTAGGCATGGGTGAATATCTTGAAAATGACTCTCTTCTCGACGGGGAGCCAGGGGAGGTCCCGTAGGTGTAGGGTGATGTGTTCGTATCGAGGGATGCCGAAGACGAGTCTGGCTGCGGTGTTCTGTACTGTCTGGAGCTTGCGGAGTAGAGACTTATTGATCCCGGCATAGAGGGCGTTTCCGTAGTCCAGTCTGCTGGTTATGAGTGCGTGGGTGACGGTCTTCCATAATTCGGGGGAGGGATCCATTTGAAAGTCTTGCGGAGGATGCGGAGGGTGGTGAAGCAGCTGGAGGCGACGGTGTTGACCTGTCAGTTCATAGAGAGGGAGGAGTCGAGTCTGATGCCGAGGTTTTGAGCGTGGTCCGTGGGGGTCAGGGGGCTGCCGAGGGAGGTGGGCCATCAGGTGTTGTTCCAAGCTGACGGGGAGGTTCTGAGGATGAGGACTTCTGTCTTCTCCGAATTGAGCTCGAGGCAGCTGTTTCTCATCCAGGATGCGACGTCCTGCATTCCTTCCTGGAAGTTGAGTCTGGTGGTGGTGGGGTCTTTGGTGAGGGAGAGGATGAGCTGGGTGTAGTGGGCGTAGGATACTATGCTGAGGCCGTGTAGTCTGACGATGGAGGCGAGGGGGGGGCCATGTAGATGTTGAAGAGGGTTGGGCTGAGCGATGATCCCCAGGGACTCCGCAGTTAATTTCCGTGGGCTCGGAGAGGAAGGGTGGCAGTCTGATTTTTTGGGTTCTGCCGGTGAGAAATGAGCGGATCCAGTCGAGGGTGGTTCCTTGAATGCCGGCGTCGCAAAGTCTGGCGGCAAGTGTACGGTGGGAGACGGTGTTGAATGCTGCTGAGAGGTCGAGCAGTATCAGGGCCGCAGTGTGTCCTTGGTCGAGGAGGGAGCGGATGTTGTCGGTAGCGGCAAGTAGGGCGGTCTCGGTGCTGTGGTTGCTGCGGAATCCGGATTGGGAGGCGTCGAGGACAGAGTTGTCTTCGATGAATCTTGTTAGTTGTGCATTGAAGGTCTTCTCGGCGAATTTTGCCGCGAAAGGGAGGAGTGAGATGGGCCGATAGTTCTTGAGGTCCGTGGGATCTGCCGAGGGCTTCTTGAGCAGGGGTCTGACTTCTGCGTGTTTCCAGTCGCCGGGGAAGGTGCCGGTCTTGATGGTGGTGTTGATGGTGCGTCGTAGTTCTGGCGCGATGGTGGTGGCGGCTCTGTGGTAGATGTGTGGTGGGCAGGGGTCTGTAGGGGCCCCCCAGTGGATGCCTTTCATGGTCGAGGCGGTCTCTTCGGTTGTGGCCAGCGTCCAGGTGGAGATGGTGGGGTGGCTGGCGTTGTCGGTGGAGGGAGTGGCTGGGGAGTCCGGTGTCTGGTCGTTGAAGTTGTCGTAAAGGCTTTTGATTTTCAGATGGAAGTAAGATCCGAGCTTGTCGCAGAGGTCCTTGGAGGGGGTGATGTCTGTGGTTTCGCTGGGGGGCTTGGTGAATTCCTGGATGATGTTGAAGAGCTCCTTGGAGTTGCTGGAGTTGGCGAGGATTCTGTTTTGGATGAAAGTCAGTTTAGTGGTTCTTATGCGTTGGTGGTATTCCGTCATGGCGGTTCTGTAGGTGGTGTGGTCTTCAGGTGTTTTGCTGTTCCTCCAGCTCTTCTCGAGACGTCTGCAGAAGTGTCTGTAGTGAACCAGGTGGCCTTCCTGGGGCATTGTCTGTCGGAGCAGCGTAGGGGGGCGAGTTTGTCTGCGCAATTGAGGATCCATTTGTGCAGTTCCCTGGCTGCGATGTTTGCGTCGGTCGAGGTGATGGGGGTGTCACGGTTGAAGGTGCTGTGTTTGCTTTCATAAGTTTCACTTACCCATTGTCTACACATGCATGGCACTTGGTTCTGGTATTGGTTGTCCCTGATATGCTTCAGTTCCCAGGTCCAGTGCTGATGGAGTTTCTAAGACATGTGCAAAATGTACTGTGCCCCAGCCTTTCAGTGTATCCCCTGATAGAGGCACAGCTATCCTGCAAAGAGTGTTTCCATTGTGCCCTTACAATGGTTCTCACACTGATTCTACGTAATCCTATTGAATGACATTTCCTTTTCATGTGGTTGATACGTGAGAGTCCAATACAGAGTTGTAGCAGAAGGTGTGTTTGACTTTACTGACACATCCATACAGATGTTTCTTTGACATCAAAACAGGACCTGGGATGTGTGCAATGTGAGTGTGTTACATTCACTATAGCATCTTGGTTAGGGTTGGAGTGACAAGGCCTCATGGTCGTTGTAGTCACTTCAATCTCACTTTAGTAACACTTGACAAATGGTAAGCTGCGTAATGAGTGAACTTCACTAGTGACATGGCAGACACGTGAGAAGGGGCAAAAGGAGTGTTGCATCTTGGTTAGAGTTTGAGTGACAAGGCCTCATAGTAGTTGTAGTCACTTCAATCTCACTTTAGCAACACTTGACAAATGGAAAGCTGTATGATGAGTGAACTTCAAGAGTGACATGGCAGACAAGTGAGACAGGGCAAAAGGAGGGTAGCATCTTGGTTAGAGTTGGAGTGACAAGGCCTCATGGTAGTTGTAGTCACTTCAATGTCACTTTCCCAACACTTGAGAAATGGCACGCTGCATGACTAGTGAAGATCAGTAGTAACACGGGAGACAAGTAAGAAAGGGAAAAATATGTGTGACAGACATTTATAGGTGTGATATTGTTGAGGAGGTGCTGTTGTGGGGAACACAAAATAATGCACACATCACTATCACTCTATATTATTTGCAAACACCTGTCCATTTATATACAGTGTGCCTGTGCAGTACAAATGTTTTGGCCTAGGAGAGCTTCCTACAGATGTATTTTTGATGATTGTAATGAAACAATCTCAGACAGGGTTCCTGTATACAAGCAAATTACTTAGGGGCCCCAGCTCCCTTGCCTGGTCCATGGCAGGGCATTGTTTTACAGAGGAGTCTATGGCAACAGGTAGTTGTATGACTTACCGTTGATTTCTTCCGTGATGGAGTGGGTTTTGAATGTGGTCGAGCAGGCAGAGCAGCGGCAGGACAAGTCCAATGGTCTACATGATGGTAGAAGGTGAGTAGAGATGAGGTTTGTCCTTATATCCCTCCCTTTCCGCCATCTCAGATGTGGTGGTTGGACCGCCATGGTCACACCGGCTGTAAAGCAACTCGTAATTGGGCGGGCAGTTTCACTGGCAGTCCAAGCCTCCCACAGCCTCATAGGCCTGCTCTGCGGCCGCCGTGGTCGGAGTTGGCTGGCGGTGTCAGCCGTTTGGCAGCAGTCATCGCAATGCCGATCCACCCAACTTGTAATACAGCAGTCGGACCGCCAAGCTCGTGGCTGCCAGACCACCGGTACGGCAGTCCACAGACAACCAAACTCATAATAAGGTTCTTTGTATTCTTCCAGTTCTTTGAAATGATCTCAATAGCAAGTAAACCAACACTGAAAATACTGAAAAAAACATTGCTTCCACACCATTTATCCTGCTCCAGATCATAAGACTCCTTTCTTCAATGTTTTTTTTTTTTTACTTCCTGTACAACCTTTTCCCACAGCGTTGGTAAACTGAACACCTCCATAATTTCTCATTAATCGCTCATTAATCTAGGTTGGTGATTTCAACATTCCTTATAAAAACCTCAAAAATCGACTTATTTAAAAACAAGAAGATTTTGGCTGCTTATTTGGCCTATTTCAACTATGTTATCTCTCTCGAATTATGAGAAAAGAAACATCCTTCACTTAATGGCCACACTCTAACCTCATCATCTTAAAACAATCTGTTAACCTAGACTGGACAGACCACCATTCATTACAGGTTAATACTGTGCTCCATGAGCTCCCAAAAAATAGCAGAAGGAACCTGAAGAAAGCAAAGAGAAGACAGCTGAAACACATCTAAACTCATCATCTCTTAGAATAACTTAAATTCACAGCAACAGTCAAGGACATTTAATTGTCAATGGAAGATCTCACTGCCTTTTAGAATAACATCTCCCTAAATACCATCAACAAAGTTGCGCCCCTATTTGAAAGTCTGTTAAAGGTCCCATACTAACGAATTGAACTTCCTCAAAAAGATAACCCAAAAAACTCAAAAAGACATGCACAAAATTGCAAACTGCTGAAGCATTACCAATACTTAAGGAACAGATGAAGCCCCACAAAGAGACATCTCCTCATTAAAACCATTCAGTTTAAAAAGCAGATCAATAAAACCTTTAACCACTCCACTGTTTCAAATGATTGCACTGTATCAACCAAATTCAAATACTTAACATGCTTTACTCAACCCTACTCTGAAAATGATTTGAAAATACACAAAGAGGTAAAAAATGACCAGACGCAACAATTCTTCCATAAACACAATGCTGAAACATTACAAAATGGTCATCATTCAAAAATCTTACCCCAAATCACTCATTCGGCGCAGAAGATCACATTCCTGCAAAACTTATAAAACACTTTATTGAGGACATTGCTCCACTGATTCTCAAAATCGTCTTTGCATCCCTAGAAGAAAGAATATTCCCGTTGGCAATGAAACCGGGTAGGATTACTCTCCAGCTGGTGAAACCAATGTAGACCAGGAGAACTTCCAGATTCTAAAACCTGTTACCAAATTTCCCTTACTTGGTAAAATAATTGAAAGTGCAGCATCAAGGCAATTCATTGGACTGTAATTCAACAATGATATTTTGAATGCCTACTAATTGGGCTTTAAACCCAAATGTGGTACAGAATCAGCAACCTTCCATCCATACAATGGATGACATTTGACAAACACACATTGGTGATGGCTCTGTCTTATCCTACTTGATCTATCTGGTGCATTTGATACATTGAACCTTTCCACCATCTGCTAAAAGATTTCCTTGAATCAGTGGCATAGCTAGAGCTTCTGGTGCCCGGTGCTATCCCTCAGATTGCCGCCCATGGCAGGTAGCGGGGGGTGGGGGGGATGCTGGGTAAAAAGAACGGCAAGCACTTGAAAGAGGTCCAAGAGACACATGGTATCGCCGCTAATAGTTACCTCGATCATGCAGTTACATGCTCATACATGACACTGGCCAAGGCTACACAGTTGAATACAACGGCTGTACAAAGACATACAATTGCCGAGCAAATCAAAACATTCACCCCCAGTCAAGAGATCTGTGTTAAATCCATCATTCTTTTGCTCACCATGCCACCCCAGTTTAGACTTGGTCATATGCAAATCAAGACTGATTTGCATATGGCTGGGTTCAAACTGGAATGGCATAGGGAGCAAAAAAACGATGGATTTAGGCCCAGATCTCTGTACTGGGGTGAATGTATGACATTGTTCTGCATTCTGTCCATCAATTGTTCTTTTTGCATTAATGATAGATAAGCACAGAGGTATCAAGGTTGACTTGTTTGCAACCTCTAGCATATTTAACCAAAAATATGACCAGAGTCCTATATGCGGTGGCAATGTGTTGGTCTGAATAGATGTTATTACACCTTCCTAAATTGAGGCTAGTAATAACTCATCGCAATTTGTTTCTGCTTTTGAGCACTTCTCAGGACTTTGAGTTTTAAAAAGTTCATGATTGTGTTGTATGACTGTCAGATGCTTGCTAACCAAAGTGATTTCAGATCTGCGCTGTGTTTATTCGCAATCGTGGTTGCGACTCTCTCGGTGATGGCTCACAAATATGACTGGACACTTTCACTTTCATGCACACTGCGTCCCCTGTCTAGCTTGCTGACCTGATTTCCCACACCTTGCTGTTGGCTTTTTGTTCTTGGGAGATTATTTATGCCCGAGTTGCTCACTGTAGAGCCATTGTCTCCGGCCTGGGTCAGGCTTGCCCGCACAGCAGCTCACATGTAGTTGGTGTCCAAGGACAGTCAAAACCTTGTCTCGTGGCAAGCCATTGCAAAGCTGTAAGAGGAACATGCCCAGGAATCAGATGTCACTTTAAAGTTTTATGGTGCCGCCTCCATGTGTAAGTGGCCCTAACATCCAGTGTCACACTGAGAGAGCATGAGCTGTTCTTGTTGGCCTTTGGTGAGAGGAAGTGAGAAACCTTTGTAAAGGCAGCTGGTTTCCTTTCCTTTCTTTTGCACCCTGCATGCTGAGTGACTATGGCTACTCTGGAGCCATGCATGTAAAACGTGACTTGCATTAACATAGAACACATGCTTGTACATGCTGATCTCTTGTGATGCGCCTACACACATACTAGACCATAAATTTCACTTATAAGGTGGTGGCTATGGAAGATCAAAATAAGGAGAAAAGATACCTATTAACATGTATTTGATAACACAAGTAAGAAGAGTAATGGTTTTATTCTCTGGAATGTTCTAAGATGAAATTGTTCCTATCACTTGCCAACAACACCAAAGACAGCAATCGCGAATTTCCACCTGAAGCAAACTTCAGTTTCTTTATCGCCTGCTGTTCGGTGCTCAGCAGCATGACAGGCTGTCTCCTAAACTAAGGCTAGCTTGAAACCTATGCTAATTAATTCTGTATCTGGGACCCCATGCTTCTTTACCCCGTTCAGTTCTGAGTTTTTTCTTGGAGATCCATCGATGAATTTAACCATACATAATAAATAAAGCTTCTTAGGGAGTGCTAGTTTTCCTGATAGAGTTAATTAGAGTGTGAGTCAAAAGCAGACCAGCTGAAGCCTGGAATGGCTTAGGTTCCTCTTACAAATTAAGTTACTGAGGAAAAGAATTACATTTTAAATGTGGCCAACAAATAAGCAAGAAATAAACTTTGTGAGATTTTTAAAAAAAACAGATGGAAACTTCATAGCTCTACATGATCATCCATCGGGGATAAAGGATGTAACGCACATTTTATAAACCCATAAAAAACACCAAATAGCTTGTTTAAAGATTCAGTGGTCTTTACAAATAGGGTTAAACCTAACAGTGAAACATAGAATCCTAACGAAATCAGGTGTGAGAACCATTGAGAGCTCCTTTAGGCATACATGAAAGTAGACTCACATAGCCCCAACATCAGACTACAAGTGTCCTCTGCAATACAGGTTGTTTTGTGTTCAGAAAGTTACACCCGGTAACTGTATGCACACAAATAACAGAAGGGAGTAGTCCTCTAAAATCTAAAATATATTGATATATGCAGAAGTCAATCAGTGAATCAAAGTTGATACAAGCATGAGTGTACATTATTAAAAGTTTCAAGGATCAGACGCCTTTAAAGCACAACTGTTGGGTTCAAAACAGAGATATTAGGATTACATGCATTAAGAAAACGATGGGCCACAGGCACAAAAATCTGGTCACATAGTACTGGCTGCATATTACGACCAGTTAAGATTTTTAAGAAGTACTAATAGGTTGATTCTTAAAAATCCAAATCGTTGTGGGTCAGAATCTGACCTACCTCATGAAAATTAATAAGGTAGATCACAAATTGCGACACAGTACTATTGAAGAAAATTACAGGGATGGTGGCCTGCTGGGGTCAGCAGACCACCATGTCTGGGATTACTTTTTAGTCAATTCATTTTTTTTTAAAATGCAGCCCATTTTCCTTATTGGAAAAGAGACTGTATTGAAAAAGAACATTTGACTTGTTTGTTTAAATTTGTTTTGTTTGTCATTCTTTAACAAAGGTTTTTTACTTTCACAAGGGGACTCCTTCTCTTTTGTGAATGCATTACCACCTCCTTTGAGGTGTGGGTAACATATCAATCTTTTGCAGCTGCATTTCGATTGAAAAACATTGATTCATAAGATACCAATTCAGTATTTGGAAGGAATGCCTACAACACCACTTCCATATACTAGATTGGTATCCATTCGAAACCCCATTTTTCCCACTACTTGAATGGGATTAATACAGAAGCAAATGCATTTTAATGGTTGCAAAGCTAAATCGGAGCGTTAATATGCTTTTTAAATGTGGCACATTGTTATTTTAAACATATCAGGTTAGACGCAAACTGAATATTTAGCAAATGTCAATGCTCAAAACTAAGACTCAGCCGTCCTGTAGCTCAGCATTTCAATATCTTCGAGCACAACGGGGAGTATTTAGGATTGTCTTTTGATGGTAAGTGGTGCAATATGGCAGTGGTCAAAAGTTTTGATTTATGATTGGAAATGTAATAGGTCTCGCAATTCTTTGATTTAGATCTATTGGCATTGCAAATGTTAGTGTATATCTGTGATAAAAAAAAGGTAAATGAAGCCTTTAAAGCATGCAGTTTAAATACATGCGACAAACAGTTTCCATTAAAAGGACTGACTGTGAGGGCCCCTGAATAGCTGTACTGTACAGCTTCCCCCTCCCCCGTCACCAGCAATCACCTCGGCTGCCTGCTCCAAATATAATTACCACTACCCTTATGGTCAAATTTCGGGCACAAATATTTCTCACATCATGTATGATCACCTGGTTAATTATCCATCGTAGCCCTTTTCCTCTTCTTGGGCCTCTGTTTTCGGGGGGCCCGATGCTTGTCCGCTCTTCATAAAGATTGTCTGTGCTTCACCATGCCTTTGTGCTCTGGCGCCGCTGCCTCCTCGTGCTATTATCTCTTATAGTGAGCCCTGGTTCTTAGGCCTCACCGCGGCAGCTGCCCGATGTAACTAACTTGTGTGGTGTGCGGAGCAGGCCCTTTTCTTTTCCTGCAGTTTGGCCCGGCCTCTGATACGATGCTCCTGACCTGCCTTTCAGTTTCATGATGCATGTGGCCACAGCCCGGCATGGAAGGCGTAGTCATCATTTGCACTGGCGAGAGACTCCGGCTTCTTTGTGCCTCTGCCCGTCTTATTGGGGGCCGCCACTCCCCTTCTCTCATGTGGTGGGTAGCGTGGTGTAACCTCTCTTGCCAGGTCCCGGGACCGGTTCAGCAGGGCAGTCCATAATGAGCATGGTCGCTCCCAGGAGTAGTATTAGCATACATATTAATTGTTCTTTCACAAAATGTAATGCTTGTGTTAATATGGCTGCCATACGTGACTTATTTAAAGATACGCACGTATGTAGGTATATATTTAACACCGGGCCTAATCTTAATATGGCGGATGGACGAGTCTCAATAAAATAAACACATGTACGAATAAATCGCATGTTGAGTGATGGTATGAATAAGAGTCATGTTTCAAAATGGCGATATTTACATAATAATGTGACGGAAGACAGCCGTAACAAGGTGAGCAAAAGTCGAGTGCACGCTACTAATAGGGGATTTGTGAGCTTTGAGTGTGTATTAATAGAATATTTAGCATACCTCTCCTGTAGACTCCACAGTGTGGCAGGGCCCCTCCCGTAGGGGTTCTGCAAATCGCCCAACACTCCCCTGCCGAGACTTCACTCAGTCAAGAGAGCGCGTGGTGGTGGTGGCGCGCGTCACTGCTGCGTTTTAACAGCACTGCGCGGGGGCTGGCCAAAAATGATGCCCAGGGCCGTCATTCGTACCGCTTTCGCGCGCTACAAGATTGACGGCACTGGGAACCACATAAACGGTACGCTTCGCACCGCACCACACCACTATGCTAGGTGGTGCGTGCGTGCACTGCAGCATTTGCAAGCAGGTGCGCTTGCAAGCCGGTGCGGTTGCACTTACATAACTGCACGTCACGTGTGCAGACAGTGCTGCTCAGCGACAGACTCACAGCCGCACGTGTGGGGGTGGGTAGTGGGTCGGTGTATGTCAGTGTCCCCAAATAATAAAGGCCGCTGCCGTGGGCCACCAGTGCTGCGCAGCCGCCGGCCGCCGCCCCCAAAATAGTGTCGCCTGGGGCGGCCTACCCAACCGCCCCCCAGCTACGCCACTGCTTTGAATAATACAAGAATGATGAATAGTCTTGCTGCTTTCTGTTTTATTCTTTCCTTTCTCGTTCTTGAAGTACTACATCATTCCCTTTCTATAATTTCTCATTGATCAAGAATTAGAGGCCATGCTCTTTCCACCATTATCTCTCTTTGTGAGAGCCCCTCTAAGGTTTTTGGAAAGATCTTTGCAGAAAGATTTCTAATTGCCAAGATTTATAGCTTTGGTCAATGTGGAAGCCCAGCAATTCCTGGTTATGTGAATACCTTCACCCAACATCCTTACTTGGCTGAAAGAAAAGCAATGGCTGACAAAACCCCAACATCTAGTCCTACTTCTTCTGCCTGTTCCCTTGGAAAGACAGCTTTAGGTAAGGGATCTTTAGTCTATTTTGTTATTCTTTTCCTGGGTCCGGGTCTGTTCCTATTCGGTCGGGACATGGGTCATGGTCGTTTGTTGAGTGGTTGCAAGCCAGCTCCTAATCCAATCCTTTTCCACCCCCCTATCTGCTACAGGCCCTTGGGTTCTTGGCAGATGTCTTGTGCAGGAACCTGTTATAGG
The DNA here is from genome assembly GCA_963921515.1 of Calotriton arnoldi. Lineage (NCBI taxonomy): Eukaryota > Metazoa > Chordata > Amphibia > Caudata > Salamandridae > Calotriton > Calotriton arnoldi. The sequence continues at coordinate 81,204 of CAWUFW010006524.1, read as the reverse complement.
AAACGCATAATCAGTAGGAGGGTAGCAGGGAGGGAAGCAAAACGGGACACCCTATTATAGCATTTTATCCACTTGAATTGGGATAGAGGGCCAAGTCCTGAACGGTTCACCTTTTTCCTTTCATTAAGATCACAATTCATAAAAATGCGCTCTTTCAGCTCTCGTCCCTCCTTTCAAATATGGAGTTCCTTGTGTCACTTCTCTTTTCACTCACTACACCACCATCACCCCTATCATTGTTATAACCATTACTACCACAATTCATAATTCAAATGTATTTCATTTCAATTCTATAAAGTGCTCCATTACCATGAGGCATTGGGGCACTTTACTAGTAAACAATGAATATAAAACATGAAATAAGGAAGAGAGAACAAATCGGAGAAATCAACAGTTTAAGAACACTCATGATTTAAGCTGAAGGGAGGCTTAAGTAGCTAGTGGAGTAGCTGATCAGAGGTGTTCAGGTGGATGCAGAAGTGGTGTGTTGTTATTCATTTCCCGAATGTCAATAGGGTGGATGCTGATCAGATCTCGATTAGAAAAGGGCTCTAAAGATGTGAGGCAGCTCCTGAGAAACACTGATGCTTCAAGAAAAAGGCTCCACCTGCACTACTTAACTAGTAACTAGGAAATTGGATAAGTTCTTTTTCACTCAAGCTGAATTGATAAATAACTGAATTCTTCCTCCTCTACTTCAAAGGGACTTCTTTTTCAATCCAGAATTGGTTTACCACCTGCCACACGTTGCCATTTTGCTGAAACTAACTCCCTTTGCTAAATTAATTTCATTTTCACCATCAACTAAATGTCTATGATGCTGTCATCCATGCTGAGACAGAAGCAAATTCCGGAACCATGCCGATGCCTGAGGTCCCTGCATCCAGGACGGCAGTAGTAGTACCCGCCTTGTTTAATAAATGCAGTCTCGGTTATGCTGAGGTGGCACCCGGCACAGAGCATGTAGTCAGCTTCTGGAAGAACGAGAATCCGCTCCTGTGCTTCCGCTTCCGGGACAGCAGCAGGGCACTCTGCATAACTCCAATGTCTCCTGATGCATAGACATGCTGAGAACATTGACACACATAGACGCTGATTGGTGAAGGGTACAAGAAAGCTCTAAGAACATTGCTGTTCTCAGGATTCCTAAATTGGGTGGGAGTGATTGCAGAGTAAATGGCTGACTTTAGACAAGAGACTTATTTGTACCTCAATATACAAAAGCTCTTAACATCTGAATACAGACATCCTTTGCACTCAGTATTAAAAGCACCAGGGACAGGGCTTCTTCTGCTAGGAGATGACAAGAGGGATATTGTTGCAGGTGGAGTACTGTCTGTCCTGCTCACACATGCACTAAAATGTCAGTAAATGTATGCCAATGGCTGATCCAAAATGTAAGGGGCAGCCTATCAGCCAATGCCTGAAAGAGGGTCACCCAAACAATTCAATGGCTAAAAGAGGCTTACCATAAGCCCCTCTCTGTATGATATGTGTCAAATGTTAAATGCTATGTTGACATGAAGTCTGTCAGACAGCTAGAGCTGCCTATAGCTACACAGAAACAGATGTTGTGGCCTTCTTCTGTAGTTCAGCACAGAATCGCTGAGGCTAAAAGTGGCCATTGCTCTGAGGCAATTTGTATACTACATAGCTTCTGCTCGAAAAGGCCGGGAACAGGGCTAAATCCTTTTTTAAGTGGAACTTTAGTACAAGTTTCCTTCTTCCTACCCATGATAGTCCGTGCCTACAAAGTGTTTCTGCTTCTCTTTTGCTTGTCTCTCATTTGAAGAAGAGGCTGCTCTTGGTAGACGTTGGACAGTAATTTTTACACTTTATAAATGTTTACTGTTCTAGCTTAGTCAGCACGTTGTAGTGCATTTCCTTTTTATTCATGTTCATAAACATAAATGCATAGACTGAAGCAGCTGCACTCCACATTAACTGAACTTGCTACACATGCCAACAGACATCCCCCTTCAGCATGCCGAGTGCACCTCCTTCTTTTACTGAAAGGAAGTATTTAGCATACGTGTTAAGTTTACACTTTGTTCCTTTGGCATTCTCATGCCTTACAGGCTTAGCCAGGTGCCAAGTGGCCCCATGTCTGGAGTCTTCAGCTGCTGATGAATTTTTTTAGTTAACAGCGACAATAGTTGGCTCATGGTGGATCAAAGAGGTAAGTCTGTCTCTCGAGTATTGCCACCTTTGACACCAGAAGGAACACGGGGACCTGCTTTGTGTCCCCTGACCAGTGCTTAATTTGAGCTGGTGGATGCAAGTGGAGCCCACCTGCTTTTATTTTTTGGACTGCACTTATTTTTCCTCAACAGACTGTGATCCAGAGCAAAAGAGAGAAAAAACAAAATGTGGGAAAAACAGTGACAAAAGGAGAAAGCAGGGATAAACAAGCATTTGCAATGCAATCGGTCTCGCCTTTGGGACCTTATATGTATTTAGCTATGCAGCACATTAGCCTGGGTGCTGAAACATCTACTGTTCTTTAACATGGAGGGAAAGTAAGCACCAAACTGCGTGACACGCCAGGTATGGGAACACATGGAGAGAAATATTGCCTTTCAGCGGAAAATGGTATAGTCCAAAGCTCTGTTTTTAATATAAAATCAGGGCCTTCGGTGGTCATATCACTGAAAACACAAGATTTGAAAAAAATATTATTGTCTACGGGTGCTCTTGGAAGACAATTTCTATGGACTGGAATCTAGAGAATGCTAAAGTGATTCTGGTATTTTACTGACCTATGCTGGTCTTTTTCTATCAAGAAAGTTAAATAGAGGCAGTTGCCAGAAAAATTTAAAAAAGAAAGTCTCTCAGCAGAAAGCAATTCTGGTATTTTACTGACCACTGCTGGTTGTTTTCTATCAAGACAGTTAAATAGAGGCAGTTGAACAGAAAAAAAGTCCCTAAGCGGAAGCAGACAAGTCCTAGGGCTGATCTCCAGAGCCCACTAAGTACATACACATAGAAGTATATAATAAGTATATACTAAAGTATATACAAGAGGTCTCGAATGCTCGACCTAAAAAGTACTTGCAAGAGTGGGATAAAAAGGCAGTGAGTGTCTGGTGGTGGATTAAAGAAGCCTGAGCTAGAATCAAGGCTAAGCAAGGTTTGAAAGAGGAGGAGTGGGGCTACCCCTGACACACATTGGCAACTGTGAGTTTCCCTGACTCCCCAAAGTATGTCCTAATTCTTCCTGCAGCCCCTTAAGTTTAAACCTAGGAAAAACCCCGACAGTGCTAAATACTCCCAAGTAAAACCCCAATTGGAATATTTTCTTAATCCCGGACACCAATCCTGCAAATTCTTACCTTACAGGCGAAATGTGCTGCCCTTCCAGATAACTTCTCCAAGAGTGGAATCCATGCCACTCTTCCTGAATTAAATTCTGTATGCTTTTTAATGGATGAGAAGTGTGCTGCCTCTCCATCATATCATGTGTTTGAGTGAATCCTTTATGAGGGCTGAAAGTGCAGTGTATTCTGTAGCAGCATAAATCTGGGCTATGGCAGGAAGGAAACCACAAGGGCTCTCGCTTATTCACGCATCCATCTATTCTTCAATTCTTTCATTTACCAAATCACCCATTCATTAATCCACTCACTCATCCACTGACTCGTTCATTTGTTCATTCTCCAATTCAAGCAGCCATCCTTTCATAAACTCACTCCCCCATTCATACATGTGATGACTCGTCTAGATATGCGCTCAATCATCTATCCCTGCCCTTACTCACCCATCCACTCATTCGCTTATTCTGCCATTCATCCATCCACGGAGCTGCATATATGAACTCGCCCATCAACAAAGGAACTTTATCAAAAAGGTTTGACCTATTGGCTTTGTCAGTGCTTGTTAACATCTCTGATTACTGTGCTTTAAAATATAAAAGCAACCTTCTTGCCAGATGATGCAGTACTGGGTTAATATATACATGCTTCCTTGGTCGAACATTCCTACTTCTGAAGAAAGGCTTTGTCAGATATTGAAAGCTAATATATCAGACAATCCAACTTGTATTGTTGGCCCAAATAAATGTACCAATAATTAAAACATAGAAAAATCTTTTAAGATGAAGGCATTTTACTCGTGCTTTAAATAGTTTCCAACTTGTATTGTCCTTTTCCCATACAATACAGTAAACACAACAGCTACAAATTAAACATCTTAAAAATCATTATGCAAATGTTATTGTTTTCATTCATCTAGAATCAATAATGCAAGCTGTGCAAACAAACTCAGAGTGGCCTGCATAGGGGCTTAGAATGAAAGACGCCTTACTGTGTGGATGTCAATATTTGTGGGATGGGGAATGAGACAGGTGTTGCTGAAAGATAACACGTCTTAGAAATGCCCTTTCTCCCCATCCCTTTTTCTGTTTCACTGTGTACTACCAAACAGCTAATGCTGTCAACAGAATGCTTTCCCACTAATGCACAAGGGTAAGAGGGACGAAGAAGCACTCCGAGCACTAAAACGCTTGTTCTTAGAGCAGATGGCATGTGTTAGGCAGAAATCATAAAAAATATTAGCATGTTTGTTTCTATTTTGTTGCCTTTTGCTGATGTGTCCCTTGAAGATCTCGAAAGAACAGTAAGGTCGCCATTCAGAAGTGGAAAACACTGCAATACAGCCACCAGTTAATTAGCTTTCAAGCTGCATTATGGCCAAATGTCACCAAATATAGGTCACCAAATATAGTCTGCCACAAACATGGCGGTTGTCCCTTCCACTGTATCACAAGTGCATTATAGCCTATGGCTCTTCTATTACAGTGGGCAGGATATCTGTCATGTTTTGACAGAGTATTCCATCTGCCAAACTCTAAATAAGGCCAATAGTGCCTGATTAAGAGCTGAGAGGTAATAGAAAACACTCTGGGGCATATTTACGTTCCCTGGCGCATCCCTGCAAATCAGCAGGGATGCGCCAGGGAAAATGCGTCACGCAAGTTTACCCTTGCGCCACCTCCGATGCGCCGCATTTACAATGCGGCGCATCGTGGCGCAAGGATAAGCAGATGCGTGGCGCATCTGCCGGCGAAAGGTTGGCGCAGTGCTGAAGTTGTGTCGCAAGCGCGATGCAACTCCAGCACTGTGCCAACCTTCCCTATCCCTAACATGGTGCGTCAATCCTTACGCCTGCTTCAAGCAGGCGTAGGATTTGACGCACCAGCGTCAGAAAAGTGACTGCGTGAAATCTCGTAGATTTCACTGCGTCACTTTTCCAAGGCGTCCCTGCGCCGGAACGCCCCCCCTGCGCAGGAACGCCCACATGAAACCTGACGCAGGTTTCATGTGGCGCAGGGGTTTACTACGTGACGCATCTCCCTAGATGCGTCACGTTGTAAATATTGCGCAACGCGGCGCAAAAGTGGCGCAAGGGGCTTGTAAATATGCCCCTCTGAGCCTCATTTATGAGGCCCCTTGCGCCGCCGGAACGTTGCTTTTTGTGACGTTCAGGCAGCGCAAGGGGCCTGCTCCATATTTACCAGGCAGCACTAAGCCACTTTTTTTGCTTTAATGCTGCTTTGTAAATATCGTTCCCTTTAACGCAGTTTTCTGCGCTAAAGGGGCGTCCAATGGGTGTTGCTGGGAGCGTACCCAGCAACATCCATGGCTTTTTGACACTGCCCCAGATTTACGAGAAATCGTAAATCTGAGGCAGCGCAAAAAACATACGCCTCCTCAAAGGAGGAGTAAGGGAGTCACAACGATGAGAAATATCTGTATTTCTCCTCGTTTTTCCTTTTTCTATGTGTGCTGCAGAATGCAGCACACATAGACAGAGGAAAAAGCCTCTTGTGATTGTTTTTGTGCAGGAAGGTTTTTTCCCTTCCTGCACAAAAATATTCATCCCCGCAACGCAGGCACCCTTGCACCATGGTGCAAACGTGCCTGCTTTGGCGCAAGGCAACCCATTGTGCGGCGGACCAGGGGAAAAGGACAGGAATGTGCCGTATCTATCAGATTCCTGCCCTTTTCTTTTGCCGTAGGGCAGCGCAGCAGGAAGGCCTGCTGCGCTGCCCTACGGCAAAACCTCATAAATGAGGCCCTCTAATTTCTGGATGAAGTGCTAAATCTAAAGGAGAATTCACTTGGGCAATTACCACCAACAACGATACTGACTATGGTGGAAATACCATAGTTAGTTTGGACACTTCTTGCATATGTGTCAGGATTAGCCATTATCACCCAAATTTAAATGAAGCCCACACATGGAAAAGACAGGCACAGAAATGTTCTACCAGATAAATGTGTGCCTCAGGTTTTACTTTGGTAACAGATCATTTTGGTGTAAAACAAAAAGGCAGTGCACTCCCCATTACAAATTACCAATAAGGAAAACTAGAGCAAAAACATTGAATGTGACATCACCTCATCTCAGCCAGAAAAGAATACAGGTGAAGGCAATTCCCCTGCGGTTGAGTGAGGGGTAGCAAACATTAAGCACACATTCACAAACCTCAGCTGACTACTGTGCAAACACATAAACCATGAAACAGGAAGCATCTTTAGTCAGCACATAAAGATGGATAGTGAAACGGGACAAACACACACACACAGCTGCTGGTATTTGTTAGGTAACAGTGCCTGCAAGAGGAAACCACGAACATTGTGACTCTGTGTTATGCTAACGGGAACCTTCTCAGATACAGGGAGAAATCATTTTTAGTGGGGAAGACAACCTGCTCAATAGACTGACCACAATTTTACATACTTTACCATTGCTGCATTACAAAGCACAGTATCATGAATTTCACATACAGCTACCATCACTACCAATATTTTCCCAACAAATGCTATTATTACAATTACCATTACCTCCATTACCACATTACCTTTACCATCCCCACTGCTGTACAAATGTTACCAGCATCACCAACATTCCCCCCACCATTACCACTGCCATCTTTATTACCATCATTACACCGCCACCACTACTAACATTACCTTCATCATTACCATGAGCATCACCATTACCCCCATTAGCACCAACACCATTAACATCACTATTACTACTACCACCATTACCAATACCACCTGCAACAGAACCTGTATTACCACCATAACCACCACCACATTACTACCACCATTAACATTACCACCACCATTACCACCAGCACCAACACTGCAACTACCTTCACCATTACTCCCATTATTAGCACCATTATTACCACCACTGTCAGGATTTACCCCAATTTCAGAATTACCACCACCTTTACCACCATCACCATTACCGCCATTAGCATTTTCATCACGATTATCACCACTGTTAGCAAAACCTTTACCACTGCCATCACCAGCATTATCACCAATAATAGAATTAGCACCACTACCACCACTGCATCACTGCTATTACTTTACTATCGCCAATACAGCCATCACAAACATTACATCACCACCATTACCACCACTACTTCAGTTTCCACCATTAGCACCAACACAACCATTACCAGCTTCACGATTATCATTACCATCATCACAATTACTACCTAACTACCATTATCACTGCTACGACCACCATTTTACTAATACCACCATTCTCACCACCATGATTACCAATATTGTCATTATCAGTTACCACTTCCCACCATTACCACCAACACCATCACAGTTACCTCTACCATTACCAGTACTACCATAAACACCACCTTTGACACAATTATTACCATCATTAACACCACTACCACCATTATTACCACTTACACTATAACCACCATCAGGTAAAATATTACCACCACCAATTGTCCCCACCACTACCACCATTACTACTATGACTATCACTAACACTGTTGTGTCTAAAACCATAAATGCCACCACCAACCTCACCATTATCCCCACCCTTACAACCACCATTACCAGCATCATCACTGTTGCAGCCTATACCACCATTTAGTCCATAATTACCACCATTCGATTACCACTACCACATCACCATTACCATCGCACCATAACCATGACCACCATAACCATTCATACCACAACCATAATGAGCTAAACACTATTACCAGCACCATAACATTACTATAAACTCCATTATCATTAACACCACCTTTAGCAAAACCAACTTCATTACCGAAATTATACCACCATTACTACCACTACACTTACCACTACAGTACGATCATGATAATTACTATCAACGTCAATGCCAGTATCTCTATTTACATTGTATTATAATATGCTTAGGCAGCATCAGCTAGACTGATGCTGCACCCTGTCCTGTGACACACCAATGTTCTAATACTATGTCATATTTAGAATGTGGGGTGACGCTTTGTCAGTTTGCTGCTGCGCCCTGCCTAGCAAGTCTGTGATGTGGGGTCTCTTTCCTGTACTAATAAAGTACATGCTTCTTGGGACCAATGACATGTGGATCTTCCATTTATTTACAACATTTTGGCGACGCTTTGCTGAGCATGAGCATTACTTGTGAGGAGGATCGTTCGAGGATCGAGACGCCGAACCACAGTTCCCACGAAGAAGTGCTACCGAGCTCTAATCGGGAGTCGGTATTGCCTGCAAGGGTCTGTTGTGTGCTGTCAGGAGAAGCTCCGTTTCCGACCTGGACTGTGCCAAGGTTAGAGAAAATTACTTATTTTGAGGCCTATGTCCCAAGACTTCTACAATGACCGTTGGGCCTTGTGGAGCCGTCTGGCATCGCAAGCCAGTATCTGGAGGGTGAACAAGTAGCTGCGCGAGCGTTCTGCCCTTTGAAGAGCAGTGCGGCAGTATGCGCAGTTGCCAGGTCATGGCAGCGTGAGCCACACTGAGCGCTACTTTACCCCGGTGTGGCGCCGCTATGGTGAACAAGTTTACAGAAAACAAGGGTACCCCAATATGTGAACCTGGGGTGGTAAGCTGTTTTAGGAAAACAATGGTTCTGATGTGGCCTAAAGGTCCATTTAGGGGTGACCCTCTTGGGGGCAATAAGAATTGAGAGTGGGAAATTAATTCTTGAAAGGGAGCGGTAAGTAATATACAAAGGGATCGTAGGGTCAAGTATTGACAGGTATTTATTAAAAAACAATAGTATTCAGGTGCTCACACAATAAGTGACAATAAGCGGCGTTTTGAACTCATGTTTGTACTGATGATGAACTCAAATAAATGAGTTCGAAACGCCGTCGACCCCCTACAACATGAACTCCTTTCACTCTGTATAACTTTTCTAAGGAGTTCCCACTACTGTTGTCAATGCGATGTTTTATTTTAATTTCACCTTCACTTTTCACACCACGCTTATTGTCACTTATTGTGTGAGCACCTGAATAATATTGTTTTTGAATAAATACCTGTCAATACTTGACCCTACGATCCCTTTGTATATTACTACCGCTCCCTTTCAAGAATTAATTTCCCACTCTCAATTCTTAGCGCCCCCAAGAAGGTCACCCCTAAATGGACCTTTAGGCCACATCAGAAACATTGTTTTCCTAAAACAGCTATGGTGAACAAGGGCTGACTTGGAACCAGCGCGTTCACCGCCACTCGAGCCGCGCTACCTCACCTCTGTGCACCGCTACGTTGAAGGAGGGCCATCTTGGATACAGCAGCCTTCTCTGCCAGCACAAGCCGTGCCGTGTGCTGCTGAGCTAGAATTTCATAACACACAGGTACCGGTTTGTCTTCTAGTTGTTGTCTGTGATCATTTCGGTACAGCAAGAATGAGCAACGAGCTGTTGGGTGTTTGAAGACTCATTAGAAAATAACGCACAGGGATTGGTTGAGCTGCCTTGCTTCCATTGGCTGTTCGGCTGGCACTGTTCTTAGATACTTACTGAGAGTTGGATATCCAAGGCAACACTACCACCTCGTGGATAAAGTGTAAAAAGTACTTGACAGCACAAGCATTTTTTTTTATTACTGCAAGCCTTGATATTGAACTATGGATGTTGCCACCGCCATTGTTACGCCACCACCTTTCTTGATGGTACCTGGTGAACCACCTATTGAATGGAAGGATTGGGTGGATTGCTTCGAGAATTACATTTTAGCCCTGGATGGTGCTAGATTTCCTCCCGTAAGGAAAAAGGCTTTATTGGTGGGACCTCTGGGAAAGGAAGGGCAACATGTATTCAAGTACTTACCTCCTGCTCGTGATACTCAAGGTGATGCCATTGCTGATGTGTACAAGGAGGCCGTGCAGCGATTACAAACAAGGTTTGCCAAACAAGTGAATGTGGTTATGCAACGCCATAAGTTTTACACACAGCCCCAACGATCTTCAGAGACGATTGATGATTTTGTGGCTAGGTTGAGAGAATTGTCTGCCAAGTGTCAATTCGGACAGATGACGGAGGAAATGATTAGGGACCAACTTATAGTCCAGTGCAACAGTAAAAAAATTCAAGAGAGATTGTGGGCACCCAGTAATCCCACCTTGAAGGAGGCTATAGCTCTGGCAAAGGTTGTGGAGGAGCCCGAAAAATGCATGCATGAAATGAGAATTTCCAATTCTGACAACAAAGTCTCGGAACCTACAGCCCTGGTGGAGGATTGTGATCAGGTCAATCCTGTGAGAGGAAAACCACAACAAGCCGCTGGGATTTCTACCAAGACTGGGGATTGGAAAAACCCCTCTCCTGTGAGTGGAAAGCTGTCTCGCGTCTGCTTTAGATGTGGAAGTAATTACCACCTGGCAGATTCAAAACAATGTTTTGCTGTTGGTAAAGATTGCTGCAAGTGCGGGAAAAAGGGGCACTTAATGCGCATGTGCAAAGTAGGAGAGAAGAGAGTTACCGTATTGGAAGATGAGCAATCGGATTACAGAGTGCTCATGGTTCAGGATGAAGATGTGCTGGACAGCCACGCCCTGGAGCGTAGACTATCTCGTCCCAGAGCCGACTTTGAAGTCAACGGTGCAAATGTATCTCTCATGGTGGACATGGGTTCTCTTTACATGATAATTCCCAAAGAATTATTTGATGCTACCTGGCCTGGGGGCGTGTTGGTTACCTCTGATGTCATCTTCAAGGACTATCAAGGGGCTGACATTGGTGTCTTAGGTTGCATGAATGTGAGAATCAAGTTTATGGATCATCAGACTCAAGGGAAGATATATGTGGCACCTGATGGACCCCCAATTTTAGGGTGGCTGCACCAGTTCGACTTGTGCATCACTGCCAACCCCATAGCCGATAATCAAGTCATGGTAGTTAAAACATCAGACTTGGAAGGCTTGTTGTCTTCTTCATTGTGAGATTTTTGAGCACAGGATGGGGGAGTTCAAGAACTATATGCACGAAATCAAGATGAAGGAGGGTGCTGTTCCTATCAAACATCAAGTCCGGCGTATACCCATGGCTGCGAGGGCTGAGGTTAAGATGGTTATCCAGCAACTATTGGCTGACGGCGTAATAGAGACGGTTGAGGCTATGGAGTGGTTGTCTCCAGTGGTTATCACCAAAAAACCTGATGGGTCCCTTCGGTTTTGTATGGATCTCCGCAGCCTTAACAAAAATGTTGTTATGGACAATTTCCCATTGTCCAATATTAATGAACTTATTTTGATGTTATCTGGGGGAAAGTTCTTCTTACAAATTGATCTGAGGAGTGCCTATCATCAGGTTAAGCTTCATCCGAAATCTAAGCACCTGACATCTTTCATTATCTCGGAAGGAACTTTCCAATTCTGTAGACTTCCATTTGGGTTATGTTTTGCTGCCAGTGTGTTCGAGCGATTGATGACTGGAATTTTGTCTGGATTGAGCAATGTTGTTGTGTTCCAGGATGATATCCTGGTGTATGGAAGGAATGAGAGAGACCATAACTGTATGTTGGGTGAAGTCTTAACTCGCATCGGAAAGGCGGGCTTGACTTTACGCAAAGAGAAGTGTGTTTTTTTGGATCAAGAGGTGGAATATTTGGGCTACATGATCACCAGGAGTGGTGTAAAGCCCAAAGTGAAATTGGTGAGCACTATTGTTAATGCGGAAGTCCCTCATGAGAGAGTTTCTCTCCGATCCTTCATGGGATTAGTGGAGTATTACTCCAAATTCGTGCAAGATTTTGCTCTCAAAACTGAACCACTCAGGGAGTTGTTGCAGAAGTGTAGGAAGTTTGTTTGGGGTGAACCACAAAAAAGGGCTTTTCTTGCTATTAAAAACAACATTGCTCATGCCGGTGTTCTTGCACATTTCCAAAGTTCCCTAAAGAGTATTGTCACTGTGGAAGCCAGTGCGGTAGGTATTGGGGCTGTCCTGTCCCAAGTGCCTGGCAAGGAGGAGAAGACAGTAGCATTTGCTTCACGGTCATTAACTGACACAGAGCGTAACTATTCTGTTATTGAGCGTGAGGCTTTAGCTGCTGCGTGGGGTGCCACATACTTCACAGTGTTCCTGTGGGGAGGGGTGTTTGTTATCAGGACAGACCACAAACTCCTTCTTAAAGTTTTTGGGCCAGGTGGAAGCAAGAATTGCTCTGGACGTGTGGCAAGGTAGGCCGTCAGCTTGCAGGACTATGACTGTCGTATTGAATATGTCCCTGGATGGAAAAATCAAGTGGCTGATTGCCTGTCAGGGCTTCCTGACGAAACTGCGGAACTCTCGGAGGTGGTCACGGAAGAGGTTGTTGCGAGTGTGGAAGATGTCACTGAGGGTTTGGGGGCTTCCATTTCCAAAGGTGAGTGGATGAATGCCATGGATAAGGAAATAACCCTTCAGCAGGTGTTGAAGATGATGAAGGGGAGATCAGAAGGGAAGTGTCCTTCCCCATGCTGTCAGACCATTCTTTGATGTCGTTGACAAGTTGTCAGTTTTCGGAGATTGTCTGTTGATGAGGAACGAAAAGTTTGTCCCTCCTGTCTCTTTAAGGTCACGTCTCATCGGGTTGGCCCATGAGGGACACTTGGGTCAGACTTTGACTACCAAGAGGGTCAGAAAGAGATTTTGGTGGCCGCTCATGGATGCAGAATTTAAAGAATGGATTGTGCATTGAGCTATCTGTAAGAATTCTGAGAAACGCCTCAGAGTGGGTGTTGGACGGTTGCAGGAGGAGCAGCATGTTTTTGAGGCCAAAGAAGTGTGGGAGAAAGTTTGTTTTGATTTCATAGGGCCATTTTCTTTTTACCTGAGCAGGACAGGTTTGCAGCTGTGCTAGTCGATGGCAAGTCAAAGTGGGTGGAGGTTGCATTCATGCGGAATGCTACTAATACCTCCACTGTTGACTTTCTCCGCGATTTTTTTAGGAGGGAGGGCGTACCTTCGGTTATCCTCGTTGACAATGGCACACAATTGAGGTTAGAGTAGATGAAAACATTTTTGGACACCTTGGGCATGAGGCATGAATTTCCATCCCTGTACAATCCCCAGGGTAATGGTCTTGTGGAGAGAGTCAACAGGTAGATTAAAGGCACTATGCGGTTGGTCTGTAGTGCAGGTTTGTCTGTTGTGGGTGCTGTCAAAGACATGCTATGGGCTTATCTCACTGCTGTTAATTCCTCCTCAGGGAAAAGCCCTTTTGAGCTAATGCGTGGCAGGCTCCCAGGGACCAAGTTGGTACCATCATGGATGCGGGAGAGGGTAACGAAGGAACAAGTATACTCGGACATGAAGGTCAGAAAATGTTTCATTGCCGTTGGTGATTGGGTTAAAGTCAAGCCTGGGTGTGGTGTAAAGGACTTGACCAAATTCCGTGGCCCTTATAGAGTTCGTGAGGTGGGTGGAAATTGGGTTAAATTGGATAATGGCCAAACCTGGAATTTCCAACGGGTAGCTCTGTACCAGAGACAGGGAAAGGTGTTGAGGAGTTCTGTGTGCGATAAAGATGTGTCATGTTCGCCTTGGTTGTTCATGAATGATCATGTATTCTTAAGCGACTGGGGTTGTGTTAGGCTCCAGAGTCCTCCTAGTGTTTCGGGGGGAGATAGGTCTGGTACTACTGTTGGCATTGTTCCCACAGACATTCCACAAGAGCAAGTGGTTCCACACAGCATTGGGATCATGAATGTTCCCCAGGTCAATAGGGAGGTGAGAGGGAGGAAACCGCCCGCCTATTTGGGAGATTATGTTTGTTCTTAATCTGTTTAGTTATTTGCTCTGAATTTGTGATGCTCTTATTTTGTTCAGTTGTTTGCTTTGAATTTGTGATCCTCCACTGTTTTCCTGCCCTGGTGGTGGGCCCTTATATTTGAGTGCCTTTCACCATTTTTATGCAACCCCTATCTGTGTCTGTGGCGTTGTTGTCTTTTGTCCCCTGGTTACCTGGTTGTGTGTTTGTCGAACTGTCACGGGTTTCTTTGTTCCAAAGATGGGGAGATGTGTTATAATATGCTTAGGCAGCATCAGCTAGACTGATGCTGCACCCTGTCCTATGACATCCCAATGTTCTAATACTATGTCATATTTAGAATGTGGGGTGAGGCTTTGTCAGTTTTCTGCTGTGCTCTGCCTAGCAAGTCTGTGGTGTGGGGTCCCTTTCCTGTACTAATAAAGTACATGCTTCTTGGGACCAGTGACGTGTGGATCTTCCATTTATTTACAACATGTTATCACCAATACCACCACCCCAGTTTACAACATTACCAGTTCCACTATCACTTCCACCACTATCATTACCACCACAACCATTACTACCATTATAATTATCATTATCACCACCACCATAACCACAAACATCACCACCACCACCACCTTACTGCCATCACCGCTATCACTGTTATAACCATTACCATCACAATTAATAATTCAAATGTATTTAATTTCAATTCTATAAAGTACTCCATCACCATGAGGCATTGGGGTACTTTACCAGTAAACAATTAATATAAAACATGAAATAAGGAAGAGAGAACAAATAGGAGAAATCAACAGTTTAAGAACACTCATGAGTTAAGATGAAGGGAGGCCTAAGAGGCTAGTGAAGTTGCTGATCAGAGGTATTCAGAAGTGGTGTGTTATTATTCATTTCATGAATGTCAATAGGTTGGATGCTGATCAGATCTCAACCAGAAAGAGCTCTAAAGATATGAGGCAACTCCTGAGAAACACTGATTGAGAGCTTGTGAAATTGTTGACATAGGTGTTTCAAGGTGGAATATGATTGGTTCGTCAGAACCTGCAATCAAGACGTTTGGAGCAATAAGGTGAACAGCATATGTGGACGGCTTTACACACAAGGCAGTCAGTTTTTAATGTTATTCTTTCCTTATCATCACAATTACCACTACTAACACCTTTACCACCACTATTCCACCATCAACATTTACAAAATTACCTTTACTACCACTGTTATCACTCCCATTTATACCACCATCACTCCCCCAATTAACACCATGAGCACCTCTAGCTCCATTCCCATCACCACATTTACATTATTATCACCATTACAGCCAATACAAACATTACACCACCATCATTACCAACACTACCTCAATTTCCACCACAACTGCCATTACAAGCACCACCATTAGAATTACCACCACCATAATTACTACCCTACCATCATTACCACTAATACTGCCACAACCATTACCACAAATACCACCTTTATCACCACCATCAATAACAATATTACCATTAATACAGTTACCATCCACACCATTATCACCCATACCATCTTTATTACGGCCATTATTAACACCATAACCACCATAACCACCACCTCTGTGACTATTATTTGATTCCACTACCACTGTTATCACCACTAACACCATTATCATTGCTGCTGTGAACAACATTACCACCATCACTACTATTACTACCACCACTATTGCCACAATCACCATTACAGCCATGACTATTACTACCACCATTATGATCACCACCATTATCACCAGTACATTATCATCATCACCATTAACTCCAAGAACATTAACATCAACATTACCACGATCACCATTGTCAGCACCATCATCAACACTATCACTATTAACACCATTACCATTACCTCTATCACCACCACGATTACAAGCACAATTAATCATTCTAATTTTAATAATTCCACTTCTATAAAGTACTGTTTCACTGAAAGGTATTGGGGCACTTACCAGTAAACAAGGAATATAAAAGCATGAAATATAGAAGTGAGGAATAAAATAAAAAGGAGAAACAGACTGTTTAGGAACATTCATGAGTTTACGTGCAGGAAGCTAAAAGAGGCTAGTTGAGTTCCAAATCAGAGGTGTTCAGTTGGATGCAAAAGAGGTATGTTTTTAGATGTTTCCTAATATCAATAGGGTGAATGAAGATTGCACCTTAACCAGGGCAGAGCTCCAAAGAGATGACCCAGTTCCTGATTGGTTGAACCCTTGTTAGGTTGATGACGTAGGTGTTTCAAGGTGAAACATTACTGTTTCATCAAACTTTTTTGACTTTTACTAAGGGTGAGAAGATTGGGAGATAAGGTGACCATCACATGTGGATGTTTTTGTATGCATGGTCATTGTATTTTAATGTAATCCTTGCCTTATCATCACTATTAGCACTACTATAATCATTACCACCACTAAAACAAGTACCACTACCATCTTTACTAACATTGCCTCTACCTGTACCCCATTGCCACCACTGTCACACCACCATAATGACCAATATAAACACCAAAACTATTACCAATATTACCACTATCCCACCATGTTTGCCACCAATACCACCACCATCATTACTATCACCATTACCACCCCATTTTCAGCATTACCTTCAGTACCACCATCAATACCACTAATACATTTACTGCATTACTATCACCAACATTGCCATTACTCCTACCACCACCATTACCAATACCACCACTATCATTACCACCACCATTACACAACCTCCATTACCACTACAATAGACATTGCCATTATCACGACTATTGCACCCCCATCATCACCATTGCTACTATTACCACCACCGCCATTACCATTACCACAACTATTATCACCAATAACATTATTTTTGAAAATTACTTCCACCATTACCACCATCCCCATCGTTACTACAACTCACCACCATGGTTCCCTGTAAAGTGCGCGCTTTTGCACCCGCGCAGCCTTCTCTCTTCCAGCGCACAGAAAGTCAGTGGCAGCGCGCACGCTGTTACCTGGCCTAAAAGACGGGACCAGTGTGAAAACTGGCCTCTCTCTTTGGAGCACAGCTAGCGCCACATTAAAGAGGTAATGGATGGCAGCAAGGAAAAGGGATTTCTTCATTGGCTGAAAGCTGCACACTAAACGAAATGTTACATTAATGTTTTAGCAGGCTCAGGTTGCAAATGAGCACTGTGTGGTTTTTCTTTTTCTTAACCAAGGACAGTGGAAGAGGCTGCAGTGGGTTTACTTACTAATTTAAACAATGTATTTTTGTATGTAGAGAGTCAGGAGGCTTATCAAAACACAATGTAACTGAAACAAAAATTGCTGGTCAAAAATAAAGCTTTGAGCCATATTGCTGGATATAGCGCTTAAGGCCTCGTAGGGCTAGCGCTATCTATACCAATGCAATTCTGCAAATCATCTTGGATACAATGGCTGCGACCCAATTTTGCGAATGTGTGAGATTTGTATATGAACACCCACAGCAGGGTCTGCACCTGCTTGCGTGGATGCAGCACAAACAACTCCAGTGGATTTACCTGGAAAATCAATCCAGTTTTGAAAGCCATTAAGCCATTTTTCATTTGCTGTTTTCTGCATGGTTTTTCTTGTCACTGAATTTCCTTTTAAGTATTATAAAGCAGCATGTGCTACCTTTGTACAACATATACTCACTTATGGATATTTCCATTAAATTTGATCATAAACATGGACATTTGAAGAAACATTTAGTTGCACTGTATCTAAGTGGCAGCTATAGTGTGTTGTGCTTAATATATGTTTAACCCTTTACTAACCATAGACCATTCATTGTTGAAGAATTTTGTGTTCAACCCTTTACTTTTTAAGTGTTTTCATTTACATCTAGTGGAAGCATTCTCAGACTTAATGGTTGCGACAATGCTACCACAATCTCAGCATTTCTATGATTTATTGTTAGTATGGCTTGTTTTGTTGCTCATATGGTTACAATACTCTTCTTGATTTATATATGTGTTTTGTATGCTTCTGATTGACCTTCCCACCCCGCCTACTATCATACCATGCAATACTATACTGTTTCTAGCTACATTGTTGTGGACTTTGCACTGTAGGTTAGTCAGTGCTTGGAACAACTCTCTCTCTCAACATCACATCATGCTTAAAAACAGCAGCATCTTCTACATCATGTTTAAAGTGTCTCTAAAAATCTTACAGACCTCACTCAACACCTAAGCCAAATTATTTCTAATACTTTTCTCAGCTATGCACTTCAGAAATGGATCCCATTGAAAACCTGAGCGCTTTGGTGCCTTTTCAGGGGTATGAAACACCACATGAATTCTACATTTCAGAGCAAAACAACCAGGCAAACATGTCAGTTTTCCTCTTCCATGAACCGGTTTGGGTGGGGCCCTGGGTTCATATGGGATCCTGTTGGCGTGTACATGTAGGTTCTTCAAAGGACCAGTTGGGGTGGACATACAAGTGTGGACTCTCAGCAACAGAAATGTGTAGCAAGCAGCTATGGCCTACACCACCTGTCCCATTACCCAGGGTGCACCTTGAATTCCTGGGGGAGACGACATGGTCAAACTTCAGCAGCTGAACCAATTGGGGTAGACAGCCCTGGCGCACACAGCCTTTCCCAATACCTTGTGACTGAGGCCCACTGCTTTCTTGCGTCAGAATTACAGATCTTTAGCATTGCTGCCTTTGTTTTGCCTACTTCTGAAGCCTTGCATACAATATTACAGTTGCCCTCTCATAGCCAAGAAGCCAAGTCCTGAATGAAGATGGTGTTTGAATAGTCCCTTTCCTGAGCATTTTTGTGCACAATGGCATTCATGGTCTAAATTTACAGAATTGCCTAGAGGTAATGCAATTTGTTGGGTGGGACAGTGTGTAAGACAGAGGAACATGATAGTGGGAGGCACTTAAAGGGGATAGAGCGTATAGCAGAGAGAACAGAAGAGGGGACAGCATTTAAGACGAGAAGACTAGTAAGAGACGTGTAAAAGGTGAGGTAAAGGATGCAGATACGAGAGAAAGGGATAGTGTGTAAGACAGAGGAGCAGGATAGTGGGAGATGTGTAAAAAGACGGAAAGGAAAGCAGACAAAGAATGAGGGAAGCAGCAGAATACTGTGAAATGTGTAAGGAGGGAACAGAGTGTAGACAGGAAGGAAGCAGAAGTGTGAACAAAGCTGACACAGGAGACACAAAGTAGTAGATGTGTAAAGAGGCTGGAGAGAAATTAATGAATATCTGTCTCATTCTGCCACTCATTTTCATAGCTTGCGCACTTGCATAGTAAATCATTACATGTCTTCGGTGCATGTAAGATTAGCTGCAGCACACAGAGAACCTTCATTGCTGCACACACAGAAAAAAAATTAGAGGGAACATTGCTCACCACTTATAATAATGCTACTATAGCCAGCAACAACATAAGTACCAACACTATTACTTCTACCACCATTACCAGCTATAGCAATACTATCACTATTGCCATCACCATTTCCATGACTACTGTCAATATCACTATCACCACGAGTACCTCCTTTACCACCACCACCAATTCCACCACCATCACAGCTGCATTAGTACCATCAACATCGCTATTACCATTACTGCTGTTAGCTATACCATCATTTTCAGAACCATTTCTGCCACTGCTACCACCATTACCACCTTTACCCTTACATCATATCATGCACATTACCACCACTACCACCATTACCAACACTATGATTATTACCACTCCTGCCATCATTAACATTGCCGCCATGCACACTATTACCACCACCCTAATGCCACTGTAACCACCATTATCACGACTTCCAATACGAACAACATTATTGTATAATCACCATTACCACCACTACCACCTCCATTTCAATAACCATTACCTCCACCATTGCTACTGCAACACTTACCACCACCACCATTACTACCACAACAACTACCACCATCACCACCATTACCTCCACCATCATTAACATTACCACCACCATTACTACTAACATCACCATTCCTCCACCATCAGCATTATGGCAGCAACTTCTTTACATAAACCCTTATTTCCCACCCTATTATAATTACCAACACCACAAACTTCATCACCACTTTCACCATTACCAGCACCAGCGGTGGCTCCTCCGCTAAGGTGGAGGAACATTTCCCCACTGCTCTCTGAGCAGTGCAAAGGAAAAATAAAATGATAATAACAGAACGTTATTATCATTTTATTTTTAGTACGGAGACAGGCTGGGCTTGCATCAAAGGGAGGAGGAGTGGTTGGTGCACCATAATTGCGCATGACGGTTTAGCAGGCCGTCTTGGGCCGGCCAAACCGTCATGCGCACTTAGCATGTTCTCCAACCCGATGTATTGCACAGCCTGGGTAGAGAACATGCACAGGCTCCCACTCCCTGTCTGAGCGTCGAACCAGGCTGCTAAGACCAATCAAGGCGCTGTTGTCATGCTTCTTTTTTTCTAACCTCCCCCCGCCACCGTTCCCTACCAGCCGCCACTGACCACCACCACCATTGTTCACACTCTCTGCCATGCAGAGAGAGGACATTTCATCTTTGGTATGATGATCTCCAAAGCCAATGGCATTCGCTGAGACAGTCTGCTATAGACTGTGTGGGCCTCAGCTGAGGGCTCTTTGCATTCAGGTATGAAAGTTCAGTATTACATCTCTTGCTATGGTAGATTATCTGGCCAACACTAGTCCATGTAGGAAGGAATATATAACTGACAAGTTCATATTATCATTATCGGAATGCTGAATGCTAATAGCCAGTCAATATTTAGTCAGTAGATTCATAACCCGAGGCTGAGGCAAGCCACATTACAATCACATCCCTCATATCGCTTTGCCCTGTTTCCATAGCAGCTGCCTGTGAAGATCTAAAAAAGAAGCAGAGTGATATTCTTGTTCAAAGTAGATACCTGTGCAGGGAGACGTTCCTGGCAAGACAGCTTTAGAATTCTTGACTTTCCTGTGCACGAGGCCGAATACGCACTTGGAAACTTCTCTCATCTCTTCTGTTTCAAATTACTAAAATTCATTATTTCTCTTTTCATAGGTTTGTTTTATATTTAATGTGTTCTCAATCTGTGAAGAATATTTTGAAATTGTGTAATCCATGAATGTTTTCAGATTTGTCTGCTTTTTCCTGTGATTTAGGCACGTAGCAAAGTGGCCAATAAGGTTACCTACTTTAAAACATGCTATAGAGTTAAGTGATGTTGAATGTAGTCATTGATACAGTATACATATAGACATTTCTATTGACAATAAAGACACATTTTTAATGTGTTTTGTTGTTTATATTTTCATTGTAGTAAAAACAAATAGAAAGCAGTGCATTTTCATGTAAGGAAATGGAAGAAACAAAATAAACATGTCAATGTTAAAAAAAAAAAACTCTTTTGGAGGGATTTGCCTATATAAGCACAAAACAATTCATTATAAATATTAATTTTATCTGCAAATAGCTTCCTGCCCCCCCAGAGATATCCTCGCATTCATAGACTCAGCTGTCTGATTCACAACATGCTAGAAAAACTAAAAACCCTCTCTTGTTTTTTGAAATAGATGGTTTCCGAACTACTTTAACCCATCAATGTTCTTTTACTACAGCCTGCTTTTATTTCAGCAGCTACTATTCCAGCAGCATGGTGTTCAAGTGTGCCTGAGAAAGTTTCACCCAGCCTGTCAGTTTTTTTCTCTCACACGTATGAGGAATATATTTGTGAATGTATAGAACTCGTGTCCTGAATTTAGGTTTCTGAAGCACGAAACCAAACTTTGTTACAAGATGATTAATCACATCTTAGCAGCAGATCAGCATTTCCCCCTGGGTGAAATTAATGTAGAATTCACCAGAGTTCATATATCCATGCGGCATCACCAATAAATGATTTATATTGTATCTAAACTCGTGTGATCATCCTTTTTGTAAGCTCCTTTTTGTGAGTCTCAACTAAAGGCATTCACAACAGTGGATTTCAACAGGAAAAAATGGCAGAACCTCATCACCAAAAACAAACTAACGGTCTTGTTTCAGTAACTTTCAACTAAAATAGAACCATGTA
The DNA here is from genome assembly GCA_963921515.1 of Calotriton arnoldi. NCBI lineage: Eukaryota > Metazoa > Chordata > Amphibia > Caudata > Salamandridae > Calotriton > Calotriton arnoldi. The sequence goes on along the minus strand of CAWUFW010006524.1, from coordinate 59,074 downwards.
ATACATTCAGGGCCACTGGAATTATGTGATCATGCTGCCCTGGCATTTTCTGCATTATTATGAATTTGTCGCATTTGCCACATAAGCCATTATCTGCTGTATAATCTGCAGATTTCAGCAAGAAAAAAAATGTTAGTAGCTCAAACGGATAGAAAGTTACTAAGAACACAGCAACACCTATTGTATTACAGTGGAGGCATTTCACAAAGGTTCACTAGTCACCTTTCTGTTTCTTATTTCTGTATTTGATTATCAAAGTGGTACTAATGAAGTGGATCCTTTGCATTGAAAGAGTTAACATGCGTAACTCCCCACTCCCAAATAATCTAGTAATACTAAAACAAAATGTGCACATTATGCTGGATACATTGCTTTTTCTTGCAGCATAATTTAGTCAACAATGCCGCCTAAGTTGGTCCTCCCCAGTCACAAAATTCCAGTGGGCCTGAATACACTATCAACATAATTTTGTGAATTTCACCCCAAATTTCAAAGTTCTGTTTTACAATAGTAATGTTATCCGAGGGGCAGAACACTTCCAGGCCGATATTGACCGGGGTGAAATAGAACCCATGGCTTTGCCTTGAGCACTTTCAGTAACTACTTGGGAGTGCCCTATATGTTAAATGATATTGCTTAGGTATAATGCTCACGTTTCTTAGCCTGTATCCCTAACATTTGTTCACTATTGACAATACACTTGTGATATCTCTACCCAATGTTCTTCATATGTTCTGTACTAAACTGGAACATAATAAAAGTCTTTAGTGTACCCGCCTTTGCTGTCCATGTGATCGCTAACTTGGGGGTGGGGGCAGGGGGGATGAGGGGAAGTCATCAAATCCTGCCAGTCTGGCAGGACTATATGTTTGTTCCAAAATGAACCCCCAATAAGTTAAGATATGAGAGGGTGAGTTATGGGACAAATGTCCATTTCCTCGGCTTGATAGATAGGTAAACTTTGGGAAACGGCCTTTACAATGCTGGCAAGGTCACAAGTGCTGTTTCCCTGCAAGCGCAATCACACTTGCCTTAACCACGCATATGAGTGGTTAAGGCAGTACACAGTCTAGATGAGCAGATGGGTGAGCACAGAAAAAGGAAGGATTGGGAGAGGACGCGGTCTGGTAAGTGGGGCTGGGGCCGGGTTTTGGGGGCAGGGGTGTTAGGGTAGTTTTAGGTATTAGTGATTGGGGTCGTTTTTAGGGCTCGTGGGGTCAAGTTCTTTACAGGGCAGGGGCCAGGGTTTTAGGGCTCAGGGCTGGGTGGTAGGGGTTGTTTTTTGGGCTCGGGGGGTCAGGTTGTTTGTAGGGTGGGGCCAGGGTTTTAGGGATCAGGGCCGAGGAGGCCTGGTAGTTTAGGTTTCAGGGCTTGGGGTCAGGTTGTTTATAGGGCAGAGGCTAGTGTTTTAGGGCTCAGGGTGGAGGGCTGGGATGTAATTTTTCCACACATCCCTTTAACAATCATGCCTTTACCACAAAATTGCGTGGTAAATGCATGCGTGGTAAAGGCTTGCGGGGTAAAGCAATACGTTGTTCAGATGCATTCATTGTTCATGCTGCATTGTAGAGGCACATGGGTGCCTCTGTCATACAACCATAAACTTTCAGGGCCTCATTTATGAGGACCCTTGAGGCACCAGAACGTCACTTTTTTACAAGGCCGCTTAAAGCCTCTTTACGTGCCTTTTCATGGCCTTGTAAATATGTGCCCCTTTCACGCAGAACACTGAGTGAAAGTGATGTTCCATGGGTGTTGCTGTGGGTGTTCCCATGCAACACCCATGGAATCTGAAACATTCCCAGATTTACGAGATATATCGTAAACCTGAGAATGCATCAAAATTCAACGTCACCCAAGGGGTGGCATTAGGGAGGCTCAACAAGGAGAAATGTTTTAATTTCTCCTCATTTTGTTTCTTTTTCTATGTGTGCAGCATTCTGTGGCACGCATAGAAAGAGGAAAACACCTGAATCAACTGATTTTGTGCAGGGAGGTGTTCCTTCCTGCACTAAATCAATCAGCCCCGCAATGCAGTCATCTTTACACCATGGTGCAAGGGTGCCTGTATTGGCGCATTGCAGCCCATTGCCAAAACCTCATAAATGAGACCCTCAGTTCCTTTGTGGCCAAAAGGTATTCACAGTTTTTTTACAAGTAACATCAGTACCACTCCTACCATCCAGGACCAGCTCTAGGCCAGTGTGACTGGTGCAGCCACACCTGGCACTGAGTTTGAAGGGGGTTGCTGTGTTTAGAAATAAATTATAGGTTTAAAAGCAACAACTGCAGAGTTCCATGTTTGTAAAAATGTCAAGATGACTCCTTGATTAATGTTCCTGCTAGGGAGAGATCAGAGTTTTAGCTAGTGGCAGTTTTGACTCATTATAATGTAGCGCCCAGGGTTAATATGTCTGCTGCAAAGAATGTGTACCATGCAGATCACAGAACTGAATTCTATGTGGTTAGCTCAGTAGGTTACTGCTTTCCTACTATTGCACAGTGGCTATGAGCTGTCATCAACAAGCTGCATGCAAACTGCATAGTATAGGTTCAAATGCTGTGTTTTTTCCCCAGTCTTTCATTATCCTAATGTTGCTAAAAAGTGTCCGTTTGTGTTGAAATACATTTGAATCAGTAAAGCCAACCCCAACCACTCTGGTACATTTTAAATCCTGACTTTGGGCTTTTCTAGACCAAACACTCTCAAAATATATTGCCTACTAGTATGGATGACGTGATTCCTACGCCTTGTAACCCTCATTGTCTTATGTGACATTTCCTACAGACTGATTTACACCCACATGATTCAATGTCTCTGTATAATGTGTGTGTGATGTAAAGTGCTCTGACACCCTACACTGGTATGAGGAGTGCTATAAAACAAATTAAAGGCATGTGAGAGTGGGGCTATTAGGATCTGAGGGGAGTTGTCTGAGGGCTGTAGTGATGGAATCCATGGAGAAGGAGGTCATTGGAGGGGCGCCAACAAAGATTGTTGCACCGGGCGTTTTCAGTGCTAAACCCGGGCCTGCTGCCACCATCAACATAAGCACCACTACAATGACCAACACCACCACCTTTGCCTGTATTTGTGTGTGTATGAGTATTATGTGTTTCACAGTGTTGTGTAAGTGTGTATGACAAAGCATAGTGTGGGCATACATAGAAGACTGTGTGGGCTATTAGCGATAGAATAAAAAACTGCCCATTAACTTTGCTAGTGTTTGGTTCTTTAGGTATTGCTTTATGGTTTAAACAAAACAATAAAAACTTGCAAAGCAAAATAATTTTAATTTGGCTGATTTTAATGCATTTCAAGATACAGGAAACATTTTCTTTTTACTATTTTGGTGTGGTGATCTGTTTCTTTTTTTCATTGACCGTTAGCACTAATGTGAATCACTTGCTTTGAATAGTTTTTTAGGTCTTGGCTAGACAGCGCATGCGCTATCTCAAAGAGACATTTTGTTTTCAATCTGTGGGTACAGCCTGCACATAGGCTTACCATTTGCTCACTCCATCATCCTTCTCATATCCTTTGTCTACTTTTATCCATGGCATGTATGCGTCATGCCTCTTCTTGTGTTCAGCCTTCCCCCAGAGCATGGACCAAGTACTTGTGTCCATCCACTGCTCCCATTTTAGGAGCTACTTTTTTCTTTATGTTTGAGCACTCCACACGAGTGCTAGCATTTTCAGTCGCCACGTCCTCAGTCTCCTGTTGTCTCTTAATATAAGTATTTCAGCAGCACCCTTCTCCCTAGGCACAGGCTTTGCTGTACCCATATGGCCCAAACAAGTTTTGTTATGATAATAACATGATGTACGAAGGTTTTGACACTTATAATATCTTACCACAGTAAGAAGTCAAAAGCGAAGATGAACATTACAGGCACAAGTTAAAACGAGTCTGACATTCCTGTGAATCAAAATACAGGCATTCAAATATTTTCTATGAGAAAGATGGATCCTGTTTCACATATCTTAAACAAAAATAGGTGGATACCTTTTCCATTTGCAAATCTGCAACATGAATATCACTGAGACAGCCAGTGTGCCTCCCAGCTGTTTTTTTGCACATAGAGCTCCCTCAACTCCCTTACAAAGAAACGTTTTCACATATTGGGGGATATTCTCAAGAACGTGCGATAAACATCGCCAAAATAGGCTAACGCAATTTTTCATATCGCGGGAAAATAACTCCGTGTCAACGTCGTATTCTCAACTCGGCGGTAACATGCGATAGTTTCCCGATAACTCCTCAAATGTCCGCGATACAACTACCGCAACGCCGATAAAAAAGGAAACACGAACGTGAAAGAAGTTGCGATGGGCCCAACTGCGATAAAAATCCAGCGAAAAGCAGCGCCAGGCCTGCAAGTCCCACAAGTAAGGCGGGAAAAATCACTACAAAAGCGGCAAAAATGAAATACAAATAAAACACAAACAACTGCGAAGCACCATGGAGGTAGCCGGAGCAAGCACGGAGGACAAACAGAACCCCACAAGCTCCACGGAGGACCAGCTTGGGACCTCGGGGTCAGGGAAGGGCAAGGAGAAGAAGAAGAGGAAGACGCGGTTCAGTCCGCAGGAAAACAGGATCCTGATTACGGAGGTGACAGAACACCATCAACAACTGTTCGTCACCTCCACTGTGTCATTGGCAACAAAAAATGGAATATGGCAGTCCATCGTGGACAAGGTGAATGCAGTCGGAGTGCTGAGGAGGACAATGGAAGAGTTCAAGAGGCGCTGGAATGATGTGAAGCGCAAAACCAAGCTGAAACTCGCCAACAACCGCAAAGCAGCAATGCAGACTGGGGGTGGGAGTCCTGCGCCACAGGAGGAGCTGGATGAGATGGAGGAAATGGTGTCCACAGTCATCAGTGTGGAGACGGTGGCAGGAGTCGGAGGACCGGACAATGCTCAACATGACCTGACACAACAGCAACAGGGTGAGTAACCACCAGGGACTGGGGGGACGGGGGAGATGGGCACAATGGCACACATGCACAAGTAAGTACAGCACATCTGCGGACAAACCATGCCCAGAAGTCACAACTCCGACCAAGAGCCCAATTTACCCAAGTCTGCAACAGCTCAGCACTGTATAAGCACAGAAGTGAAAGGCACACCGCCTGAAAGGGATAAGGGCCAGCCAAATCAGAGCTGAAGGGGCAAATCACCCACAATGCAGCACACACACATAACACTCAGAGCACCTCAACATTTACAACAAAGTGGGCCAAACTGCAACACTTTCACAACAGAACAGAGGACACAACTGCTGCCGCTTGTGTGTAGAAAATGGCCATTCGCATTTGGCATATCAGGAAACTGTGAGATGATAATGGACAAATACAACCTCACATCCGTGATGGTGGCGAAATGTCAACTGTCCAGCATTAAATAGGCATCTCCACACAAACAGTCACAATGTACATTGACATGCAGTCTGTTTGTAAACTTGGCCAATGCGTCAACATACATGTGAACACAATGTCAAACTGCATCTCCCCTTCACATTGCAGAGGGAGAATCATCACCTCCTGCAGAGCAGACCGTACTCTTCATCACCGATGATGAAGAGGACCTACACACCATCGACCCCGACGCCCTCCAACAGCTCATGGACACCCTCAGCACCCCACCCCCAGGAGCAGGGCAGCCCAGCTGCATCAAGGAGAACTCACCCCTGCACAAACCACACAGCAGGAAGCACCCACCACCACGGCCGTCTACCAGGATCCCCACGAGCAACCCATGGCATTCCAACGCCATGTGTCGCAGGGCCAGAAGGGGATGGCAGAGCAGGTGCGGGTGGGGTTCGACCTCATGGCAGCCAAACTAGATGCCATACGTGGGTGTCCAAGTCCCATCAGGGACCACCTACAGGCCCTAACAGACACCCACAGTCCACTCCATGGTCTCCAACAATCCATGGCTGACGTCACCGGAGTCATGACTCGTAGACAAGAACAACTGTCTAGTCAGAGTGGCTCCAGCGACCTCAGCCGTGAGTTGGCCAACATGGGGAGGAACATGGAGAACATGGAGCGGATGCAGGTGGGAAGAATGGCTGCCACGGCTGCACACCAGCGAGATGTAGCAGGGATCTACCATGCCCTGCAGATCCTCATCATGGCAGTGCTGCCACAAGGCCTGGCACAGATGAATGCTGCTGCCACTACTCCCTCCACATCACCGCACCCTGATGTGTGAGTGCCTCACAGTGCGGCTGACAATCCACCTCCGGCCCCTGATGTGTCACTGCCACACAGTGCCGCAGACAAAACACCACCACCCACATGTGAGGCACATCACACATAGGAGGACGATGATGAGGATGAATCTGCCGTTGGGCTAAGTAGGAAGCGGTAGCATTCATCTCCGCCATATGGCCTCTTTCTGCTTGGTTCTGCCCTCTGCATCATGCCCGGGAATAACACCCTCCACTGTCCCCCTTAACACTCTGCGACACTCACCTTGGCCCCCGACATGGACTGCTACATTTGTTTAGGCAACCAATGACACAGAAATCAGACTGCGGACTGAACTCCCTCTCCTAAGATGTACTTTTCCCTCCCCAAAGGACCCTGGCTGGCCCTCCACGGGGCAACATTGTAAAGTAGCGTATGCATGGCCAGGTACTGGTCCACCTTCACCACTCCACCGAATGTGATTAAGACATTCAAATTCACACAGATGAGTCATGTCCATTATCAAGCAAGTATGAAAGTATGGATGTATGTAGGGGCAGTGATTCCAAACAACGGTGCTCCCTGGGAACTGATTTCAATGCACATGTATGTCTGTGACCCAGATAGGCAGTGAGATGACTGGGAATGTGTGAACTAGCTGTGGCCTCATTGCTCCAAAACAACAATCTCGCTATTTCCAAACTTAGCCCCACGTCAATGTATGAAATAGGGCTGTGTGTCACAAAGGCAAAGTCAAAGTTATGTGGAAGCCACAGCTCGGAGCAATGATTGGTTTGAGTGTGGAGCGCTTGGACTCCTGAGATTGTCGGTGCGTAAGTGTGAAGGTCATACCATGCAAGTGAACTATGAGGAAGGACTCCTGTGTGTGGGGTGTGTATACGTTGGTCTCTGGTTAGCGCTGTGCGTAGTGTGGGAGCTGTCAGCAGCTGCTATGGTATCGCTCAGGGGGTGCCGGGTGCATGCATTCCCAAGGTCTGAGGTGCAGATGTGCTACAGCCTTCTAGTTCAGACAGAGGGGCTGTCATCCACAATGTTAGTTTATCATCTGCTTGCATTCTGGAAATGTGATGGGGATTGGGTGGGGGGATGTCACAGCTTCGCCTTCCGGCATGGGTGAACCCTTACCAGCCATGTACGTGCCCTCACCGTCAGTATTGCATGCTCTGATGTAGCAGTGTTGTTTTGCTGCAGTCTGACAGTGATGGGTGCAGGTAGCTGTGAGGAGGCGGTTGACCACTCACCTTGCACCTATAAGCTGGCACTGATCACTACTCTTGATGGATGACGTCCGTGTACACATGTGACCTGTACATGGCACATTTGACTAGGGGACAACTTGGTGTGATACACGCAAGGTGGACCTGCTGGTTTCTAGGCTGGTGTGCATCTCCCAATGTTGCTGAGGTGTCCACTGTGCCCACATCCCCCTTATGGCCATGTTGTTCATGTTGTGGGACTCGACACACAGGGTGTATATTTGAATCAGGCAGGTACATCTCTGATCACAAATGGCACCCTGTTTTCTTTTCCTGAACACCAATGACGGCCTTCATGTCATGTTCATGTACACGTGGGACGCTGATGAGTGGCATGACGTACTACATGTGACACCCTGATATGGCATATCGAATACGTGACGCCCTAAACAGCCTCTCGGTACAGAGGTGACATACACACCATCTCTTCTTGCAACATATGCGAATGTTAGCACTCATTGTTGCACTTACACCCGTCAGAGTAATGTGCTGATGCAGAGAACTGACATGCACATGGGGAATGTGTGTTGCTAAGATTTTATTGGCACATGCTGGTCATGTGGTCATCTTGTACTGTGCCATGATTGCTGTGGACAGTCATAATGTGACGTGCTCATGCGAAGAAATTGTTGATGATTGTGTTCCTTCGGGCTATTCCTGCTGCGGCTGCAGTGGGGTGTGGTCCACCTGCATCATCTTCCTCATCATCGTCCGGTGCTTCTGGGACTTGGATCCATGGGGCATTGGTGCGTACACATATGTTGTGCAATACACAACATGCAGTGATCATCTTGCACACTATTTCTGGGCTGTACAAGAGTCTTCCACCGGTGATGTCCAGGCACCTGAAACGTGATTTCAACACACCAAATGTGCGTTCAACAATGCCCCTGGTGCGTTTGTGGGCCACATTGTACTGCCTCTAGGCCGGGGTGTTCGGGTCTCGGAGGGGTGTCATCATCCATGGGCAGAGTGCATATCCTTGATCACCTGTGAGAGGTAAGTGAGATTAGTGTTAACTGGTGCTGTGTTGGCAGACATACAAGTTTCGTGGTGTGTGATTTGTGCGACCTTGGGATTCATGTTAGCCATGTATTGCTGCTGGCAAATGTGGTAGGACAATGTGTATTACATAGCCTCACAGCTGCTCCTCCGTCCCACGGAGCCTATTTACTTGTGTGTGCTGCGCGGTTGCATCACTTGCACTCCTACGGCACACCATTGTCATGCCTGTCTGCGCATGTCTGCAGGACTGACAGCAAGACTGTAATGTTGGCCATTGAAGGTGGGCGACCACGTGTGTGTAGGCCTATGGTAAGGATAGGGCGGACACAGATGTGAAGTTCTGGCCTGGCTGAACTCACGCTGATATTGAGGCTAGGCCTTCGGTTCAGGCTGCGGCAATGTAGATACACATACAACAGTTGGCATGTATGAACCGAGACCCCGAGCGGTCTCGCGCTCCTTTATTAATCCATTCGGGTGAGGCCGCCCTCCTGGTGCATGCTACATTGCAAAATTGTCGATTACAGGCCGGGTGGCGCAGACACTACTACGGAGACACACGCCATAGTCACTTTTGTGGCCAGGCCAGAACTGATCCACGCCCAGAGCCCAGAACCAAACCACGCCCAGAGCCCCGGGCCAATTCTCCGCACTCCTCACACATGTGCGCCGCCGCGGCGCTGGGATGTCGTGCGCTTTGGAGTACGTTTCCAGACGATCTACCCAGGCTTACCGGCGGCCTGGCTGGGACGGGGGTGGCCCTGTGACTGTGAAGGGCTCCAGTGGCGTTACCGAGGACATGCTGTTGGCTACTGGAGGTGGACTTGTGGGGTAGCCCCTCGGGACAATGACTTGTGGTGCACTGAGTTTGGCCCGTGGGAAGAGCTGAGCGGGTGTGCAGCCTGCGATGATGCAGTAGGCCTGGTGGCTGGATGGTGGCTTGTGGTGCACTGAGTTAGTGGCACCTGAGGCCCTGCGTCCGGCACGGGCCAACCGCCATGTGGCGAAGACTTGCGGTGCACTGAGGTAGGCTCACCGGAAGAGCTGAGCGGGTGTGCATCATGCTATAATGCTGGAGGCTGGACGGTGACTTGTGGTGCACTGAGTTCGGCCCACCGGCAGAGCTGAGCAGGTGTGCAGCCTGCGATGATGCAGCAGGCCTGGAGGGGCGGACTGGAAAGGATGTGTCTGTTACTTGCTGTACCGCAGTGTGGTCAGAAGGCAGCAGTAGCCAACTTGCAACTCCGTGGTGCGGTGCCTCTGGGTGCGCTGGGGGCCTGTTGCGCAGAATCCAGCGATCGGCTGAGGAGGCTGCCAAGCTCGCGGAGCCCTGCCTTGGAGATTGCACCAGCACGTGGTGGGCCCTCTTGGAGAGACGCCGGTGGCGGCAGGTGAGCAGTGAGGCCTGGGTGCGCAGTGGCGGGCATTCACCGCTGGGCGCAGGTCGTGTCTGGGGATCAGCGGGCTGGGGTGCGGCAGGGGCACAGGATCGCGCAGGCACCACCAGTCACGATGGCAGCCTCATGGCAGGGTGAGGGACGCCGCCCTGGCAGACACGCCACTGCAGGCGATGACGAGATGTGCGCCAGGTGGCGTGGGACGTAGCCACCTCTTCGCCGGTGTGACTTTGCCCGTTGTAGGTGGTCGGCCACGTGTGTGTGTGTAGGCCTATGGTCAGGTTATGGCGGACACAGAGCCACATGCAGTAGTTACTTCGGTGGCCGTCCCGGAAGTGAACCACTCCCTGAGCCCCGGCCTATTTAGTCACTCCCCTACGCTGGACTGGCGTGCGCCGGCCCTGCCCACTACGTTTACGCTTACAGGGGGGCCGACATGGCTACTTGTCCAAGGTGTTCCCCACTGCCTGTGATGACATGGTTGCGTCCACTGTCCACGACACTACAGACTCCAGCAGTATGTGTCCACATGGACATGTCTGTGCTCTGCATACTCAAGACTGTCCAGCACATCACCGCCACACTTGGCATTATTTACATTGTTATTCATAGGTCCATTGCCTCCTTCGCACAATCGTGGTTCCCACCTCTCCCCACATTCTGCAAATGTGTGGCAGAGGGGCTATGCCTTAGTGTATGGTTTGTCCACATTTCTGGCCCCTCTTACCACGGTTACTTGTGTTGTCATGTCTGGCAGGTGTGCATGTTGGTTGGCATGTTGAATGTGATTTTGTTACATGTCCATTCCCACAGTTGTGCGTTGTTAGATTGTGGAATTGAGGTGTGTGGTGTGTTCTGTTGGTACTTACCAACGAGCAGTCCATTTCCATAGGTGCCATCCTGAAAGCGCTGGTTGATGATGGACTGTCGGAAGATGTATAAATCATGCACTCTGCCTGGGAAGTTTGCGACGACATTGGTGAACAGTCCCCGGTGGTCCACTATTGCCTGCACATTGATGGAATGCGTGTGCTTCCTGTTGTGGTAATTGTGTGCAGTGTCGGCAGGGGGCACAAGTAGTACATGTGTGCAGTCGATTGCCCCCAACACGTGCGGGAATCCAGCTATGGCGTAGAAGCCTTGCTTGGTCTCCAGCTGTTCCTGCGCAGTGTGGGGGAAGTGAAGGTGCTGGGGTATGAAACTGATGATGGCATCCAGGACAGGTGTGATGGCCTTTGATAGGGCTGGCTGTGAGACTCCTCGGACTCTGGCAGTTTTTGGTTGGAAGGCACCAGAGGCCAACAGGTGCAGCACAGCCAGCAGCTTTATCTGCGGAAGGATGTTGGTTGTCCGCTGTGTTGGTACCGTCAGCCTGTGGGCAATGTGGGTTATGATGCGGAGAATGGTTGTTCTTTTGAGCCTGTAGTGGGCAATGACATCCTCTGGCGTTAAGTCTGTGAGGCTGATGCGTTTTCGGAAGGTCCGCTGTCTTGTTCTGCGCTGCCTCGGTGGTGGTCCGGGGGGGGTGGTCCTGGGGGTGGTGGCGGTGGGTGTTGTGGCCCTCTTGGGTCTCCAAGCTGCACGATTAGTAGCTCCATGGCATCTGTTGGTCTTCAGATGTGGCTCTGGCCTCGGCTCCCTTTGTACTGCAGGTTTTCGTCCTACTTAAGACCAGTAAAAAGCAGGTGTTAAGTCCCTGCTGCTAACGCGCCTTATCGCCTGTTTTTGTCCGGCATCGCAGATCTGGCTGGTCGTTGAGAATATCGCCAAGTGGTGTTTTCATGTGTTTTTGCACGGGAACGCCTACTCTGCATATCATTAGCGTTAATTGTCGCTCTCATCCGTGGCGATGTGTTTTGCGGCAGCTTTCGCAGGAAAACTGGCGATGTCAGCAGTTTGCACCAGCTTGTGAATAGGGTGATAAGTCTATCGCCACTTTTGCGGCGCTAAAGTGCCGATAAATCGGCGATGACTCCTTGAGAATATGCCCGAAATATGTTAAAGTGTCTTTACAACTGCCTTAACACGCTTTGTTCTAAATAGAAAATATACAAAAATAAAGGGGCAGACCCAGAAAACGAGGATAAATCTCGGCTTCGCAGCTTAAACTGTGTGCTCTTGGGCTACAGGGCTAAAAGACATTAATAATGATAAAGCCAAAAGCTCTCGCTTTGCCGAGACCTCTGGGCTTTACCAATGCTTGTTCTCTCCTTGCTTACAGACACTGCAGAGTTACAGGCTAATCATCTGTAGAGAAATGTGAACATCCATCATCAAAAGCAGGGCGATTTTCCAGTCACAATGAAAGAAACGGATAACTTGAGATATGATACCCTGGCCTTATTTGAAAGCGACTGTACCTTGATTTTAATAGGCAACTGAATAAACATTTGAAACAGAAATGCAGACTGTGTGCTATTTTTGGGCAAATTCCTGAATTTGTCATTTTTTTAGCTTTTTATTTGGAGCTTTCTGCGGCATCATTCAGTACCCTGCCCCATTAAGTCTTGGCTGAGTGGCAGTTATCCATGTGCTATTCAGCAGGAAGTCATTAGGATGCTCTGCTGCTGCAGCCTGCAGTAATGAAGCCAGCATTTAAAATGGCATGTCCTAAATTGAGCCTCAGGAGAGACGGGGAGTCTAACAGCCCTCCCCCCACCTCCTTCGCTAGAATCACAAGCTTGTTTTTTGAACATTTTTAAAGTTAGTCGTTCAGGTGTAAATCTTGGTAAAACTGTCAACTCCGTACAAAAAACACCATGATGTGCTGCAGAGCAAATATTGACAGCGTCAGGGGAAGTAGGTTTTAATGCAGTGTGAAAGAAATTATCAAGTTTTTAATGTCGACCTGCATATATAGCAACTTCACAATATTAAATTACACTATATATCAAGATAAGTGAATCTGAAGTCTTAATAGTCAATGGGGCATATTCACAAGGACCTACCGCCGATTTATCCCCACCTTAACCCATCAAAAGTGGAGATAGATTTAACACCCCATTCACAAGCGGGTGCAAACTGCAGACATTGCCAGTATTCCCGCGACAACTGCCCTAAAATTTAACACTACGGTGGACACCACCAACTAACCCTAATGAGATGCAGAGTAGGCGTTCCCGTGCAAAAACACACGAAAAAACACACCACTTTCACAACGAACTGCCAGATCTGCGAAGCGAACCAAAAACAGGCGATAAGTCGCGGTAGCACCAGTGATTTAACACCTGCCTTTTGCTGGTGTTAAGCAGGATGACTACCTGCAGCATGAAAGGGAGCCCAGCCAAGATCCACACCCGAAGACCCACAGATGCCATGGAGACAAACATCATGCAGCCTGGATACCCATGAGAGCCACACCACCCACCGCCACCACCCCCAGCCCCCCCCCCGGACATACACATACCGTGCACGACACAAGAGCCACCAAAAGCGCATGATGACGCACATTGTCAAAAAGATAACACACATGTGTGGCCAGAAGAACGAGAAACAGTCATACAGCACTGAAGTAACAACCAAAAACTTTATTGAAACACAACACAAAACACCAATGCGGCAGACTCCTGTCGGGTCCGTCCGGGACAATCACGACATCACAGCCTGGAAAATAAAGCACAAAATCAGAACGTGTGCCATGCGCACATCAAAGGAGCAAGACACAGAGAAATAGAGAATGAAAGAAAGGCAGAGAGAGAAAGAGAGAGAGGGAAGGAAGGGAGAGAGAGAGAGTGAGAGAGAGGGAAGGAAGGGAGAGAGAGTGAGAGAGAGGGAAGGAAGGAAAGGAGAGAGAGTGAGAGACAGAGAGAGGAAAGGAAAGGAGAGAGAGTGAGAGAGAGAGGGAAGGAAAGGAGAGAGAGAGTGAGAGAGAGAGGGAAGGAAAGGAGAGAGAGAGTGAGACACCGCCGCCCCTGCGCACCCAGGCCCCACTGTTCACCTGCTGCCACCGGTGTGTCTCCAACCACGTTCCGGGATACACTACAAGCCACCAGGACTGCAATCTGTAATCAGGGCTAGAGTCAATCATGGCAGAGTCCATCTCACAGCACATGGCAACAACGCCTGTCCGTCCCTGCGCACACATGCAGCCGCACCCCACCCCCACCCGCCGGCCAGCACTGGCTGTCCGCACTTGCGCACCCCGGGCTCACTGCTCACCTGCCGCCAACGGTGTGTCCACCAGTGCAAGCTCCAGGCCTCGGTCCCGCCACCATGGCATGGTCCACATCATGCGGACACGCCCCGCGGCCCAGCAGATCACACACATGTCGCTGAGTCCTGAGGCATCAATGGCAGAGACCACATCAGTGCACACATCATCATCGCAGGCTGCACACCTGCTCAGCTCTTCTGGTGCCACTAACCCTGTGCAACCCCAGTCAGCGCCACGTGGTGGTAGGCCCGTGACGGCCGCAAGGCCTCTGGTGCCACTAACCCTGTGCAACCCCAGTCAGCGCCACGTGGTGGTAGGCCCGTGACGGCCGCAAGGCCTCGGGTGCCACTAACCCTGTGCAACCCCAGTCAGCACCAAGTGGTGGTAGGCCCGTGACCGGCGCAAGGCCTCGGGTGCCACTAACCCTGTGCAACCCCAGTAAGCGCTACGTGGTGGTAGACACGTGACCGGCGCAAGGCCTCGGGTGCGACAAACCCTGTGCGTCACAACTCATGGGCCCTTTATGATTGAGAACCGTGGAGCGTCCGCCATCCAGTCACCACGGGCGGTGTGGAATGTGACGTCGTCGGCCCCTTATATTTGCGGGGTCACATGGCCTGTGATGCCTGTGCCGGATGGGTGTGGTGTGTGTGCAGACCTGCCCTCAGGGAGTGGCCGTGACATGCTGACAACTAGACCGGTGACCTGCATACCGCCAGCGAGTACGCCTGCGACATGTAGCTATGTGGGCCCCCCCTCGGAGCGTAAGCGGAGTGGTCTGGCCTGGCGTACACTGGACCAGCGCAAGGTTTGCAACAATGATTCGGGGGCTCTGGGCGTGGTTCAGACATTGTCCGGACAAAGGAAGTGACTAATGCGTGTGTCCCTGTTGTAGTGTCCACGGCAACCGGAACACAATAGGCAATGTAGCACACTGTGACTGGCATCCCACTAGATGAGCATCATTGACGTGAGGGAAATCACTGTCCCTACATTCATCCACACATTCGTACATGAATGATGAAAGACATGACACAGCAATGCGTTTCTGGATGTTTATTGCACATCCAGTGGAGTTTTGCAGCTGGAGCGGTACAGGGCCATGCCAAGCACACTACACAATATGGGCCCTTGGAGGGCCAGCCAGAGTCCATCCGGGGATGACAAGTACTGCGGAAGAGGAAGGGTACAGTCCGCAGTCTGGTCGCCGTGTCATTGGTCATCAAACAGGATATGGCAGTCCATGTCGCGGTCCAAGGTGAGTGCAGCGGAGTGTATCAGGGGTCAGTGGCAGGTCATGGGGCCATGTGCGGCACCAAGCAGAAACAGGCAAGGTGGCGGATATGAATGCTAGTGTCTCCTTCTGAACCCAAGCCCATCCACGTCCTCGTCCTCGGATGTGTGCTCTGCCCCACCTGTGGGTGGTGCAGTACCGGCTGCGGCACTGTGTGCCACTGACACATCAGGGGCCGGAGGAGGATTATCGGCCGCATTGTGTGGCAGTGACACATCAGGTGCCGGAGTGGATACGCCTGCCGCACTGGGAGGCACTGACACACCAGGGGGCGGAGATGTGGATGGTGTGGGGGCAGCAGCATTCATCATCGCCACGCCTTGTGGCAGCAATGCCATGATGAGGACATGCAGGGCATGGTAGATCCCAGCTACATTTCACTGATGTGCAGCGGTGGCTGCCATCCTTTCCGCCTCCATCCGCTCCACGTCCTCCATGAGCCTCCGCATGTGTGCCAGCTCACGGCTGGGATCGCTGGAGCCACTCTGAGCGGACAGGTGATCTTGTCTCCGAGTCAGGACTCCAGCGATGTCAGTCATGGCTCGTTGGAGACCATGGAGTGGGCCGTGGGTGTCCGTTAGGGACTGGGGCTGGTCCCTGATGGGACCTAGACACCCATGGATGGCGTCCAGTTTGGTAGCCATGAGGTCGAACCCCACCCGCACCTGCTTAGCCGTCTCCCTCTGGCCCTCCAGCACACGGCGTTGGAAGGCCATGTGTTGTTCCTGGGGGTCTTGGGAGACTGCCGGGGCTGTGGGTGCCTCCTGCTGGGTGGTTTGTGGAGTGGGTGGGGTCTCCTCGATGCAGCTGAGCTGCCCTGGTCCTGGAGGTGATTGGCGGATGAGTTCAATGATGTCTTGGAGGACTTGGGTGTCGATGCTGGTGGTGTCCTCCTCATCATCAGTGAAGAGTGGCTGGGACTGCTCTGCAGGAGGTGTTGACGGTGCCCCTGCAATGTGAAAGGGAGATGGTGTATTACAATGTGTCTGCATGTATGTAGCCGCATGGTACAGGTTCACATTCAGACAGCATGGCATTGTACATTGTGGCAGTCTGTGGATCAGGGCCATGATCCAGAGTGATTGTGGGTGTGCACTGTGCTCTGCTTGATTGTGTATGTGTGCCATTGTGGCCATCTCCCCCCGTCCCCCCAGTACCTGGTGGTCACTCACCCTGTTGCGGTTGTGTTGTGTCCTGTCTAGCAGTGTCCGGTCCCCCGACTCCTGCCACGGTCTCCACACTGATGACTGTCGACACCAGCTCCTCCATGTCATCAAGCTCCTGCTGTGACACAGGGCTCCCACCTCCAGTCTGCATTGCTGCCTTCTGGTTGGCTGCGAGTTTCTCCTTGGTCTTGCGCTTGATGTCAAACCATCACCTCTTGAGCTCGTCCATTGACCTCTTGTGCTCTCCGATGGCATTCACCTTGTCCACGATGTCCCGCCATATTCCATTTTTGGTGCCCAAAGACACGTTGGAGGTGACGAACAGTTGTTGATGTTGTTTCATCACCTCCGTGACCAGGTTCCTATTCTCCTGCGGACTGAACTTTGTCTTCCTCTTCTTCTTGTCCTTGCCCTTCCCTGTCACCGAGGTCCCAGGCTGGTCGTCCGGGGTGCTTGTGGGGTTGCGCTCGTCCTCTGCGCCTGCTCCGGATGCCTCCATGGTGCTTGGGTGTTGGTCATTTTGTGTTTGTGTGTTTTTTCTACTTTTATAGTGGTTTTTCCCACCTGCCGTGTGTGTATTGCAGGCCTGGCGCTGCTTATCGCTGATTTCCTTATCGCGCTTTGGCCCATCGCATGTTTTTTCGCGTTGTGGTTTGTGTTTTTATCACGGTCGCGGTTGTTGTATCGCGGACATTGTCCGCGTTTTCGGGGAACTAGCGCATGGTACCGTTGTGTTGTGAATTCCAGGTTAACACGGGGTTATTTTCCCGCAATGGGTTGCGATGTGTGAAGTTGCGTTAACATTTTTTGGAGATGTTTAGCACACGTTCTTGTGAATATCCCCCAGTGTGTATTTTCCTAAATTTGCTTAACTGAAGGGGTGCATTGTATATATTCTATTGCTCTTTATTGTCTTGCTTGCGCCTTTAAAAGATCTCTTCATAAACTGCTGTGGGGTACTGAAGCACGGGTAGCATGCTACACAGTGGGGAGTATGCCACTGAGAGTGTTACACTTGATACAAATCCATGTGGGAAGCATTTGGTGTCATGCGTGAGTGACCAAAGAGGAGCTCTTATCTTGTTTGGGCCGCTCGGTCTTGCAGTGGAATAGAGGAGGAGGTGTGATAGACGTGCAAAATATAGTTATGATAAAGTGGCAGATTAGAAACTACTATAGATGTCCCATGCTATGTTTCATGGCTTTTAGTATGCTAGAGAGAGTGTGTGCGTGCGTGCGTGTGTGCGCGTGTGTGTAATGGACCCAAAATCTTATCAGAAATAGAAACATTCAATTATAAATGTCTTTCATGCCCCACCGGCCATGAGTTCCTGTAGCCAATCACAGTCAGTGAGAACCGCAGCCAATTTCCATCTTCCCAGGATGCATATTTTCTCAACTGCTAGAGAAGTAGAAAACCTTTACCTCCATTGTATGTTAAGCCTGAAATACATGAAAGATCATGCAGCATAGCCATGACCAGCAATGGGGTGAAATCCTAATCCCCAAAGAAAAGTACATAGGTTGGGACACAACAAGGCCTCAAATAAAATATCACAATTAGGTATGCGCCTCAAGTCAGGACTTAGTGCTTCAGGGCAAAGTTAGAGGGATGATCACTCAGGGCCAGATTGGCCATTTATGTCATTGGGTATTTCCACAGGGGTATGGAGCGTTTGGAGAGCAGTATCAGGAGGTTCACCTTGCCTCTCTCACTGTCTAGCCCACACCAGGGTCTATTGCAGCATTTACAGCGGGCAGAGAACGAAATCAGGGAAAGAGAGAGGTGATGTAAAGACAGCAGAAGGAAAGAGGATGGAGAGAAATAGAGTGAGGGAGAAGAGCAAAGAGAGAAAGAATGCAGATGGGTGGTAAGAGAGGAGGAAGACTGGCTTGAACACTTTTGCCAGGCTACTTTGGGCTCCCAATCAAAGTCAGTCCAGTGCCTGTCAGCTGTGATCTGTTAAGGATTGTATCTGCAGCAGCATATGGTGATGAATGGTATGACTGAATGAATCTCAGCCACTGGCTACTGCTAGGGCCACACTCCAGTCCATCATTTTTCACCCACCATGCTACTTCATTCAGGACCCAGCCATATGTAAATCAGTCTTGACCCTGCTTCAATAGGAGTAGTCCAGCCTGAACTGCCAGACGAGGTCCTGCCAGAACCAGAACACAAGCAACCCAAGACCAGTTTTACCCTGATTGTGGCTCTTCAGTCGGGTGTAGCCTGGATCCAGTGTAATGTGATGTAATGTAAAGTGGATTTGCAGAATGCTGCTTGTCACCCATGAGGGTATTAAGGTGCTGAGTAGGGGAGCGTACACATGCGATGAGGCTGGACTTGGGTACAGGCAGTCTCGATGGTCCCACAAAAAGACCAATTGAAAAGCCAGGTTTTCAGCTTCTTGCAGAATTCAAGAAGTGAGTAGGAAACCCTGATGTGTTGAGGGAGATTGTTCCAGGATTTGGCAGCTTGGTAGGAGAATGATCAACTTTCTGTTCTTCTTCTGTGGTGCAGGGTGTGTGTCCGAGTGAGTGATGTTGAGCAAAGTTGTCTAGTGGGTTGATGGAAGTGAAGCCTGAATTGAGGCATGCGGGCCCTGTGTTGTGTAGTGACTTGAATGCATATGTGAGAAATTTGAAACTAGCAGCGCTTAGGGATGGGGAGGAAGTGGAACTCTCTGAGGAGTGGTGTGGTGAGGTGTGGGATCAGAGCAGGGGATCGAGGACGAGTCTAGCAGCGGAGTTTTGGATGGTTTGAAGTCTGTGAAGAAGATGGGTTGGGATGCCGGCATAGAGGGCTTTGCTGCAGTCTAATCTGCTTGTTATTAGAACCTGCGTGATGGTATGTCTGGTGTCCAGTGTAAGCCACTTGAAGATTTTATGTAACATGTGGCAGTTGTGGAAGCTTGCGGAGGTGACAGCGTTGACCTGGGATTTCATGGTGAGGTTGGTGTCCAGGATGAGGCCTATGTTCCTAGCGTGGTCGGTTGGGATAGGTGTGGGTCTGAGTTCAGTGTGTCACCAGGTGGAGTCCCAAGGTGAGCTCTTATTCCCGAAGATCAGCACTTGAGTTTTCTCAGTGATAAGCTTGAGGCAGTTGTTTTTCATCCAATTGGCCATTGTTTGAAGTTTGTCTTGGTGGTGACGGTGTCGTCTGAGAGGAAAGAAATGAGCTGGCTGTCATCAGCATAGGAGATGATATTCATTCCGTGCCATGGGATCTGATGATGTTAGCCAGGAGAGTCATGTACATGTTGAAAAGTGTGGGCTGAGTGATGATTCCAGTGGTACTCTGCAGATCAGGTCCTTGAGTTCTGATGTGAACGGAGTGAGCCTGACTTGTTGTATTCTTTCAGAGAGGAAGAAAGCAATCCACTTGAGTACTGGTCCTTGTATTCCTGCTGTGTGTAGTCTGACGATGAGTGTGTGGTGGGAGATAGTGTCAAAAGTCGAGGAGTATGAGGGCAGCAGTCTGTCCACGGTCAAGGATGCTGCGCATGTGTTCTGTGGCAGTGATGAGGGCTGTTTCGGTGCTGGGGTGGTTTTGGAATTCTGATTGATAGTCTTCCAGGCATTTGTGGCATTCAAGGTAGTCAGAGAGTTGTATCTTAAGGGTCTTCTTGATGACTTTGGCTGGAAAAGCGAGCAGCGAAATGGGTAGATAACGGCTGAATACTTTGGTGTCGGCTGAGGGTTTTTGAGGAGGGCAGTGACTTTGGCATTTTTCCAGCTATCTGGGAAGGAAGCTGTCTTGAGAGAGGTGTTGATAATGGAGGTGATTGCAGAGCTGAGTGCGGCTCTTCCCAGGTTGTAGATATGGTGTGGGAGGGCAGGGGTCTGTGGGCATCCCTGAGTGGACAGTCTTCCCTATTGCTGCAGTACCCTCGATGAATAAAGAGCTCCATGGTGTCAGTTGGTAGTCTTTTGTTGATGAGGTTAGAAGGCTGGGAAGGTCAATGGGGGGTGACTGAGGTTCAAAGTTGCTGTAGTTCTTGGTGATTTTTTTTGTGGAAGAAGTTGGAGAGGTTGTTGTAGAGTTCTTGTGTAGGGGTGATGGTGCTGGTTGCAGCTGTTTGGCTGGCGAATTCCTTGACAATGGCGAAATGTTCCTTGCAGTTGTTGGAGCTAGATTCGATACTCAAGGCCTTTTTCTTGGCCTCTTTCACTTGATGATGATAGTGTCTAAGTGTGGACTTGTTGGCGTTTCTTATGGTGCAAGTCATGGAGTTGGAATTCATAGGGTCGTTAAGATGAAAGTTGAGATCACCTAGGAGTATGAAGTCTTTGCTGTCCATGGTGACTGGGTGTGGTGAGGTTGGTGAAAAGTTTACCGAAATGGGTGCAAAGTCCTGGGGGGGCTGGTATGCAAAGTTGTCTTTGATAGTTGTTTTACTGTCTGTCTGAAGCTTCAAGTGCATGTGTTCCATAAAAGTGTCTTCTGGATCAGTGAAGGAGGGTACAATTGATGGTATATCTGTGGATGATGGAGATTACTCCTCCTGGCTTATGGAGTTGGTTCTGGTGCAGGATTTTGTAACCAGTAGGGATGGTGGTGGCAATGTCCGGGACCAATGTAGGGGTGAGGCAGGTTTTGGTAAGGAAGAGGAGGTCTGATGCTTTAGAGTCCATGAGGTCCCAAATCTCGGTGGAGTACTTGCCGAGTGAGCGTGTGTTGAGGAGCATGCATGCAAGGGAGTGTTGTTGTGCTGGGTGGGTATGTGGTGCTGTGTGAGTGCGGGTCTTGAGTTTTGACTTGTTGAGGGGTATACTGTGAGTGGGCGGTGGGAGCGGGTGAGTGGAGGCATGTGAAGTGGCAAGGCTAGCAGGCAAAGAGGCCCACCATGAACTGAGGTGAAGCTTTGCAGCAGCGTTTGTGGCAGTGTCCAGGGTTTAGCAGGTGGCGTTCGTAGGCAGTTTAGCTGCAGGAGGTGTTTGGACCAGGGTTCCTGGCGCTGGTGCAGTCTAGGTGCGGACAGGTGCAGACAGGCCTAGGAGAGTAGCAGGAGCGCAGGGCACGGTCTCAATAAGGATGGGAAAGTCCAGAGGGAAGAGCAGGAACGTCTAGTAGGAGCAGCAAAGTGGGGTAACGCAAACAACGGAGCTAGTCAGGGGGAAAAACTGACAGAAGAGACCAAGATGCAAAACGGAGCAGTAAGCGGAGCAAAAGATGAAAAAAGGGCCAGTTGAGAGGAACAAAGGATGCAAAAAAAGAGAAATTTAACAGAGATG
This sequence comes from Calotriton arnoldi, assembly GCA_963921515.1. NCBI lineage: Eukaryota > Metazoa > Chordata > Amphibia > Caudata > Salamandridae > Calotriton > Calotriton arnoldi. Next base: position 37,341 of record CAWUFW010006524.1, on the reverse strand, counting down.
GGGCATATAGAAGAGATGGCAAAAACAAAAAAAGAATAGTTCCTGAGTCAGGGGCAGAACAAGCAGCTAACAGGAAAAACTGCAGGAAGACACCCACATGAGTCAGAAGGGCAAGGCAAGGTCAAGGTCACACTAAAGCAGAAGAGAGATGTCTGGGCACCTACTCCATGGGGTCGCGCTGCAGCCTCCATTAAGTAGGACCTTGGAGAGTTTCACTCTGATTGTGGCTCTTCAGTCGGGTCTGGTATGGCTCCAGTGGCACAGTGAGCACAGGACCCTTATCGGGGCATACCCATTGTACTTAAGGGTGGCAACTGCAGCAACAACATGGTGATGGATGGTATGCTTGAATTAGTCTCAGCAACTGATAATGGCTAAAGGGCGCTCCCCAGTCGATCGTTTCCCACCCACCATTCCACCTCAGTCTTGACCGAACTGCCAGGCCAGGTCCTCCCTGAACCGGAAAACAAGCAACCCAAGACCTGTTTTGCCCCGATTGTTCAGTCAGGTGCAGCTTGCTCCAGTGGCAAAGTGAGCAACGGACCCATGTCTAGGCATACCTGTGGCACTTAGGGCAGGAACTGCAGCAACAACATGGTGATGGATGGAATGCTTGAATTATTCTCAGCCACTGGCAGTCACTCGGGCAGGACTCCATCGTTTTTCGCCTACCATGCAACCTCAGTTTGGACCCAGCAGTATGTAAATCAGTCTTGACCCTTCTCCAGTAGGAACAGTGCAGCCCGAATTGCCAGGCTAGATTCTCCCTGAACCAGAACACAAACAACCCAAGAGTGTTCATACCCTGACTAGAGTTCTTCAGTTGGGTGTAGCTTGTCTTGAGTGGCACGGTGAGCACGGAATCCACGTCTGGGCATCCCCGTCACACTTAGAGCAGCAACAACAGCAACAACATGTTGATGGATGATAATAATTCAAGCATTCCATTAATCACCTTGTTATTGTTGCTATTAAGGATTATGGTACAGATCAAGAATGAGAAATGCTCCAAGGAGGGAATTGCATGTAGATTGACCACTTGTGTGCCATCCTGGCACTTACAGGGGATGTCCAATGGTCCACATATATTTCTTCAATACCCGCTGATGAAAAACAACAGGAAAAGTTGTTTCTAACTGATTATCTGGGATTGCAGGGCCATGGTTTATTAACCTCTAGTTTTTTGGCATGTTCAAATGGATAAAGAGTAATTAAAAATTATGAGGTAAGCACAAACAAGAGCAACAACAGACAAATAAATGGAGAATTGTTTTTATTGTATGCAAATAAGATTGTGAATCAAGCTTGAGGGATAAAAACCTAGACTTCATTCTTTGGTTATTTATCTATCATGTCTTTCCTTTGGGGTTTGAGGGTAAGGTTTGCAAAGGTTTATTAAATGCAAATATTGTTTTAACAAGATTAAGACCACTGATCCATCCTTTGCATAGAGGAATCTTTACAATGTATATTATAAGAACAGTCTTCTTAAAAAGAAGTCACTTCGGAAGAACAATTGAAGAGATGCAAGCACTTCCAGTTGTATAAAAAATATACAATATGCACATAACACCATTTATAAGTACTTTAATGATATATACATCTTCAAGGAATGTAGATGTTGACATAATAATATTAAATCTATACAAACTTATATAGACCTACTTCCTCAATGTTTTGATTGTTAAAAGTTTTGCCACTATATCATGAAAGCAAAATGCTGATAACTGGATATTCTGCCGAATAATCAAGGACAGGGGTCTTTGGTTATGGGCAGAGAGAAAATGTGGGTCTTATTAGTTAGTGGAGGCTGGACTTAACCTTGGTCTTGTCTGATGTTCTTTTATGGCTTCATCACAGCTTCTGTTATGGGCTTCCAGAAACAGCATGAGACAGAGGAGTTCCTCTATAATATTCAGCTGCACACATCATATTGCTGGGAGAGGATGGGTAAGTCAAACTGTATTTTAATGGAGGGAGAGGAGCCGTGAAGTTGAGGGTTTAAGTTGCCATCTGTGCATGTTGTTAGTAGTTCTCTAGCAATGGATCCTATATAAATACGATCTCATCTCTCACTCCCTGCTCCCAATGCATATCTAAACTGTTCAGTCTCCAAACAATCCCTTTTTTTTAAAATCATTTCTGATGAGCTCATAACACTCCACTGCACCTCTGAGCTTTTTTTCTTTCAGTATTTGCCCATTTCCTCTCCTTTCCCATATTGTGTTCATTAGAAATCACTCTTGTTTTCACTTCCCAATTCTCTCTCCCATTTCATCCCTCACATACCCCAACCTACAAATGCAGAGAAAACAAGTTCCCTAAACGTGACAGTTTCTGATGGTGAACCTTGCAGTTTCTTTCACCAGTGTGGTGCCTCATAAGGCTTTAGATCACATCTGGTATATCTCCCTTGACCCAAAGTCCTATGATTATTGATTCATAGGATCTGTGGGGAGAAGAAATCGGTCTCAAGGGCCATCTCAATGGCTTTCATGCTGAAAGGGCCATTGTATAACATGTAGCCAGTCCTGCCATAGTCCCAGCAGGGAATTTGTAGGTGGACATTTCTTTGCCAGCCCCCAAGTACATAGGACATAGATGCTAAATAGTTTATAGGTAATGAGACATACTGGCACGTGACAAGTGACAAAGAACATTCTTTGGCCATCTGAATTTACCAGATACATTATTTATATGCACACACTCATCATACTCTTCATAAGTCTGCATTGAGTATCTAACCTTTCCAGTAAAAAGACCTTCTGTTTGTGTTTGATGCTGAGAGGCCTTATGAAGGGCCTCATTGTGACAACACATTTTTGTGCACCCTGTAAGAATGTTTTTATACCTCCGTATAATCAGTAATTCTTAAGAAAGTTATATTCAGCCATCATTCAAATGGATAGAAAAACATATGATTGATATACTTATTAGAATTCTCTATGGAATGCTGAAAATGGCTCAGCTACTACTATGAGTAGTAGCTTAGAGTATTAACTACTCCTATTTGCCTGTGTTCAGTGAAAGTCCGAAGCATGGACAGGAAGCCAACAGTTGCTGTTAGCTTGTTGGTTGGGCGTTCCTGGAGGGATGAGATTGGGGATCTGGGCACAAGCAGATTTATTCCCCACTTGTGCAGTGGCAAAGGCTATTAACTGCTCATTCTCATTATATCCCCTCACATCCATGAAAGTCATTTAACAGAGGTGTACTCCCTCAGCATATGTTATGAACTAGCATTAAAACCCTTAGCAGAGGTCAGTAGTAGTTACTAATGTACAATCAGCTCAAGGTGAGACCTCTGCAGGACATTCGCAAACATTTATGAACACATGCATATGGGCAGGGGGACCAAAGAGTGACAACTGCAAAAAAAAACACCTATAAAAGTATGAGTGTAGTATCAATAAATAGAACAACCTGCATAGCTAGGCTGGCGTGTAGGAAAACATGCCTCACATTGCAGATGGCAAGCTAATACTTACCTTTCACTGCAAAATTATATATGACTTTTAAGATTCTTACAAGTTTATGCTTGTTCTTTTGAATTAGATTATGTAACTAGGATTCACCTCTTTCATTGGATATGAGAGTGCCTACTTCCTCACATCCCAACAAGGGGATTTTGTGTACTGGCTGCTATTTCCCTTCTGTTTGGTTGTACTATTTGGCTACTAGAAAAATACTTCATGCATTCTATTTATACTCGGGGAATGCCTATTGACAACTAATCCAAATACACAAATCTAACACTTGGGATATTCCAAACCTTTGAATCTGGGAAGGGTACCAAGGCTGGAGATATGCCTTTTCTGGTGAATAACATTGTGATCTCCTATGCTACATGACTTGCTAGAGAATAGGTTGTTGACAACCAACCAAATGTGATCCCTTTCCTACTTAAACTTGGGTGCTGCTGTAAAGTTTGAAGAGGTTCTTTCATTGTAGTCATGGGCAGGGTGTTGGATGGGCGAAGTGGGCCCTGAAGTAGGCTTTGCATCATGTTATTTTCGGTACATTTAGAGCACCCACACCAGCCTGTTACATAGATACTGTGGAGAGAGAGAACAAGCCTCCTTCAATATTCTGGTGAAAGGGTAAGTGAGAAAGTATATCAAGGACCACTGTGTATTTCATATGCCCCATACATTTACCTTGTTGGTTCCTAGCAAAAGATCATCTACAAAGCCAGTCTCATCCCTTGTTTCCTGCACCCCTCTAAACATAAACTGCACAATCACCTATCCTCTATTGTTTTATCTCACTGCCTCATCCTTACACACAGATTTTACCCAACATCAATGACATATTATTGTTCTTTGTTTTAACAATATAGAGTCTGAAGGTTTGTTATATTCAAACGAATGCTGTTTTAGCAAAGTCAATGAATGCCACCAACTGATGCTTTACATAGATGAATATTTACAATGGGTATTTTGCAAAACAGCTTTCCTAATAGAGTCAGTTCAGGAAGCAGTTTATACAGTACTACTCAGCTTCTTCCGCTTGACATTTTCCGAGATTCCGCAAGTGGTGATGTTGACTCATCAAACCTGCAAAGTAAAAAGTTTCACTTGCACGTCATTGTTTCTGTGGGAGGTTTTCCAGATATATATTTTCGAACAGTGGGGCAAACACCTCAGCAGGAAGAGCCAAACCTGAGTGAATATTTGCATAGAAAGTGCAAAATATAAAGCTTTCATCCATGTAGGAGAGCCTAAAGGGCTACTCACAGAAAAGAATGTAGGCAACAAACAAAACAGAATAAAACCAGAAAACATTTTACAAACTGTATGCCGTATTCTCCTGGCATAGGAGGTACATAGTATTAGAATGCACCTGGCAAGGTAAACGCTGTATCGACATGTACTGGAACCTGAATATATATATTCACTGAAAAAACCAAAGGTTACAGGGGCGTTATAGTTAGGAAATTGAATTTAAAAAAAACATAGAAATTCAGTGGAAAAAACAAAGGTTACAGGGATGTTGTAGTTAGGCTGATATTTCACTCGTACAACACCAGAGAAATTCAGCAGTTACAGTTAGCTGAGCTAACTATAACTTGTGCCCCCGCAATGCATTGCTAATGACCTCACATATTACATCACTCATGACATGGTCCGTGACATCACTGATGACATCACTGATTACATCATCCAGTGACTGTGAGTGTTTTTAAAATGTTTATGAGTGTTAAATATATCTAACAAGGTGTATTGATGAATCAGTGGCTGTATGAGTGCCTGTATTGATGATTCAGTGGGTGCGTGACTAACTGTATATGTGAGTGATTAGGTGTCTCAGGGAATGTGTGAGTGAGTGACTAGGTTTTGAGAATGTCTGTATCAGTCTGTCAGATGGTGTCTAAGTGGCTGCATGGGTACATGAGTGGGTACATGAGTTTCTCTATGGGTGATTGATTGGGTATCTGAGTACCTGTATGGGTGTATGAGTGTCTGTGTGGGTGGGTGAGGGTGTCTTTGACTGCCTGCATGCTTGAGTGAGTGGGTGAGTCAGTGGCTATATGGGTTAGTGAGTGTGTTAGTGAGGGGCTGTATAGGTGACTGACTGTGAGTATGGCTGTGTCAGTGAGTGAGTGCATGTGTACGTGGTATATGGGTGAGTAACTGGGTATGTGAAAGGCAGTATGGGTGAGTAGTGGGGTATGTGAGTGACTGTATGGGTGAGTGAGTGAATGTGAGAGTGGCTTTATGAGTGAGTGTATTCTTGTGTCAGTGACTGTATAGTAGAGTGAGAACACGTTAGTATCTGTATGAGTGAGTGAGTGTGTATGTAACTGTCTGGGTGAGTAAGTGGCTGTGTGATTGACTGTATGGGTGAGTGAGTAGGTGTGTGAGTAGCTCTATGTGTGACTGCCTCAGTGTGTGAGTAGCTGTATGTGTGTATGAGTAGATATGTCAGTGGCTGTATTAGTAAGTGAGTGAATGTATGAGTGGCTGTATGGGTGAGTGAGTAGATGTGTGAGTTGATCCATGAATCAGTGAGTGGCTGAGTTTGTACTGGTATGGGTGTGTGAATGGGGTTGAGAAGGGTACTATGGAAGTTGGAGTAGGTATATGAAAGGTTATATGGGGTGTGAGTGGATGCATCAGAGATTCTGTGGATGATGTCATCAGTGATGTCATTTGAGATGTCATGAGTGATGTCATCAGTGATGTCACTGACCATGTCATGAGTGATGTAATATGTGAGGTCAGAAGCAGTGCATTGCGGGGGCACAAGTTATAGTTAGCTCAGCTAACTATAACTTCTGAATTTCACTGATTTTATATGAGTTAAACCTGAGCCTAACTATAACATCCCTGTAACCTTTGGGTTTTTCCATGAATTTCTAAGGTATTTTTTTATTCCATTTCCTAACTATAACGTCCCTGTAACCTTTTTTTCTCAGTGAATTTCTAAGGTTTTTTAAATGCTAATTCCTAACTATAACGTCCCTGTAATTTCTGTGGTTTTTTAAATAGTAGTCACGTTTGCAGAGTGGTGGAGAAAGGGGGCTGGGCTTACGACCAGCTCTCAGGAATCCCACTGTGTAGGACTTGCAGGAGGTACCAGGAGGGCTTCTTGGCACCCCAAGGTCCCTGAGGAGTAAAGTGGACTTCATCCCCCAACCAGTAGTGCACCATGGGCCACGTTTGCAAAGTGGTGGAGAAAGGGGGCGTGGCCTCCAAAGACCTCTTAGCAATCCTGCTGTGTGGGACTTACTGGAGATAACAGAAAGGGTAGTTGGCCCCCAAGGACACCCTTGGGGGCCAACTACCCCTCATGTACCCTCCAGTAAGTCCCACACATCGAGATTGCTGAGACCTCATAGGATGCCAGGCCCCCTTTCTCCACCACTCTGCAAACGCGCCACCTGGTGCACTACTAGTAGGGGGATGAAGTCCCCTTGGCCAGTAAGGGTCCTTGGGGGACAACGAATCTTCCTGTTACCTCCAGCAAGTCCCACACAATGGATTTGCTGAGAAGTTTTCGGTGGCCATGCCCCCTTTCTCCTCCACTCTGCAAACACTCCTCATGGCGCACTGCTAGTTGGGGGTTGAAGTCCCCTTGGCTGCTGAGTGTCCTTGAGGGCCAATTACCCCTCCTGTTACCTCTAGTAAGACCCCCACAGTGGGATTGCTGAGAGGTGTTTGGAGGCCACGCCCGTTCTCCATCACTCTGCAGACGTGCCTCTTGGGTGCACTGCTGGTTGGGGGATGAAGTCCCCTTGAATCCAGAGGGTCTTTGGGGGGGGCAACTAGCTCTCCTGTTACCTCCAGTAAGAACCACACAGGCCAGGTTTTAAAAAAAAAATTACTCTATTTTTTAGGAAGGGGGGCCTCATGGCCCCTTTCCTGGGCCAATTTTGGCCCGGGGACCCCATCCCCTGGGGCCTGCCCCTTTTGGTAATTATTTTTTTATTTAAAAAAAGTGAGGGAGGCCGTGCGGCCCCCCTCTTGAGGCCAATTTTGGCCCCTTGGACCACATCCCCCGGGGCCAGACCTTTATATATTTTTCAAAAATAGGGGAGGGGAGCCATGTAGCCCTCCTCCCTAGGCCGAATTCGGCCCCTGGGATCCCAACCCCCGGGGCCAGGCCTTTATTTATTTTTGTCTAAAAAGGGGAAGATGGCTCGCGCGATACTCCTCCCCAGGCCAATATCGGCCCCGGGGACCACATCCCCTGGGGCCAGGCCTCTCCGTTGGGGACTGCAGGGGAAGCCGGAAGGCCCCTGTGGTCTCTGCTGGCTCCCTGCCTCCTGTGGGAGCCAGCATTGCTTTGAGGCCCACAGTGCTGCTGACAGGTGGCTTCCTGGATCCCAAAGCAATGTGTCTGTTTACCTGCTCACTTCACAGCGGGCTGGGAAACAGACACTGCTCTGCTTCGAGCAAGCAAGAGCATTTTTGCTCTCACTTGCTGAAAGCAGAGCAGCTTTGCTATGGCTTGGCAAGCCATATCAAACTGCAAAGTCCCAGGGTGGGCACCACGGGACATTGCTGGAGCCGGCCCTAGGGAGTTGCAATCCCCAGGGCCATGTAGGGCTCCTGGAGGGGGCCCGTTGTCCCTTTCCTTTGTTAAGTGAGCCCCAGGAGGTGGTGGTCCCCGGGGGTCTGCAACAGACCCCCTTCATTGTTGTGGGGGCAGTGGGGGGGGCCGGGTGGCCCCCCGCATTGTTTATGATTGAAGCCCCTGGGAGAAGGCAGTCCCCGGGCTGCACAGGAGGCCCTTCAGTCTCCCCTGCATTATTTTTTAATTAAATCTCTGCCCCGGTGCGGTGATGGTCCCCGGGGATGCGGGGGGCTGATTGACCCCCGGATTTTCATTGTTTACCGTCCCAGGGAGGTGGGGGTCCCCAGGGCTTTAATAAGTCCAAGAGGGGGCCCCATGAGCCCTCCTCCTTCACTGCCACCTGGATTTGGCCCACCCGAGGGCTTTAAAAAAATACCAGCGGGAGCCCACGCATCTTCTTATTTTTAAATGTTGTCCCGGATTGACAGATCCACCCTTGAGTCCACAGCAACATTTTTTAAATATGCTTTTAAAACACGGCGGGGTCCCTGTTTGACCCCCATATCTCGGGGGGTCAGGGTATTCCTAATCTGCCCTCTTTCCTTTATTCTTTACTTTTTTACTGGGGCCAAGATGGCTGCCAACACTTTGTGGTTGAAATGTTGGCAGCCAATCAAATTTTAGTAGGATCCGCGAGTCCACTGCACATGACTCGCGTCCCCAAATATCTATATTTTTTAAATTTTAATTTCTCTGAAACTACTGAACTGATTTGCACCAAATCACAAAAAACACGCTTTCTGGACCAAAATCTAGCTTTCTGCCAAATTTTGTGTAATTCTGTTCAGCAGTTCGAGCTGTAGTCGTATTCAAAAAATGAAAAATTCCCATAGACATAACATGGAGAAAACGTGTTTTGGGATCCCCCTTTTTTCTTGGCCCCTGCTTCACAAATCACCCCAAAACTTTCAACACAGCAGCTGAACCAAAAAGTACATGTTTTGTGAACATCTCATAGAGATTCGTCCAACGGCGCCAAAGTTATTAGCAAAACAATAAATGCTTTTCCTATGGAAACTTTGGTCCTAACTATAACTACCTACTGCTGACTGCCAGTAGGTAATATATATGTGTGTATCAACAGTACAAACGAGAGGGATTAATAGCATCGGATGAATATAAGTATATGTATAAAGAATTCCCGGTCCTCCCGACTATATATTTTATACCTAAAGTCCATAAAGACGTTGTACCAAAACCAGGCAGACCATTCATCTCTGCAATTAATAGTATGAGCGAGCATGTTGCTCAATATGTGGACTATTTTTTACAGGATTTGGTTAAAGGACTGCCCACATATGTGAAAGACACAGGGGACTTTTTAACTAAAATCAGTGATATTGTGTGGACAGATGATTTGATTCTTATTTCATTAGATATAGAATCACTGTACACTAGTATTGAACACCTAACAGGATTAAATGCGGTAAGGCATTTCCTAGATACAAGACTCCTGTGAATACCACCAACATAATAAGATGCTGCTTGCCCTCATTAACTGGTGTCTCCATAACAATTTTTATGTTTGGAAAGGAAATTTTTAAACAATTAAGAGGTGTAGCCATGGGAGCCTGTTTCTCCCCCAGCTATGCGTGCTTGCATGTTGGCTGGTGGGAGGAACAGGTTCTTAAAAAAGACCATCATGAAATGTTCACACAACACATAATGTACTGGCTTCGTTATATTGACAATGTTTTTTTAATATGGAAAGGGGATGAGGAAAGTGCTAGGCAGTTCATTAGGATTATCAATACCAACTCTGCCAATTTGAACTTTACATCCCACCTGAGCAAGGAACGCATCTAATTTTTAGATGTAGTAGTTTATGTAAATAATGGAAAATTAGAAACAACACTTTTTAGAAAAGCTACCGCAGGGAATGCGACATTACATGGTAGCAGTGCTCATCCCAAGCACCTCATATGGAGTATTCCATATGGGGAAATCTTAAGGCTGAAACGTATTTGCAGTACAGCGGAAGAGTTGGATAAATGTACGCAAGAAGCTCTGGCTAGGCTTAGGAAGAGAGGCTACAGCTCTAGAATGTTGAGGGAGGCGGTCAACAAAGCTAAAGAGCGATCAAGGGCGACATTATTACCACAACAGGAAGAAGTGATAAAACCTTCACACATAGATGAAGATCCTCAACTTATAGCTACATTTAGCCATCAGGAAAGAAAAATAAGGTCTATAATAAAAGGAATTGGCCAATTGTTCTGACTGATAATGTTCTGGGGACTAGACTCCCAGTATTTCCAAATATTACATTTAGAAAAGCACGATCTATGAGGACTAAACTAAATAGAAATAGCCCAGAACTAGGCCCCATCAGTACATGGCTAAAACCCAAATCAGGATTTGTCAAATGCTCGTCGTGCAGAGCGTGCAAGTTTGGAGTAAACACGACTAAATTTACTACTCCATTCTGTCAGGAGGCAACAGCAATAAAAGGCAGCTACAATTGTAGGACAGAATATGCTGTGTATGTTCTGATGTGCACCTGTGGCTTAAGATATATTGGGAGTACCAAGCTACAGGTGCACGTCAGAATTTTGCAGCATCTAAGAGCTACTATTAACAACGATTCCTCTTATCCAGTGGCTCGACACTTTAAGAGTATGCATAATAATGATGTCAACTGTCTAACATATTATGTGGTCGATGCCATTCCCATCCTCCGAAGAGGAGGGAATAGGGAACGACTTTTAAGGCAGTTGGAAACATGCATGATTTTAGAATTTGACAGTAAGATACCGAATGGACTTAACAACACTGATGATATGCACAATTTCTTATGAAACTTATTAATTCTTTTCCAAAGGAACCATGGCTTACAGAATTTTAGATTTTAAATTTTATTGCCATGATGACCAATAGTACCGTTGTAACTGAAGCAGGGTAATTTTAACAACTGAAACAGAAGCAAAACTGTATTCACTGCCATCTCTATGTAAATAATGGTTCTTAAAACATCCCTAATGTAACATTTTTTACTCAATATGTTTTTAGTATAGGCATTAGCAATTTCATATTTTAGATAGATCTTTACACAGCACTATGCACTTTAGTTGGACATAGCCATTTTTGCACAATTAGCAGGGGATGCTAAGCACGGAAGCACTTTTTTTAATAAAAGGAAAATCAGATATTCAGCTGTTATGAATATCACAAAATCATGAAAAGTAAATTTTGAGCACCTTATATTTGAGCACATTAGTCAATGTGGTCATAACATTATTGAATGAAAACTATAAGTAAAAGCATTTAAACTGGTATGAGGTACCACAATCATTATTAGTACACTATGGTGAAATATATAATGGGCATTTATGCTGCAATATTTTCTAGGTCGTACTAAATAGTACTGATGTCATAACATGTATATATTTATTTATTTATGTCATTTGAGATGTCATCAGTGATGTCATCAGTGATGTCACTGACCATGTCATGAATGATGTAATATGTGACGTCATCAGCAGTGCATTGCGGGGCGCGAGTTATAGTTAGCTGAACTAACTATAACGGCCGAATTTCTCTGGTTTTGTACGAGTGAAATGTCCAACTAACTATAACGTCCCTGAAACCTGTGGTTTTTTCAGTGAATTTCAAAGGTTTTTTAAATGCTAATTGCTGACTATAACGTCCCTGAAACCTGTGGTTTTTTCAGTGAATTTCTAAGGATTTTTAAATGCTAATTTCTAACTATAATGTCCCTAAAACCTATGGTTTTTTCAGTGAATTTCTAAGGTTTTTTAAATGCTAATTTCTAAATATAACATCCCTATTAAGTCCCCTTGAATCCTGAGGGTACCTGGGGGCCAACTAGCCCACCAGGTACCTCCAGTAAGCGCCACAGAGCTGTGTTGCAGAGAGGTGGTCCGAGGCCACGCCCCTTTTTACACCACTCTGCAAACGCGGCTTCTGGCGCACTGCTGCTCAGAGGAGGAAGTCCACTTGTGTCCTGAGGTCCTCAGGACACAAGAGGACCTCATCACCCCACCAGCAGTGCGCCAGAAGCCGTGTTTGCACAGTGGTGTAAAAAGGGGCGTGGCCTTGGGTTTTCCTGCAGGGCAGTGAAGCAGCAGGATGTTGGGCTTGAGGGGCTGGCAGCATGGTGTCTGGCCATTGGTGTTGCAGGCAGAACAGTGAGCGCCACCCACTTGGGAAAGGAGGTACTCACCTGAGGCGCCCGTACTTCTGCCACGCCCACCTTTTGGGTCTTCGCCTATCGTAGCGAAGTCAGCGCCATTTAAAGATTGGACTCTGGCAACACTGGTTGTTTGTGAGTATCTGATGAAGGAATTCATTCCGAAACGCGTTATGCTGCCAATAAAGTTGCCGGTCCCTGAAAGCCATTGTGTGTGCCCGGATCTTCTTCTGTGGGGGGTCTTGGACTGTGATATATATATATATATATATATATATATATATATATATATATATGTAAACCAAATGCCCAAAAGCATGAGTGACCTCTCGTTGCTTTTGGGAATTTGGTTTACATGGATTTACACGGCAGCCCACACCATGGAGAGGAGCACCATTCCTGATATGCGGAAGGCTGTGGAGTGGAACGGTTCCACACCGTACAGCACGGCGGTCTACTGTAAATAAGCCCGTCTTTACTGCTCCCCTTCCTACTAAAGGTATCACAATGGATTGTAATAGAGGCATTTATGCATTGAACCTACTATAGGACATTAATTAATTACGTACCTCGAAAGGACTACATCTCCCAGCACACCATTGTGCTAATGGACTTAGCCACGCCCACTGAGGGCATTTTTACTAAATAAAGGCTTTTGAATTGAGAGTTGACTGATCAGTGCATTATTTGTCATCCCATGATGAAGAGGCGGAGTAGCCTCGAAACGCAGCGGCAGAGGCAGAGTGTACAAATTACGGGAGCAGAAAGACGAGCGGCAGCGAGGCTTGAAAACCAGTTGGTGAGAGCCCCGATGAGTGACCTCTCGTTGCTTTTGGGCATTTGGTTTACATGGATTTACACGGCAGCCCACGCCGTGGAGAGGAGCACCATTCCTGATATGCGGAAGGCTGTGGAGTGGAACGGTTCCACACTGTACAGCACGGCGGTCTACTGTAAATAAGCCCGTATTTACTGCTCCCCTTCCTACGAAAGGTATCACAATGGATTGTAATAGAGGCATTTATGCATTGAACCTACTATAGGACAGTAATTAATTACGTACCTCGAAAGGACTACATCTCCCAGCACACCATTGTGCTAATGGACTTAGCCACGCCCACTGAGGGCAATTTTACTAAATAAAGGCTTTTGAAATGAGAGGGGACGGAGCAGTGCATTATTTGTCAGCCCATGATGAAGAAGCGGAGTAGCCTCGAAATGCAGAGGCAGAGTGTACAAATTACGGGAGCAGAAAGACGAGCGGCAGCGAGGCTTGAAAACCAGTTGGTGAGAGCGCCGATGAGTGACCTCTCGTTGCTTTTGGGCATTTGGTTTACATATATATATATATTCACTGAAAAAACCATAGGTTTTAGGGACAGTTATAGTTAGTTGGACATTGCACTCGTACAAAACCCGTGAAATTCCCCCGTTATAGTTAGTCCAGCTAACTATAACTCGCGCCCCGCAATGCACTGCTGATGACGTCACATATCACATCACTCATGACATGGTCAGTGACATCACTGATGACATCACTGATGACATCTCAAATGACATCACTGATGACATCACTGATGACATCATCCAGTGACTGTGTGTTTCTGTAAAGTTTATATATTTTTAATATATATAGGAAAAGACGTATTGAAGAATGAGTGGGTGTGTAAGTGTCTATATGGATGATTTAGTAGGTGCGTGACTGACTCTATAAGTGAGTGATTTAACGTATCTGACTGAATGCATGGGTTAGTGACTAAACTGGGTGAATGTCTGTATCCGTCTGTCTGTTGCTGTGTAAGTGGCTGCATGTGTTTGTGAGTAGCTACATGAGTGTCTATATGAGTTATTGAATGCTTGTCTGAGTATCTGTATGGGTGCCTGAGTGTTTGTGTGGGAGGGGTGTGTGCGACTCTGTGCATAGATGTGTGAGTGGGTGATTCACTGGGTGGATGGTTTCAAGAGTGCAACTGTGATAGACTGTATGGGTGGGTAAGTGTGTGTAAGAGTGTGTTAGTGAGTGAATGTATGTCCCAGTGGTACATGTGTGAGTAACTACATATGTGAAAGGCAGTATATATGTGTGTTGGAGTATATAAATAGCTATAAGCGAGAGTGAGTGATTGTGATAGTGGCTGTATGGATGAGTGTGTGCTTGTATCAGTGATTGTATAAGAGCGTAAGAATGTGCTACTATTTGTATGAGTAAGTGAGCTGGTGTGTGTATAACTGTATAGGTGAGTAAATGGTAGTGTGTTTAATTATTTGCATGACTGACTAGGTGTGTGAGTACCTCTATGGATGAGTGGCGGTGTTTGAGTGTCTATATAGGAGTATGAGTGCATATGATAGTCCTGTACTGAGTGACCGTAAGTATGAGTGACTGTACGGGTGAGTGAGTGGATGTGTGTGTGTAGACCTAAGAATCAGTGAGTGGGTATGTAGTTATTGGTGTTGGAGTGTCTATGGTTTTGCGAATGGCAGTCTGTAATTTAGAGTGGGTGTATCAAAGGTTATATTAGGGTGTGAGGAGGTGCATCAGATTATCACGTGGATGATGTCATCAGTGATGTCATTTGAGATGTCATCAGTGATGTCATCAGTGATGTCACTGACCATGTCATGAGTGATGTAATATGTGACGTCATCAGCAGTGCATTGCGGGGCGCGAGTTATAGTTAGCTGGACTAACTATAACGGGGAATTTCACGGGTTTTGTACGAGTGCAATGTCCAACTAACTATAACTGTCCCTAAAACCTATGGTTTTTTCAGTGAATTTCAAAGGTTTTTTAAATGCTAATTTGTAACTATAACGTACCTGAAACCTATGGTTTTTTCAGTGAATTTCAAAGGTTTTTTAAATGCTAATTTGTAACTATAACATGTCTGAAACCTACAGTTTTTTCAGTGAATTTCAAAGGTTTTGTAAATGACAATTTTTAAATGTATTAATTGTTATATACATTTTTTTCATACTGATTTCCAAATTTTTAGAAACAATTTTCTTTTACATATTTTATTTTTTAAATTACATTGTAATTACATTATACATTACATTACAAAAAATACTTTGTCAGAATGAATTACTTTAGTTTAATTACTTTGCACATAGGCAATAGACTTTTAAGTACAGTAGTTACAGTTGTTGCAATGGGCAACACATTTTCAAACACAATGCAACATTCAGCTCAATGTGAATTTCTAGTTAAATGCAATTAGTTACTTTATGGATTACTTTTCTAACCACATTACTGGATCCTAGATTCAGTCCTGGGACATCTCCTGTAAACAGTTGAGTAAAAGCGTTTTGGTTACAGTCGTGATTTTTAAGGAATATTATTGTACTTTAAAAGTTCACACTTAGAAACTTTTTCTCATAGAATCACCAATGTTATCCTATGGAAGGAAATTCACTTAGAAGTTAAAAACTGTTATCGTTACTTTTTCTTACTCAGTGTTGGATCCTGGATCCAGCACTGGTGCATCTCCTGTAAACAGTTGAAAGAATGCGTTTAAGTCATACAGGCGATTTTTTAGGAATATTTGTAGTTTGTGAAAATCGACACTTTGAAACTTTTCTGCTGAAAACCAGACAATGGATTCCTATGGAAGGAAATTCAAGTTACTGGTAAGTACGGTTAAAATTACTTTTCAGGATCAGTACTGGGCTGAAAGATGCAGCACTGAGGTCTCTCCTGATAACAGGTGAGTAAATCGGAATTCGTATTTCGGCTGATTTTAGAGGAATATTTTAAAGTTCCAAAACTCCACACTTAGAAGAATTTCCAAGTGAAACCAGTCAATGTTAGCCTATGGAAGGAAATTCAAGTTACTGGTAAGTACGGTTAAAATTACTTTTCAGGACCAGTACTGGGCTGAAAGATGCAGCACTGAGGTCTCTCCTGATAACAGGTGAGTAAATCGGAATTCGGATTTCGGCTCATTTTAGAGGAATATTTGTATGTTTCAAAAATCAACACTTAGAAACTTTTTCAGCAAAAAGCAGGAAATGATATCCTATGGAAGGAAATTCAAGTTACTGGTAAGTACGGTTAAAATTACTTTTGAGGATCAGTACTGGGCTAAAAGATGCAGCACTGGGTTCTCTCCTGATAACAGGTGAGTAAATCGGAATTCGTATTTCGGCTGATTTTAGAGGAATATTTTAAAGTTTCAAAACTCCACACTTAGAAGAATTTCCAAGTGAAACCAGTCAATGTTAGCCTATGAAGGAAATTCAAGTTACCGGTAAGTACGGTTAAAATTACTTTTCAGGACCAGTACTGGGCTGAAAGATGCAGCACTGAGGTCTCTCCTGATAACAGGTGAGTAAATCAGAATTCGGATTTCGGCTGATTTTAGAGGAATATTTGTATGTTTAAAAAATCAACACTTAGAAACTTTTTCAGCAAAAAGCAGGCAATGATATCCTATGGAAGGAAATTCAAGTTACTGGTAAGTACGGTTAAAATTACTTTTGAGGATCAGTACTGGGCTGAAAGATGCAGCATTGAGGTCTCTCCTGATAACAGGTGAGTAAATCGGAATTCGTATTTCGGCTGATTTTAGAGGAATATTTTAAAGTTCCAAAACTCCACACACAGAAGAATTTCCAAGTGAAACCAGTCAATGTTAGCCTATGGAAGGAAATTCAAGTTACTGGTAAGTACGGTTAAAATTACTTTTCAGGATTAGTACTGGGCTGAAAGATGCAGCACTGAGGTCTCTCCTGATAACAGGTGAGTAAATCAGAATTCGTATTTCGGGTGATTTTAGAGGAATATTTGCACAATGGTGAAGGGAGGGGCGGGGCCTGAGGTGACATCTGTGCAAACGCGCCCGTGGCGCGTTTTAAGTTGGGGGATTAAGTCCCCTTGAATCATGAGGGTCCCTACGGGCCAACTAGCCCACCAGGAACCTCCAGTATGCGCCACGGGGCTGCGTTGCAGAGACATTTACAGAGGCCACACCCCTTTTACACCTCTCTGCAACGCAGCTCTGTGGCGCTTTCTGGACGTACCTGTTGGGCTAGTTGGCCCCCAGGGACCCTCAGGATTGAAGAGGATTTAATTCCCCATCTTAAAACGCGCCACGGGGCCTGTTTGCACACATGTCACCTGAAGCCCCGCCCTCCCTTCACCACTGTGCAAACGCGCCCGTGGCGCGTTTTAAGTCGGGGATTAACTCCCCTTGAATCCTGAGGGTCCCTGGGGTGCAACTAGCCCACCATATACCTCCAAAAGCGCCATAGAGCTGCGTTGCAGAGAGGTGTAAAAGGGGCGTGGCCTCTGTACACCTCTCTGCAAGGCAGCCCCTGGCGCATACTGGAGGTTCCTGGTGGGCTAGTTGGCCCCCAGGGACCCCCAGTATTCAAGGGGACTTGCTCCTCTCTGGAAACGCGCCAGGGCGCGTTTGCAGAGTGGTGAAGGAAGGGGCGGGGCCTACGGGCCCGATCGTTTTTTTTTGTGTGTTTTTTTTTTTCCCTGAAGGGAGGCTGTGTGGCCCCCCTTCCTTTTTCCTATTTTTAGGCCCTGGGGACCCCATCCCCCAGGGCCTTTCCCCTTTTTTTAAAATAAAAATAAAAATAAAAAAACGGGAAGGGGGCCGCGTGGCCCCCCTTCCCTGGGCCTGTATTGGCCCCGAAGACCCCATCCCCCGGGGCATGGCCTCTTTTTTTTTTATTTGGAGGGGGCTGCGTGGCCCCTCTCCTCAGGCCATTTAAGGCCCTGGGGACCCCATCCCCCGGGGCCGGCCTTGCACTTTTTTTTTTTTTTTTAAATTTTTTTTACTTTGGGGAGGGGGGCTGCGTGGCTCCCCTCCGTGGCCACTTATGGCCCCGGGGACCCCATCCCCCGGGCCTGGCCTCTCGTTGGGGACTGTGGGGGGTCCCCAAACCCCCACAGTCCCGCCGCCTCCCGTGTCCTACGGGAGCCGGCATTGCTTTTACACATGGGGAGCAGCTAACATGCTGCTCCCCATGTGGAAAGCAATCGGCTTTGGATATTGGAAGAGAGAGCAGGTTTCCTGCCTCTCTTCCAATATCCAAAGCAGTTTGCAATGACAGGACGGGAGCCGCGAGGCTCCCGTCCTGTCATTGCAAACAGCAGTGTCCCGGGGTAGGCACCCCGGGACACTGCAGGAGCCGGCCCTGGGGGTGGTGGTCCCCAGGGCCATCAAGGGCTCCAGGAGGGGGCCGCGCGGCCCCCTCCCTACATTTTGAAAGCCCCGGGAGGTGGTGGTCCCCGGGCTCTGGGGGTCCAAAACGGACCCCCATTTTAATTTTTCTTAGTGCCCCGGGAGGTGGTGGTCCCCGGGCATGTGGGGCTGGAGCCCCCACACAGGTTTTTTTAAATAAAAAGAAGCCCCGGGAGGTGGCGGTCCCGGGGCTGCGGGAGGGCTCAGAGCCCTCCCGCACCATTATACATAAAGCCCCGGGGGTGGTGGTCCCCGGGCTTGGGGGCCCTTAGAGGCCCCCACACATAAATTAACCCCCCTAGCATGCCCCCAGGACTTGGCCCACCCGGGGGCCAATTAACATCGTAGCGCGGGGCTAGTTGGACCCCAGGGACCCTCAGGATTCAAGGGGACTTTATCCCCCAACTTAAAACACGCCACAGGGCATGTTTGCACACATGTCACCTCAGGCCCCGCCCCCTCCCTTCACCACTGTGCAAACTTTAAGTTGGGGGATAAAGTCCCCTTGAATCCTGAGGGTCCTGGGGTCCAACTAGCCCACCAGGTACCTCCAGTAAGCGCCACAGAGCTGCATTGCAGAGAGGTGTAAAAAGGGGCATGGCCTGCACCACCTCTCTGCAACACAGCCCTGTGGCGCGCACTGGAGGTACCTGGTGGGCTAGTTGGCCCCCAGGGACCCACAGTATTCAAGGGGAATTAATGCCCCAATTTAAAACACGCCAAAGGGCGCGTTTGCAGAGTGGTGAAGGGAGGGGGCGGGGCCTGAGGCACGATCGCATCTTTTTTTTGTTGTTTTTTTAGAAGGGGGCTGTGTGGCCCCCTTCTTTTCTTTTTGGGCCCTGGGGACCCCGTCCCCCAGGGCCTGACCCCTTTATATAAAAAAAACTGAACGGGAAGGGGGCCGCGTGGCCCCCTCCCGTGGCCAATCCGGACCCCATCCCCGGGGCATGGCCACATTTTTAAAATTTTGTAAGGAGGGGGGCTGCGTGGCCCCCCTCCTGAGGCCTCTATTGCCCCGGGGACCCCATCCCCCACCTTTTTAAAAAAAAAAAAAAAAATTGGGGAGGGGGGCCGTGTGGCCCCCCTCCCGGGCCACTACTAGCCCCGGGGACCCCGTCCCCCAGGGCAGGCCCTATCCGTTGGGAACCGTGGGGGGAGCCCCAATGCCCCCACGGTCCCGCCGGCTCCCCACGTCCTGCGGGAGCTGGCATTGCTTTCCACACGGGGAGCTGCTAACATGCAGCTCCCCTTGTGGAAAAGTATTTGCTTAGATTTTGGAAGAGAGAGCAGGTTTCCTGCTCTCTTCCAAAATCCAAGCAAGTTTGCTATGGCAGGACGGGAGCTGCGAGGCTCCCATCTTGCCATAGCAAACAGCAGTGTCCCGGGGTGGGCACCCGGGACACTGCAGGAGCCGGCCCTGGGGGTGGCGGTCCCCAGGGCCATCACGGGCTCCAGGAGGGGGCCGCGCGGCCCTCCCCTTCACTTGCACAGCCCCAGGGAGGTGGTGGTCCCCGGGGCTCGGGGGTCCATTACGGACCCCCAAATTTAAATATTAGTGCCCCGGGAGGTGGCGGTCCCCGGGGGTGTGGGGAGGCTCGAGCCCCCCCACACAGGTAAATGTTTTTTTTTTTAAAAGAAGCCCCGGGGGGTGGTGGTCCCCGGGGCTGCAGGGGGGCAGTGTGCCCCCGCGATTATAATTGATCAAAGCCCCGGGGGGTGGCAGTCACCAAACACTAAAAAACAAGCCCCGGGGGGTGGCGGTCCCCGGGGCTGCGGGGGGGCCGTGTGCCCCCCGAAAATATTGTTGCAAAGCCTTGGGGTGGCAGTCCCTGGGGCAGTGTGGGGGGGATTGGGGCCCCCCCCACACATTTTGTTACTGCCCCCGGGACCTGGCCCACCCAGGGGCTTCATTTAAACGAAGCGCGGGAGCCCGCGCTTCGATTTTTTTTTTCGCGGCCGGATCCACGAAACTGGCGCGCATTTTGCCGATTTAAAAAAAAAAAAAAATGCTTTTTTGGGCCCTGGGGGTCCTTGTGAGACCCCCTGAGCAGGCCTAGGGGGTCAGGGTGTTTCTACCCTGCCCCCTTTTTCTTGTTTTGCGCCTTAGTTTTTCTGTTTTCTTGTGCCTCGGTTACCGAGGCACAAGATGGCTGCCAACACTTCCTGGTTTGGAGTGTTGACAGCCAATTAGCATGAAGCTTGTGATCGGGAGGGTGCGCGGATCCACCGCGGCCATAGATATCGAAACTTTTATTTTTTGAATTTCTCAGGAACCACTGAACAGATTTACACCATTTAAAAAAAAGGGGCGCTTTCTGAACCAAGCACTACCTTTTTGCCAAATTTGGTGTAATTCCGTTCAGCAGTTTTGGCTGTAACCGTGTCTAAAGTTTCCTGAGGGAAATTGATTTTTTGACCTCTATTTTTTTATTTTCTCCTCAACTACTGAACGAATTTACACCATTTAAAAAAAAGGGCGCTTTCTGAACCAAGCACTAACTTTTTGCCAAATTTGGTGTAATTCCGTTCAGCAGTTCGGGCTGTAGCCGTGTCTAAAGTTTCCTATGGGAATTAACATGGAGAAAACACGTTTTGGGACCCCCCTTTTTTCTCAGCCCCCGCTTGCCGAATCACCCCGAAACTTTCAATACAGGAGCTGACCGGAGCGCCCCACTAGTTTTGAAAATTTCGCGATGATTTGTCATCCGGCGCCAAAGTTATTGGGAAAACAAAAAACGCTTTTCCTATGGAAACTAGGTCCTAACTATAACTATCTACTGGCGATCGCCAGTAGATAATATATATATATATATATATATATGAACATACACTCCTACTCCAACTGAAGAAGGCACGTACACAAGGCTGTAGGGATACGGCATTATTATTTTCTTGGGTCTCCCTCGACCCTGCGACCAGAGATACGCGTTTCGGCTTCGCAGAAGCCTTTGTCAATCTAATTGGCGCCAAATACAAGTAAGTATATATAGCCCTTCCCACTAAAGACACACATAAACATAAAGAAAATACTTTTACGTTTTAGGTCATGCACTGGGACAGACAAATTATGTTATTCAAACATTACCCTGACTGAATATCTGAATGGTGCGGCTGGTACAAGTAATCTTACGTTAATGCATATTACGTTGTAAATAAACTGCAAAGTGCACCCAAGCAAATCTAAACATAATGCTACCTCTGCCTGCACTGGTAATGATGCGTGTCTGACCCCGCATATGGGAGGAATAAATCGCCAGCTAGTTACAGATTTTAACAGCGCCAATCTCTCAGGAAAATAAAGCCATCATTGTAAAAAACAAAAACATGTAAATGCAATGTTCTGTCTTTAAAATCGTGCAGTTCAAACCGACTTCGCATTGAGCCTAAGACCTCTTTGACCCCGTGATGTTAACCCTGATGCAGATTGGTTTACCGGTAACTGACATGTGGTTTTGGTTACGGGCTCAGAGTTATGTTATGCTGCAATTTGAAAAGAACTTCACTCAACAGCGCAAGCGGCAGGGAAATACAAAGGTTGAAAAATACATCCCGGGCTAAACAATACAATACAATGTGTATAATGCCGGCATAAATGCCTGCCACCTGGTGAACGCTCTTATAACCAACCAAACTGCAAGTCCCATGATGCCTCTCTGCGGTTGCATACATGTCAGGAGTTCATACGCATACAGCCCGAATACAAGTCAATATCATGGGTTCATTGTGCCGGTGACCAATAGTCATTTGCAAACAGATGGTAACTCCAAAATCGGGAAAATGTCTCAATGTCACTCGTAAAACATAGCACTGAAAATAGATTTGTGATGGGCACAAAACGCGAGGTCGAAGGAGACCGATAAACAAAGAATTAAAGTATGCCAAACAGTCATCACCGCATCTGCATCGACATCCGCAGTGCCCAGTCACCAAGGGGCGCCAGTCTCCAGAGCAAGGCTTTTCTAGACTGGGGACCCCCAGACCCCGTGCTGGCAGTCGGCAAAACCGCCTCGCTCTGGTATCCAATGCTCCCACTGCTGTCATCCTTGTTCTCATCCCGGCGTACTCCTTGGGGGCTCCCCCTCTAGCACTCCCATGCTCCTCCAAGAAAATGCGGTCAAAGGGGAGAGCCACAAACAACTGGTGTTACGTGGACAGCGTTTAGACCGCTAACGCTGAATTTGAATGAACATACACTCCTACTCCAACTGAAGAAGGTACGTACTCAAGGCTGTAGGGATACGGCATTATTTATTTTCTTGGGTCTCCCTCGACCCTGCGACCAGAGATACGCGTTTCGGCTTCGCAGAAGCCTTTGTCAATCTAATTGGCGCCAAATACAAGTAAGTATATATAGCCCTTCCCACTAAAGACACACATAAACATAAAGAAAATACTTTTACGTTTTGCCAAATTTGGTGTAATTCCGTTCAGCAGTTCGGGCTGTAGCCGTGTCTAAAGTTTCCTATGGGAATTAACATGGAGAAAACACGTTTTGGGACCCCCCTTTTTTCTTGGCCCCCGCTTGCCGAATCACCCCGAAACTTTCAATACAGGAGCTGACCGGAGTGCCCCACTAGTTTTGAAAATTTCGCGATGATTTGTCATCCGGCGCCAAAGTTATTGGGAAAACAAAAAACGCTTTTCCTATGGAAACTAGGTCCTAACTATAACTATCTACTGGCGATCGCCAGTAGATAATATATATATATATATATATATATATATATATATATATATATATCCGAGTTCTCTGCTTTTCCCAATCAGCTGTTCACCAACCAAAGCACCAACCAACCAAAGGTTCTCAGGGTAACCCATAGGGCGGCATGGCAGGCACATGTAGTTAAATGGATGCGATACATCAATGATGTATTTGTAGTTTGGAATGGGTCAGTAGAAAGTGCAACTGCTTTTGTGAATAGCATCAATACCAACAATCTGAATCTTGAATTCAATGCTCTCATGCATCACCAATGTATTGCCTTTCTTGATGTACATATATACACGATACAAAAGGGGATGATGGACGGAACGTTTGAGCCAATCAAACACTCACCCCCAGTCAACTGATCTGGGTTTAATCCATCATCATTCTTTAGCTCACTCCACCACCCCAGTTCAGACATGGCCATATGCAAATCAGTCTGACCCTGTGCCTCATGGGAACAGTCCAGCCCGAACTGCCAAGCCATGTCTTCCCTGGACCGGAAACAAGCATCCTAGGACTGGTTTCTGGCATTTCAGCCGTCATCAGCCAGGCTTGCTTGAATCCAGTGGCAAAGTGAGCAAGAGACCCACGTCTGGGCATACCCCCGCCAACTTAGGGCGACCAAAGCAATACAAAAGGGGATGATGGACGGAACGTTTGAGCCAATCAAACACTCACCCCCAGTCAACTGATCTGGGTTTAATTCATCATCATTCTTTAGCTCACTCCACCACCCCAGTTCAGACATGGCCATATGCAAATCAGTCTGACCCTGTGCCTCATGGGAACAGTCCAGCCCGAACTGCCAAGCCATGTCTTCCCTGGACCGGAAACAAGCATCCTAGGACTGTTTTCTGGCATTTCAGCCGTCATCAGCCAGGCTTGCTTGAATCCAGTGGCAAAGTGAGCAAGGGACCCACGTCTGGGCATACCCCCGCCAACTTAGGGCGACCAAAGCGATACAAAGGGGATGATGGACGGAACGTTTGAGCCAATCAAACACTCACCCCCAGTCAACTGATCTGGGTTTAATCCATCATCATTCTTTAGCTCACTCCACCACTCCCAGTTCAGACATGGCCATATGCAAATCAGTCTGACCCTGTGCCTCATGGGAACAGTCCAGCCCGAACTGCCAAGCCATGTCTTCCTGGACCGGAAACAAGCATCCTAGGACCGGTTTCTGGCATTTCAGCCGTCATCAGCCAGGCTTGCTTGAATCCAGTGGCAAAGTGAGCAAGGGACCCACGTCTGGGCATACCCCCGCCAACTTAGGGCGACCAAAGCGATACAAAAGGGGATGATGGACGGAACGTTTGAGCCAATCAAACACTCACCCCCAGTCAACTGATCTGGGTTTAATCCATCATCATTCTTTAGCTCACTCCACCACCCCAGTTCAGACATGGCCATATGCAAATCAGTCTGACCGTGTGCCTCATGGGAACAGTCCAGCCCGAACTGCCAAGCCATGTCTTCCCCTGGACCGGAAACAAGCATCCTAGGACCGGTTTCTGGCATTTCAGCCGTCATCAGCCAGGCTTGCTTGAATCCAGTGGCAAAGTGAGCAAGGGACCCACGTCTGGGCATACCCCCGCCAACTTAGGGCGACCAAGCGATACAAAAGGGGATGATGGACGGAACGTTTGAGCCAATCAAACACTCACCCCCAGTCAACTGATCTGGGTTTAATCCATCATCATTCTTTAGCTCACTCCACCACCTCAGTTCAGACATGGCCATATGCAAATCAGTCTGACCCTGTGCCTCATGGGAACAGTCCAGCCCGAACTGCCAAGCCATGTCTTCCCTGGACCGGAAACAAGCATCCTAGGACCGGTTTCTGGCATTTCAGCCGTCATCAGCCAGGCTTGCTTGAATCCAGTGGCAAAGTGAGCAAGGGACCCACGTCTGGGCATACCCCCGCCAACTTAGGGCGACCAAGCGATACAAAAGGGGATGATGGACGGAACGTTTGAGCCAATCAAACACTCACCCCCAGTCAACTGATCTGGGTTTAATCCATCATCATTCTTTAGCTCACTCCACCACCCCAGTTCAGACATGGCCATATGCAAATCAGTCTGACCCTGTGCCTCATGGGAACAGTCCAGCCCGAACTGCCAAGCCATGTCTTCCCTGGACCGGAAACAAGCATCCTAGGACCGGTTTCTGGCATTTCAGCCGTCATCAGCCAGGCTTGCTTGAATCCAGTGGCAAAGTGAGCAAGGGACACACGTCTGGGCATACCCCCGCCAACTTAGGGCGACCAAAGCGATACAAAGGGGATGATGGACGGAACGTTTGAGCCAATCAAACACTCACCCCCAGTCAACTGATCTGGGTTTAATCCATCATCATTCTTTAGCTCACTCCACCACCCCAGTTCAGACATGGCCATATGCAAATCAGTCTGACCCTGCGCCTCATGGGAACAGTCCAGCCCGAACTGCCAAGCCATGTCTTCCCTGGACCGGAAACAAGCATCCTAGGACCGGTTTCTGGCATTTCAGCCGTCATCAGCCAGGCTTGCTTGAATCCAGTGGCAAAGTGAGCAAGGGACCCACGTCTGGGCATACCCCGCCAACTTAGGGCGACCAAAGCGATACAAAGGGGATGATGGACGGAACGTTTGAGCCAATCAAACACTCACCCCCAGTCAACTGATCTGGGTTTAATCCATCATCATTCTTTAGCTCACTCCACCACCCCAGTTCAGACATGGCCATATGCAAATCAGTCTGACCCTGTGCCTCATGGGAACAGTCCAGCCCGAACTGCCAAGCCATGTCTTCCCTGGACCGGAAACAAGCATCCTAGGACCGGTTTCTGGCATTTCAGCCAAGAATGATGATGGATTAAACCCAGATCAGTTGACTGGGGGTGAGTGTTTGATTGGCTCAAACGTTCCATCCATCATCCCCTTTTGTATTGCTTTGGTCGCCCTAAGTTGGCGGGGGTATGCCCAGACGTGGGTCCCTTGCTCACTTTGCCACTGGATTCAAGCAAGCCTGGCTGATGACGGCTGAAATGCCAGAAACCGGTCCTAGGATGCTTGTTTCCGGTCCAGGGAAGACATGGCTTGGCAGTTCGGGCTGGACTGTTCCCATGAGGCACAGGGTCAGACTGATTTGCATATGGCCATGTCTGAACTGGGGTGGTGGAGTGAGCTAAAGAATGATGATGGATTAAACCCAGATCAGTTGACTGGGGGTGAGTGTTTGATTGGCTCAAACGTTCCGTCCATCATCCCCTTTGTATTGCTTTGGTCGCCCTAAGTTGGCGGGGTATGCCCAGACGTGGGTCCCTTGCTCACTTTGCCACTGGATTCAAGCAAGCCTGGCTGATGACGGCTGAAATGCCAGAAACCGGTCCTAGGATGCTTGTTTCCGGTCCAGGAAGACATGGCTTGGCAGTTCGGGCTGGACTGTTCCCATGAGGCACAGGGTCAGACTGATTTGCATATGGCCATGTCTGAACTGGGGTGGTGGAGTGAGCTAAAGAATGATAATGGATTAAACCCAGATCAGTTGACTGAGGGTGAGTGTTTGATTGGCTCAAACGTTCCGTCCATCATCCCCTTTGTATTGCTTTGGTCGTCCTAAGTTGGCGGGGTATGCCCAGACGTGGGTCCCTTGCTCACTTTGCCACTGGATTCAAGCAAGCCTGGCTGATGACGGCTGAAATGCCAGAAACCGGTCCTAGGATGCTTGTTTCCGGTCCAGGGAAGACATGGCTTGGCAGTTCGGGCTGACTGTTCCCATGAGGCACAGGGTCAGACTGATTTGCATATGGCCATGTCTGAACTGGGGTGGTGGAGTGAGCTAAAGAATGATGATGGATTAAACCCAGATCAGTTGACTGGGGTGAGTGTTTGATTGGCTCAAACGTTCCGTCCATCATCCCTTTGTATTGCTTTGGTCAGCCCTAAGTTGGCGGGGTATGCCCAGACGTGGGTCCCTTGCTCACTTTGCCACTGGATTCAAGCAAGCCTGGCTGATGACGGCTGAAATGCCAGAAACCGGTCCTAGGATGCTTGTTTCCGGTCCAGGGAAGACATGGCTTGGCAGTTCGAGCTGACTGTTCCATGAGGCACAGGGTCAGACTGATTTGCATATGGCCATGTCTGAACTGGGGTGGTGGAGTGAGCTAAAGAATGATGATGGATTAAACCCAGATCAGTTGACTGGGGGTGAGTGTTTGATTGGCTCAAACGTTCCGTCCATCATCCCCTTTGTATTGCTTTGGTCAGCCCTAAGTTGGCGGGGTATGCCCAGACGTGGGTCCCTTGCTCACTTTGCCACTGGATTCAAGCAAGCCTGGCTGATGACGGCTGAAATGCCAGAAACCGGTCCTAGGATGCTTGTTTCCGGTCCAGGAAGTCATGGCTTGGCAGTTCGAGCTGGACTGTTCCCATGAGGCACAGGGTCAGACTGATTTGCATATGGCCATGTCTGAACTGGGGTGGTGGAGTGACCTAAAGAATGATGATGGATTAAACCCAGATCAGTTGACTGAGGGTGAGTGTTTGATTGGCTCAAACGTTCCGTCCATCATCCCCTTTGTACATATATACACTGCAGGTGATAGACTAGAATCCACATTACATCATAAGGATACAGCAGGCAATTCAACACTACATGCCTCTAGTTTTCACCCGAAACACCTCATCAAAAGTATTCCCTACGGGAAATTTCTTAGGCTATGTAGGATCTGTAGTTCTAATTCCAATCTCCATCAGAGGCAACTAGAAACTAAAAAAAGATTCTATGCCCGAGGTTATGATAAAAAGACTGTAGAAGATGCGCTAGCTAAATCTAATGATATTACCAGAAGTAGCTTGCTTTCAGATAACATAAATAGGAGGATGCTCTCTACAAGTCAAGAGTCTAAAGAACATGTGGAGGTGAGACTTATTACAACATCTAGTTGCCAAGGAAGTAAGATAAGATCAATCATCAATAACCAATGGCCAATAGTAATGACTGATGCTATACTAGGCCAAAGACTCAAAAAACCTATCCTCACATTCAGAAGGGCACCATCTATGAAAAGAGAGTTAGTCAAGAGCAGCCCGGAGGTTAAGGACATCAAACATACCACACATAACAAATCTGATTGGCTCTCACCCAAACATGGATTTTATAAATGTGGTTCATGCAGATCCTGCCGTTTTCAGTGTCAACCAAGTAGAATACATATCAGCATTTAGCCCCAAACCAATTCCCCTCAAGGGTATGTATACCTGCCGTACAGACGATGCAGTGTATGTCCTGGAATGCACCTGTGGACTCCGCTATGTCGGTAGCACCAAGTTACAGGTGCACCAAAGAATATTACAGCATATAAGGGCAATAGTCAATTCAGACCACACATACCCAGTGGCCTGACATTTCAAACAGGAACATAACAACAACCTTACCTGTTTGAAATATTATGCTATAGGAGTGGTGCCACCACTGAGAAGAGGGGACAATAGAGAAAGAATGCTCCACAGACTTCAATCCAGTTTTATATTGGAATTAGATTCCAAGGTACCGAACGGCCTTAACAACAGTGAGGAGCTACACAATTTCCTATAAGCAACATTAATCATTTCTGATGACCATGCAGATTTCTTGTTTCCCTTGCTTTTTCCCTTTCTTCCCTTTGTGACCGGTATATGGATAATTAAGCCAATAGTACTAGTGGGTCTTGTTTGTAAATATACTACCAAGTTTTAATAAGAGCATATGAGGTTGGACCACTATTGTAGGTACTCTGTTTACTAGTATCTCAGCCGTCCCCCTAAGTATTAACTACGAATACCCTAATAGGTCATTTATGACAATTATTGGAAACTGATAAATGGTATTCAAAACTTTTTTGCACAGAGCACTTTACTTATTCTTCAGCACCTTTAAGCGTTTTTGCACTACCCATTTCCATATTCTCTAATAGAATAATGCACCAGGTCCTAACTCCATATTATAGCAATGTGATTTTTTCTACCTTGTATAGATTGACTTTTATAACCATGTGTGTTGTGATGATCACTATGAAATTATAGAAGTTTAATCTGGCATTAATTCATAAACATAGAGATTATTTAGGTTATTTTAGACAACACACATGTGCTTTAATATTTATTGACAACATTTGTCTAAAACATTCTAGCCTATTTTTATGATATGTGTATAATGGCGCATTTATGCAGGAATAGTAATAATTTTTTGTTATTTGAGCTGAATGTAAGATTTAAATATTAACGCTGTCACATCAACTGTCCAGGTCAATATTAGAAATGAAGGGTTAATCTTGTATTTTAAATAATATCTGTATTGATAATTATCAGTCACAATTTAAGAGTATAATTTTAATATGCATCATACATGGATAGAATGATCACTTTATATATTTTTATACGTGAATTCTCACTTGTATACAATTTTTTATGGATCTGTTTTTTTGTGCCGTCTCAATGTGTTGATCACATGATATACTAAGTATTTCTTCCATGTTTACTCTGGTTGTGCTCTTTTAAAGAGGATACTTTGTAGCGCATTTGTATGTGAACAAGGCCACAGTGTGTGGTCAAAACATGTCATACAGGCATGTTTCAATAAAAGCACTGCAGCACGTTCTTTGCCAGGAGTGGCAAAAGGGATTTTTCGTGATATATATATATATATATATATATATATTCTTTTTTTTTTAAGGAACACAGAGGTGGCATGTAGAGTAATAAATCTTTACTAGTCTATTTATACTCACTTTTTTGCTATCTGTTAACAACATTGCGCAGCACAATATCAATAACTTGGCATCCTGACAAAGTTGTGGGCCTCATTAGTGGAGGCTGGACTTGCCTTTGTCTTGTTTGGCGCCCTTTTTGATTTTCTTTACTCCCTTCTCTATGGCCTTCCAGAGACAGCATGAGACAGAGGAGTGCCTCATTGATTTTGAGTGTCACACATCATATTGCTATAAGAGAACGGGTAAGTGAAAAGGTTTTTTAATGGAAAGAGAGGAGCCATGTATTTGGGTGTTTCAGTTGCCCTCCATGCATTTTCCCTACCCTTGGATCCATTATAAATAAAATATCATCTTCCACTCCCTCCTACCAATCCATAACTAAACTGCTCAGCACCTAAACAAAGCCTTTGCTAGCATTCCTCACCAAACCATAAGATCTGTAAACCTCTGTTCATCGTCTTGGTATCTATACTTGTTGCACTGTCATTAAGTCCATCCGTAGTCTTTTATGGCCATCGCCCCCTGCCACTATACTTCTTTTCTGGCATTATTTACCTCTTTCCTCTTTACCCTTGTGTCTAGATTAGAAGTCACTTTCTTTTAGTTCACTAACTTTTTCTCAGGCATTTCATCCCTCACATACACAACCTACCGATGAAGAGTAAATAGGATAAGTAAGGGGACACTTTCTGATGATGACCTTGCAATCGCTTGCACGAGTGCCATGCCTGCCAAGGCTTTCGGTCAAACCAGTTTATCTCTATTAGCTCCAAGATCGGTTGTTATAGTTTTAGGTGCCCTGCAGAGCACAGGGGAGAGATAAGGGCCTCAAAGGCTCTCCCAAGTGCTATTGCATCAACTCTGTCAGTATGTCACATGTAGCCAATCCTGCAATAGACGTATTAGGGAATTTGTAAGAAGGGTCCTTTTCTCCGGCCGCCAAGTTAATGCGTACACAGACACACACCCTCAACTACACTCACAACAGACACTTTTTGTCAATTCCAAGGTTTTATTATTAAAATAGGTTATAGATGACACATAGGGTATAGGTAATCTCAAACGTTGGTTACTTGTGGCTCGCTAGCCCTACCACATGCATACTTCTACATTTATATACACATTCTTATTCATGAGATTGCATCAGGTAGATAAACTTGCCATTTAAAAGGGTATATGATCACATTCCTACAACCACATAGGTGCTGCTAAAAAGTATGATGAAGATCTTTCATTGGGGACATGGTGTTGGTTTGGCTAGTGGGAGTGGACCTTGGAGTAGGTTTTGCCTCAAGTCTTTTTTTCTCCTCTACAGCAGCCATGTTATCTGGCAACTGAGACAATGATGAGGCAGAGCAATAGGCTACTACCTTCCTCTGGCAAAAGGATAAGTGAAACAGGATATCAAAGGCCACCAAGTGTTTGAGTATTTCCTTTGCCCCAATACATTTTATCTTGTTGGTGTCTATCAATAGAACGTATACAAAGCCATTCTCGTCCCTTACCACATGTCCCTCACTAAAACTAAACTGCACAATCTCCTTCATATTCCATTGTCTTACCTAACTGCCTCATGCTTACACATTAGTTCTTTTATCCAACAGAAATTACATTGCAATGATCTGTGGAGTTTGAAATTAGTTTCTGAAGATTCATCATCTGCAAATGAATGTTGTTTTTGCAGGTTAATAAAGGCCACCAATCGATCCTTTACATAGATGAATACTTACAATACATAATTTGCAAGAAAGTCCCTCATTCTTTCTTTCACTCCTCCAGACTCTTCCATCCCATCCTCCACATCCCCTTTCTGCACCTATGCAGAGGAAACACATTTATTAAACCATAAAAGATTTTCATGGTGAGTTTGCGATTAATATTTACAATCAATAATTTACAATACAATTCCTCATTCTTTCTTTCACTCCTCCAGACTCTGCCTTTGCATCCATCACATTCCTTTTCTGCCCCTACTGACAATAAACCCAATTATCATAAATTAAAACATTTTCATGCTGAGTTTGCAACCATTCTACCACTGACACATATTATATTTTCTTTAACGTTCTAGATATGCAGAATGCATATTTCCATATCCCCATGTAAAAGTGTCCAAGATCTCACCCAGCAGTTGTACTATTCATAATCCATTACCAATTAAAGGTTCCCCTTTTACCCTGAAGTCGCCCCTGATTCAAAAACTGCAGTTTCTAGTATGGTTTGTACTGCTACAGTAGTCCTACAAAACTTACTACAAAGTGCTATTCACAAACTGCACTTTTGTAGCAATTTACACTTTTGAGTAAGTTTACTTCTTTTTGGTATACACAAACTGCGCTTTTGTAGTAACGTACACTTTTGAAGTAACTTACATATTTGTCATGAGCTGTCAAATCGCTTGCCAGACTACATGAACTATAACTTGTGCCTTCCCCATGCACAGCCTATAGCCTTTCATCTTACATCACTTACACCACATTAAATCATAGCAACACTCATGACATCTCAAAGAACATAGCTTATGAGAATACTGTTCATGGTAGCAGGCCGAGTTACAGTTCATGCAGTCTGGCTAGCAAGTTCACAACACTGTGTACAGAGGTGTGCGAGTCATAGTACATTTAGGGTGGGCCACAAATTATGACTTCAAGTTATAACTATAACTTTAGAATTTCTAATGTCTGTCTAGTTTAAGTTGGAGAGGTGTGGAGCATCGACCAGGGCAGCTGACTGCGGAGCACAGGGCTCACAGTTTGAACCCTGGCGCCCGCAGCAGCACAGCACCATGTGACTCTGGGAAATAGCTCACTTAAACTCCCTGACAGCCCTCAGCGCCTTGAGACCCTTAGGGGTGAGTAGTTTGCGCTTAACAAATACTGGATTGATTTATAGCAATAATAAGTTATGTTTTCCTAACTATAACTAAGCTTAAACCTTTGCTTTTTCATCTAATATATATATATATATATATAT
This sequence comes from Calotriton arnoldi, assembly GCA_963921515.1. NCBI lineage: Eukaryota > Metazoa > Chordata > Amphibia > Caudata > Salamandridae > Calotriton > Calotriton arnoldi. The sequence goes on along the minus strand of CAWUFW010006524.1, from coordinate 4,499 downwards.
ATATATATATATATATATATATATATATATATATTATCTACTGGCGGTCGCCAGTAGATAGTTATAGTTACAACCTATTATCCATAGGAAATCCGCGACATTCTATTTGAAATAACTCTCTTGCCGGTTGACGTATCTTCGCAAAATTTTCAAACTTTTGGCCCGCTCTGGTCCGCTCCTACCCTGAAAGTCTCGGGGATTCGTCAAGCGGGGCCGAGAAAAAGGGGGTCCCAAACGCGTTTTCCCAATGCAATTTTCCATAGGAAACTTTAGACACGGCTACAGCTCGAACTGCTGAACGGAATTACACCAAATTTGGCAAAGAGGTAGTTCTTGGTTCAGAAAGAACCCTTTTTGTTAAATGGTGTAAATCCGTTCAGTAGTTGCTGAGAAAATCAAAAGAAAAAAGATAGGTATATCTAGGGCCGCGGATCCTCCCGAGCACGAGCTTTATGTTAGTTGGCTGTCAACACTCCAAATCAGGAAGTGTTGGCAGCCATTTGTCCTCGGTAGAACCGAGGGACAGAAACAAGTGCGCAAAGCGCACAAAGGGGGCAGGGTAGAAACACCCTGACCCCCTAGGTCTGCTCAGGGGTCCCACAAGGACCCCTGGGCAAAATTTTTTTTTTTTTTTTAAAATCGGCAGGATGCGCTCAGGGAGCGCGAACCCTGCCGAAAAATCGAGCGCGGTCTCCCGCGCTCGATGCACTGGCCTCGGGTGGGCCAAGTCCCGGGGCATGCTAGGGGGGTTAATTTTATGTGTGGGGGCCTCTAAGGGCCCCCAAGCCCGGGGACCACCACCCCCGGGGCTTTATGGATAATGGTGCGGGAGGGCTCTGAGCCCTCCCGCAGCCCCGGGACCACCACCTCCCGGGGCTTCTTTTTATATTTAAAAACCTGTGTGGGGGCTCCAGCCCCCACACGCCCGGGACCACCACCTCCCCGGGGCACTAAGAAAAATGAAAATGGGGGTCCGTTTTGGACCCCCAAGCCCCGGGGACCACCACCTCCCGGGGCTTTCGATGTAGGGAGGGGGCCGCGCGGCCCCCTCCTGGAGCCCTTGATGGCCCTGGGGACCGCCACCCCCAGGGCCGGCTCCTGCAGTGTCCCGGGTGCCTACCCCCGGGACACTGCTGTTTGCAATGACAGGACGGGAGCCTCCCGGCTCCCGTCCTGTCATTGCAAACTTGCTTTGGATATTGGAAGAGAGAGCAGGAAACCTGCTCTCTCTTCCAATATCCAAAGCCGATTGCTTTTCCACATGGGGAGCAGCATGTTAGCTGCTCCCCATGTGTCAGCAATGCCGGCTCCCGTAGGACACGGGGAGCCGGCGGGACTGTGGGGGTTTGGGGACCCCCCACAGTCCCCAAGGAGAGCCAGGCCCGGGGAATGGGGTCCCCGGGGCCTAAAAATAGGAAAAAGGAAGGGGGAAAAAAAAAAAAAAAACGATTGGGCCCGCAGGCCCCGCCCCTTCCTTTACCACTCTGCAAACGCGCCCCTGGCGCGTTTGCAGAGGGGAACGAATTCCCCTTGAATACTGGGGGTCCCTGGGGCCAACTAGCCCACCAGGAACCTCCAGTATGCGTCAGGGGCTGCCTTGCAGAGAGGTGTACAGAGGCCACGCCCCTTTTACACCTCTCTGCAACGCAGCTCTGTGGCGCTTTGGAGGAACATGGTGGGCTAGTTGGACTCCAGGGACCCTCAGGATTCAAGGGGAGTTAATCCCCGACTTAAAACGCGCCACGGGGCGCGTTTGCACAGTGGTGAAGGGAGGGGCGGGGCTTCAGGTGACATGTGTGCAAACAGGCCCCGTGACGCGTTTTAAGATGGGGAATTAAATCCTCTTCAATCCTGAGGGTCCCTGGGGGCCAACTAGCCCAACAGGTACGTCCAGAAAGCGCCACAGAGCTGCGTTGCAGAGAGGTGTAAAAGGGGTGTGGCCTCTGTACATGTCTCTGCAACGCAGCCCCTGGCGCATACTGGAGGTTCCTGGTGGGCTAGTTGGCCCGTAGGGACCCTCATGATTCAAGGGGACTTAATCCCTCAACTTAAAACGCGCCACGGGGCGCGTTTGCACAGATGCCAACTCAGGCCCCGCCCCTCCCTTCACCATTGTGCAAATATTCCTCTAAAATCAGCCGAAATACGAATTCCGATTTACTCACCTGTTATCAGGAGAGACCTCAGTGCTGCATCTTTCAGCCCAGTACTGATCCTCAAAAGTAATTTTAACCGTACTTACCGGTAACTTGAATTTCCTTCATAGGCTAACATTGACTGGTTTCACTTGGAAATTCTTCTAAGTGTGGAGTTTTGGAACTTTAAAATATTCCTCTAAAATCAGCCAAAATACGAATTCCGATTTACTCACTTGTTATCAGGAGAGACCTCAGTGCTGCATCTTTCAGCCCAGTACTGATCCTCAAAAGTAATTTTAACCGTACTTACCAGTAACTTGAATTTCCTTCCATAGGATATCATTGCCTGCTCTTTGCTGAAAAAGTTTCTAAGTGTTGATTTTTGAAACATACAAATATTCCTCTAAAATCAGCCGAAATCCGAATTCCGATTTACTCACCTGTTATCAGGAGAGACCTCAGTGCTGCATCTTTCAGCCCAGTACTGGTCCTGAAACGTAATTTTAACCGTACTTACCGGTAACTTGAATTTCCTTCATAGGCTAACATTGACTGGTTTCACTTGGAAATTCTTCTAAGTGTGGAGTTTTGGAACTTTAAAATATTCCTCTAAAATCAGCCGAACTACTGAATTCCGATTTACTCACCTGTTATCAGGAGAGACCTCAGTGCTGCATCGTTCAGCCCAGTACTGGTCCTGAAAAGTAATTTTAACCGTACTTACCGGTAACTTGAATTTCCTTCATAGGCTAACATTGACTGGTTTCACTTGGAAATTCTTCTAAGTGTGGAGTTTTGGAACTTTAAAATATTCCTCTAAAATCAGCCGAAATACGAATTCCGATTTACTCACCTGTTATCAGGAGAGACCTCAGTGCTGCATCTTTCAGCCCAGTACTGATCCTCAAAAGTAATTTTAACCGTACTTACCAGTAACTTGAATTTCCTTCCATAGGATATCATTGCCTGCTTTTTGCTGAAAAAGTTTCCAAGTGTTGATTTTTGAAACATACAAATATTCCTCTAAAATCAGCCGAAATCCGAATTCTGATTTACTCACCTGTTATCAGGAGAGACCTCAGTGCTGCATCTTTCAGCCCAGTACTGGTCCTGAAAAGTAATTTTAACCGTACTTACCAGTAACTTGAATTTCCTTCCATAGGCTAACATTGACTGGTTTCACTTGGAAATTCTTCTAAGTGTGGAGTTTTGGAACTTTAAAATAGTCCTCTAAAATCAGCCGAAATACGAATTCCGATTTACTCACCTGTTATCAGGAGAGACCTCAGTGCTGCATCTTTCAGCCCAGTACTGATCCTCAAAAGTAATTTTAACCGTGCTTACCAGTAACTTGAATTTCCTTCCATAGGAATCCATTGTCTGGTTTTCAGCAGAAAAGTTTCAAAGTGTCGATTTTCACAAACTACAAATATTCCTTAAAAATCGCCTGTATGACTTAAACGCATTCTTTCAACTGTTTACAGGAGATGCACCAGTGCTGGATCCAGGATCCAACACTGAGTAAGAAAAAGTAACGATAACAGTTTTTAACTTCTAAGTGAATTTCCTTCCATAGGATAACATTGGTGATTCTATGAGAAAAAGTTTCTAAGTGTGAACTTTTAAAGTACAATAATATTCCTTAAAAATCACGACTATAACCAAAACGCTTTTACTCAACTGTTTACAGTAGATGTCCCAGGACTGAATCTAGGATCCAGTAATGTGGTTAGAAAAGTAATCCATAAAGTAACTAATTGCATTTAACTAGAAATTCACATTGAGCTGAATGTTGCATTGTGTTTGAAAATGTGTTGCTCATTGCAACAACTGTAACTACTGTACTTAAAAGTCTATTGCCTATGTGCAAAGTAATTAAACTAAAGTAATTCATTCTGAGAAAGTATTTTTTGTAATGTAATGTATAATGTAATTACAATGTAATTTAAAAAATAAAATATGTAAAAAAAAATTGTTTCTAAAAAATTTGGAAATCAGTATGAAAAAAATTTATATAACAATTAATACATTTAAAAATTGTCATTTACAAAACCTTTGAAATTCACTGAAAAAACTGTAGGTTTCAGACATGTTATAGTTACAAATTAGCATTTAAAAAACCTTTGAAATTCACTGAAAAAACCATAGGTTTCAGGGACGTTATAGTTACAATTAGCATTTAAAAAACCTTTGAAATTCACTGAAAAAACCATAGGTTTTAGGGACAGTTATAGTTAGTTGGACATTGCACTCGTACAAAACCCGTGAAATTCCCCCGTTATAGTTAGTCCAGCTAACTATAACTCGCGCGCCCGCAATGCACTGCTGATGACGTCACATATTACATCACTCATGACATGG